>JBBBDQ010001744.1:1712500-1732500 GCA_037127315.1 Ascarosepion bandense | reverse complement strand
ATTCTATATACGTGTTATTTCTCCTGTTTATCTACTGTTAAATATATGTAAGAAAATGATAATACACTAAAATAAAGCAGTTAGCTTATTTTCGAATTTCATGTAGACTTTTGTATTTGTCCAATGTTCTGCAGATATCTTAGAGAATTAAAATTATTTATAAGAGATTATTTTTCTTTTCTTTTTCTAAGGACAAAAAGTTGTACATATATTTTTGGGCATATGGTATATATAAATGCATGCACTGATGCGGTATATATTAATATAAATATAAATAAAGTTATCTACATCATCATTATCGTACATTTTAGAGTTCAGAACAGAAGTTTCTGCAGAAGGTAGCAAATAAAATCGAGAAGAAATGACGACAAAAAAAACGGAATGACTTGTTATCACAAAAATAAAAGACCAAAATGTCAATTCAATTTAAGGTTGAGGATACTAAAATCAAGCAGATGCAGAAATTTACAAACAGGAGAAGTATTCTAAACAGAGTACAAAAAGTGCGATAGTGAGATCTGAATGCATATTGAGATGGCCAGGGACGCATTTTAAAAGCTAAGTAGAATATTGTGAGACAGGAAAATTTTGTTGTAAACAAAGACAAGAGTACTGGATTGTTATGTGATATCTGTCCTCGAATATGGCAGCGAATACTGGACAATCTTGTAAACGATGAAGGAAAGAATTAAAGAAACTGAAATGTGATTCTGCTGAAGGATGCTGTAGTGACCATGGACCGAATAACGAGAAAGGACAGAGTTTTGGAGAGAATACAAACGGAAAAGTAACTCAGACTTAACATCAGGAAGAGACAAGAAGAGAAGTTTATGGTAAGGTAATGAGGAAGTGGGGCTTGGATAATCTGATACTAATAGGATAGATAGAGAGAAAGACGGAGAAAGAAGCGCAAAAAATTCTTGATAAGCTTGAGTATGTGAATAGCTTGGTAGAGTTTATGAGATATATATATAAGAGGAAAAGTTCTGAGAGCGACAAGGGAGAGGGAAATGTGGAAGTTCATGATCGTCTACGTCCTGAATAAATACGGCAGATGTAAGGAATGATGTTGTCACAAAACTTGTCTGACAACCATGGCTGGATTTTCCTGTTTGTGTGGCATAGCTTATTAATAACAGGGTATAGGCATAATTGTACTACATGTCTACATACGCGCGTCTATATATATATATATAGAGAGAGAGAGAAAACTTTCAAAATTCAAAGGTGTCGGATGTACATTTCGACATAGGATGTCTAATAGAGACTCTACATCACGTCAGCGACATTGTTTTTCAAAATGGCGAAGGCCTTGAGTTAGAGTGTAGAGGGGTTTTTGGTTAACAACGGTCACAAAGTGGAAAAGAACAGAGCTGGTAGTCGCGGGGTTACAGGGTGTTGAAATAGTATATTTAGGAAGGGGAACAATAGGAGTTCATTTTTTTAGACAACTAAATGAGTTAAATTACTTTTTAAAGTTAAGATTTTTGGCTGTTTGAAGAGGTGTATTTAGGCGAGAAGGAATGGTTTTCAATATAAGATTTAAAAAAAAAATTAAGTTTATTTGATTAAACCTTTTAGGTAGAAGCGAGTTAAATGCCAATTACAGGAAGTTATCAGTTTAAAAATTATTAGAGAAAAATATTAGAATATATATATATATATATATATATATATATATATATATGTGTGTGTGTGTGTGTGTGTGTGTGTGTGTGTGTCAACCAAGGAAAAAGGGGTTTAGTAAAAGAATACATATTTTCTAAAGATAGGCAATTAAACCATTCCTTCTCGCCTAAATACACCTCTTCAAACAGCCAAAAATCTTAACTTTAAAAAGTAATTTAACTCATTTAGTTGTCTATCTTTATAGAAAATGAACACCTATTCCTCCCCTTCCTAAATATACTATTTCAACACCCTGTAACCCCGCGACTACCAGCTCTGTTCTTTTCCACTTTGTGACCGTTGTTAGCCAAAAACTACTCTACACTCTAACTCAGGGCCTTCGCTATTTTGAATAACAATGTCGCTGACGTGATGTAGAGTCTCTATTAGACATCCTATGACGAAATGTACATCCGACAAATTTGAATTTTGAAAATTTTCTCTAATTTATATTGGCTCTGTATTCTTAATACATTGAGCTCTCTGCCTCCATCACTTTTTAATGTTAAAATGTTTGAATATTGTTTAGGATCAGGTTCTTGGAATTTACCTTCCTACTCCTCCACTTCGGATTAAAGAAAAACAAAAGAAATATATATATATATAAGAAAATTTGGTCACTCTTCTTTTATGTATCATGCATTGGTGTGATAATGGCAGTTATATATATATATATATATATATACGTGTTTAAACATACATGAATGGATATGCATGAGTGGGTATGCATGAGCTTATAAATATGAACGTATTAACATAAATTTAGGCAATCATAAATAAAAAGTTTAAATAAAAATCTAACCTCTTACAATTCATACTTATACTTATGATAGCAAAGAAACTAAACAAGAAAACGAACTAATAGCCTAGTGAATATATATAAACATTTTTGTGTGTGAGTATATATATATATATATATATATATATATTGGATTGAAAAGACAAAAGACCATTTTCATTTTTTTTAATTTTTCCTTTCAGCTAACTATATTTCAGGAGGCAATAAATGCGACGAATAAAAGAAACGATTTAAACAGAAAACGAGTATATGAATGTGATGGAATTTTAAGTGATGGCCCGATAGATCTATATGTTCTTACACATCTTACAGGAGCTGTCTACGGAGACTTTAGATCGAACACACTTCCAGATCTGCTAGATGTACTCCTGCTAATACGAAGATGCATGTGGTTTATTAATAAGTATGCTCCGGCACATTTTAATTACATTGTTCACGATTCACTGACAAACATGGATAGGTAGGTAAGGACCGATTTCAGTGCCTGCACGTTTCTCGACTTCAATCTCTGGGGCCACTGAAAACAGTTGGTTCATGCAACAGACATTAACAACGCTGAGACGCTTCAACTTGTCACTGGTTCCTGCGTGTGAGAATATTTGAAAGGGTTTGCCTGTCACACGCATGTACAGTTGAAGCAAGCGGAAGACATTTTGAACATTAGTTATGAGTTGCTGTGTTGAAGTACGACAATGTCTTTTTGGAATATGTGAATATGGATATTTTGTTTTGTTTTACTGACATAAACATGTCCAGAAACTAAATATATTTTTGAAGCGTATCTTGGATTGCCAATTTAACAGCGTTTACCTTATAATTTAAAATTGATAAATGAAAAACAAAGGACTTATGGACATATGTTAATATGAACTTTTGTCCTTATTTTGTTGTGAGAAACCCGCCAACAAAGTTTTCAAAATTTATTTTTGGATACATCCTGTATATAATGCATAAACATGTGCGTGTCTTTGTGTATGTGCGTGTATTTGTGTGTATGTGTAAGTGTGTTTGTGTACTGTCATCATGTTCGCCATATTAATATGTTTCTTTCTTACTGAGTGTGTGTTCATGTTATTCGAAACTTAATTGCTATGCACTCAGGTGACATTTAATCGTATATTTTAAGCTCCCAATCTAAGCTGTCGGGTTTTCATACGTTTCGCACCCTTGCAAATTGAGCAGGTGTGTGTCAAAGGTGTGAAATATACATGCGTTCTAAGAAATTAGTCATAGCCCCGCTGAAAATGAACACGTACTTCCCTAGATTGATCACCTGCATAAAAATTATTAAATTAAATGTAGAAATTATATATATATATATATATATATATATATATGTGTGTGTGTGTGTGTGTGTGTGTGTGTGTGTGTGTGTGTGTCAGAGAGTGTGTATGTATTTCACGTTTTGAATATCCTTGAAGATGCGTTGCGAACGACATTACACATATACGTGTGCTAACCACTGTCACGATTCGTCATAGCCGTTTTGTTTTTTTAACTGGCTTCATTGCAATAGTTTTTGCTTTTGGAATAATTTGCGCTGACAACTTAACCATCAAACATTCTTCTAATTCACTCTATTCTCGCATTCTGTAGATAGTCACCGGTTTTACTCATAATATCTTCCGATACATACAAGATATTAAACAAGAGAGAGAGAAAATAAGAGAGGCAGATAATAAGAGAGATATAATAGAAAGGAAGTTGCTCGTACCATTTGATTATTACGCAAGACAGAATAGCAGAATTTCGCTGACAGATACGCAAAGGGAACTGATGTAGCTAAACGTTTTTTCGCGCCACTGATCAGAGAAGTTTTGTCATTTCCTCTCTGATGTCAGACGATGTTTCTCAATGTTTTGACTGAGTTCCACGGAAAAGTTTGTAAACAAAACTATAAAACGTCGAAAAGATTGCTTTTAAAGTATGAAGAAAATACAAAGAAGAATCTGCAATGAAGTAGATCCTGACCTGAAATCTCGGATTCAGTCACTTTCTCACTGCTGTAACATTACTTCTTTGTGAATTTCTATAAATATTTTCTTATAAAATTGTTTTGAGGAACGTTTGTATTTAAAACGAGACACGTATGTTTGTATATATTTGTGAATGCGTGTTGTACGTTTTTTAAGCGATTCCTGCGACATCTGGTCCGGTGTTTATTCGTGTTGGTCGTTTTCGTAGGCTATTTCTGCTACATATGCTTTAGTGCTCCTGTAATTCTTCATATATATCCAAAGCAGAATCAGTGTTTCAGGTTCAGTCACTTTCCCATCTTCACAATATAGCTTTCCTGTGTCTTATCTATAAATACATTTATGATAGTTGTTTGGATGAGCTCTTTGTTATGGTACATTGATTTTATGAATTAAAGTGTAGTACTAGATTGACGACAATGCCTCATCATTTTACGGTAGAAATGGTTAGATGTAACAACATTTTGTGTCAACAGTATCCTGCAGTTCTTGCTTGTGGAGCTCGCTTCCGGCTTGTTGCTTGCCAGTCAAGTTTGATCTTCAAAAATTTAGATGCAATGTTAATCGTTCTCTTCTGTCTTCTTAATTCTTGGTCTTTTATTGTTCTCTTATCTTAATGTTTTTTTTATTTTCAATCATTTCATATAGTAACGCATTGTCTTTTAGTAGCTTTACTGCCTTGCACTGGCTGAAATTTTTAAAATAAGATAAAGAGTTAATATTATTCATTTGCAAAATAGATCAATATTTGTGGCATATAGACTACAAACTTTTATTCGTTTGGAAGTAGAATGTCTTATGGTTTCCTTTGGTACAAAATATTTAGGAATTAAAATAATGTTTGGCACAGGTGACGTCAAGCTCTATACAGTTGACACGTATGTGGCAAAAAGTTTAAATAGATACCGTTGTAAATTACTGGTACTGATCTGCTGTTTCGGCTTCAGACACTTTTCCACCGTCATAATGTAGCTTCCTTGTATCTTTTTATAAATACTTTCATCGTAATTGTCCGGATTAACTCTTAGCTCTGGTACCTAAAGCTTATGAATTTAAGCTCAATACTAGATTGGCGGCAAGGTCTCATTAATTCACACTTGAATTAGATAGATGTAGCCGTATATTCTATGCAACCGTAACCGTAAGTTCTATGCAAACGTAAGTTTCTCGCAATTCTCGCTTGTGGAATTATTTTCCGATTCCATGCTTTGCAGCTAACCTTGATTTTAAAAAGTTTAAATGCGATTTCAATCATTATCTACTATCTTCTTGATTACACTATTATTGTTTATGTTCCTAAATAAATTTTCCTTTTTTGTCATTCTTTCACATTTAGTAACCCCCTTGTGACTTAGTGGCTTTACTACCTTGCTTGAATAAAGTTATTTAAAATATTATAGCTCTGTCACCTTATTCCTGTGTGTTTGCTGAATATTTTTGTGTGTTATAATAAACTTCCTTTCTGTATAAAATTATCCTGCGTTATAGTTTAATTCACTCCCTTCAGCATTATTCCAACTAAAATTGTATTTTTATGGGTTGCTGACCCAAACGGGTTTGTAAAAGTTAGGGGCTCGTCCTAAGCTAAAGCATAACAGCTCGTCCTAAGCTAAAACATAACAGCTCGTCCTAAGCTAAAACAAAATTGTGAGTTTCGTCCAACGGTAATATCATAACAAAATTGGAAACTCGTACATCTCAATAAAATGAAACCAAAATAAATTAAGCAAAAAAAAAAAAAAAGAAAAAAAAGCTGAATATACATAATACTTGAAAGAAAGTAACTGTATCTAAATATCTCAAATATAAAAACCAAAACAACAAAAAGCATGCCCTTTTCCGTAGAAAATTTTCTCAGTTTAGCCGACCGGGACGAAAAATGTGAGACTCTACACAAAACTAGTGGAAATCGCAGATGTTTTCGAATTAGTTACAAACACGTCAATGAGAAAAGCAGTAATTAAAAAATTCGTAGCAGATACATTAATGGATAACAACCCTCTAGAAACATCTACTGTAAATGAAGGAGACAACAAAAATGATATACAACTTACAATAGATATAAAGAAATTAGAGATACAATTACAGTTGGAGACAGAAAAATTAACAATGCAGGAGAGAATAGAGCTAGAAAGACTAAGATTACAAGAAAATGGAAGTCAAAATTCTAGTGTTTCTTCTTTTCACGCAGCGCAAAATATTAGACTGGTTCCTAGTTTTTGTGAAAAAACAGTAGAGAAATATTTCCCTCAATTTGAAAAAATAGCAACAAACTTGAAATGGCCTTACGTCCACTAGCCAACATCATTGCAAACTGTTTTAGTTGGAAGAGCCGCCGAGGTATACTCTGCGCTTAGTATGGAAGATGCCACAGATTATAAAAAAAAATAAAAAATGCCATATTAAATGCTTACGAGTTAGTACCCGAGACATATAAGCAGAAATTTAGAAAATATAAAAAAATCGATCGGCAGACTTATGTCGAGTTCACCAGAGAAAAAGAGGATCTTTTTGATAGATGGTTTAGAGCAAAAAGCGTAAATGATGAATATAGTAGTTTACGCCAACTTAATTGAAGAATTCAAACAATGTGTCCCACATGAAATTCAAACGCGAATTGACAAGAAAGATGTAAAAACCGTCAATGAAGCAGCAGTAATCGCTGATATGTATAGCTTAACTCAGAAGTGTTGGGAAAATAAAATAACAAAGAACCCGCCAGGCTTTATTACAGAAACAAAACGCTACTCGAGTCTCATTCTCCGAGCGTATTTAATAAAAACGATGGTAGAAAAGTAAGAGACACACCCAAAAGCCCTGTCCCGACAGAAATTAAAATTTTCTGCGCTTATTGCAAGAAAAATAATCATATTATATCCGAGTGCCGAATATTAAAAAGAAAACGGGAAGAAAATAACCTTTTTCAACCACATGCATTTATTATGCATAAAACAAAATATAATAATATTAACCCGTCTTCTCTCCCAAAGCTAGGGATAAATGAAAAAACAAAAAACAAAAAACTCATACATGGAAAAATATGAGCCATTTCTATCTCAGGTTTCGGTGTATATCAACAATCCTGAAGAGGCTAAGCTTATAAAAATCTTGCGGGATACCGGTGTGTCTCAAACCTTAATACGCCCTACCATTATCAGAGTCTACCTTCATCGGTGATGTTGTTTTGTTACAAGGAGTAGGGATGACTGTACAAAAAGCTCCCCGACACAAAATTCACATAACATCGGAATTAATAAATGGCCCAGTTATCGTAGGCGTACGACCAAAGCTACTGATGAAAGAAGTGTCTCTGTTGCTAGGAAATAATTTAGCGGGAAGGAGAGTAATAGCTGACCCCGTTGTAAGCCATAAATCAGAGGTGGAAGAAAACCCAAACATATACCCTGAATGTGCGGTTAACAGAGCGGGAAAAAGAAAGCAACTCTTAGTAAATGAAAACCTAGAGACACCAGATGAGGAATTACAATTAAACGAAACCTATATATCCCACCTGGTACTGATCAACAAAATATTATGGATAAAAAAATAAAATCAACTCTCCCAAAAGAAAATAAGAGGAACGAAAAAACTGACAAATTAAACAGAGACCAAATTTTAATAGAACAAAGAAAACACCCAGAAATTTGTCTTCTGAAAAACAGCGCTCTACCTAAAGAAGCAAAAGAAAGTTAGGGAGTGTCTTTATATGAATTATGGCATTTTAATGAGAAAATGGCGCCCACTGGATGCTAAAGTAGATGGAGAATCGAAGATAATAAATCAAATAGTAGTCCCTAAATTTTATAGACAAGAAATACTAAAAATAACATATGATACCCCCATGTCAGGTCATTTAGGAATAAATAAACCGTATGAGAAAATTTGAAACCACTTTTTCTGGCCGAAACTTAAGCCTGATGTTGTAAACTTTTGCAACTCATGTCACACATGCCAGATTATCAGAAAACCTAATCAAAGGTTTCCGCCTGCATCCCTCAAAACTATTCCAGCATTTGAAGAACCTTTTAGTAAAGTACTGGTGGATTGTGTTGGTCCACTTCCTAAAACAAAAATTGGAAATCAATATTTGCTAACAATTATGTGTTCGTCGACTCGTTTTCCAGAATCTGTCTCTTTAAGAAATATTAGGACTAGAACTATAGTTAAGGCATTTAGTTGGGATTCCATCAGCCATTCACTCAGACCAAGGCACAAACTTTATGTCTGGTTTATTTCAACAAGTAAATTTTGTTATCAATATAAAAGAGGTTGGGACGAAGGCGTTTATTTTGTTCTGTTTGCGGCTAGAGCAGCTGTACAAGACTCTCTTGGGTTTAGTCCTCTTGAACTTGTGTTCGGACATACTGTGAGGGGATCTCTAAGACTTTTAAAAGAAAAATGGTTAACGGAGAAAAATCAAATACACTTCTTAGATTATGTATCAAATTTTAAAGAGAAATTACACGGGGGTTTAAAAATAGCACAAGAAAATTTAAAAAACTTCCAAGTAAAAATGAAGTTTGGATATGATAAAAATAGCAAAAATTGAAAATTTGAAAGTAATGACAAAGTTTTAATATTTGTACCAAGTCCACAATCCCCTACTAGCATGATATTTTGGTCCGTATAAAATAGAAAATAAAATAAACGATTTAAATTATATCATCCACAACCCAGATCAAAGGAAACAGAAAAGAGTTTGCCACATTAATATGTTAAAAAGTTACATTGACAGAAATAAAAAAGATATGGTTAAGCCAATCACAACAGTAACGAACATTACTAAAATAAATTCATCTGAACATGATTTAGATAACGATGAAGATGCAGTTGTCAAGGAGGAAGAAATAGGGCAAAGTAGTCATTTAAAGAACTCGAAAATACTGGCTAACTTGAGTGTAAGATTTGAACATTTGTCAAATGAAAATAGAAAAGTGATTTAAAAAACCTTTTTCCTGATGTTCCTAGTAAAACTACGTTTGCAGGGCACGATATCGTAGTTGGTGAAAAAAACCCATCAAGCAGCATTTCTACAGAGTAAATCCCATCAAACTTTTACAGTTGAGGGAAGTGGTAAAGTATATGCTGGAGAATGACATCATTGAACCAAGTAACAGTCAGTGTAGTTTGCCTTGTATTCTGGTACCAAAATCCGATGGCACCTACAGATTTGTTACATACTCCCGGAAAGTAAATGCTGTAATCAAAGGTGGCTCATATCCAATTCCTAGAATTGATGATTGTATTGACAAAGTGGGAAAGTCAGAATACGTCAGTAAATTTGATTCGATGAAAGGTTATTGGGAAGTACCTGTAACTGACAACGCCAAAGCAATTTCAGCTTTCGTGGCTCCTGACGGACTATACCAATACAGGGTTATGGTGTTCGGATTGAAAAACGCACCAGTAACATTTCAAAGGATGATGCATTCTTTTGTACATGACATCTAAAGGTGTGATGTCTACATAGATGATGTAATTGTGTACAGTATGACTTGCAACGAACATTTACGCATCATAAAACAACTCTTCCTTAAACTAGAAGAGGCAAACCTATATATAAACCTGAACAAAATTGAATTTTGTCATGCAAAATTGAATTATTTTGGCCATACTGTTGGTCAAGGACAAGTTAAGCCTATCACCGTAAATGTGGATGCTATCCTAGAGTCTCCTATTCCAAGCAACAAAAAACAATGAGATTTCTCGGTATGGCAGGTTTCTACCGAAAATTTTGTAAAAGTTTCTCATCAATAGCAAGTGCTCTCACGCATCTCCTTAGAAAGGATGTAAAATACAAATGGAATGAGACCTGTGATGCGGCTTTCAATAAAATTAGATCGACACTCATGGAGGGCCCAGCTCTCGCAACACCAGATTTCACACGACAATTCAAATTACAAATTGATACCAGTGATGTCGGAATGGGTGGTATCTTAACCCAGGAAGATGATGAAAGTATCAACAGAGCAAATGGAAGTCTGTGGACGTGAATTGTGTTTCGTTGTCTGTTACCAGACAATCCACTATCCCGAACCTTGCGAAAAGTTCATGCAGACAGTTAATGGTGTTTTCTACCGTTGGATACTTATAGCGAAGAACTTCCGGCCACTTACTGTAGCTGTCTACTGTGATTAGATAATAAAATTCCTCTATAGGTCCCGCATAATTTACGTGGATCCTCAACCATGGGCGATCAGTTTTTGTATCATTGGGGGTTCCCTGGCAGCTAGAACGCAACCCTTACATTTTTCTACCATTTGCATAATGTCTTTATCCATATTCTTCCAATAAACGTAGCTTCTCATTAAAGCCTTTGTACGATTTTTTCCAGAATGTCTCATATGAAAATCCTTTAGTATTCTTTTCTGCAGTATCGTAGGTATTACGACTTTCTCATTGTACATTAATACGTTGTCGCAAATCGAAAAACTGTTGGAGAGACTCCTGTCTCTTTCTTTTATTTTTTCCGTAGTTTTAATGAAGTCGTCCCTTTCTGCCTCTTTCCTAATTTCTAATAAAGTTACTGGCAGCTCCCATGTCCTCATCTCACTTTCTGATTGTAGTGCAGCTATTACTGAGTCTTCTAGCAGTTATTTATTATTTGGTACTAATCTTTAAAACCCGTATGCGTGTCCAATCTTGTTGGAAGGCAGGTATTCCAATTTGAAGTCATAGTTAAGTAATATGGTTCCCTATAGTAATAGCCTGTTTGCTGTATATGTTGGTAAGTCTCTTTTCCAACAGAAGATTGTCAACAACGGTTTATGATCAGTCTGCAGAGTAAAATATCTTCCATAAATGTACCTGTGAAATCTGGTTACAGCAAATATGATCCCTAGAGCTTCTTTCTCGATCTGTAAATAGTTTTCCTCTATGTTCTAGAAGCATGTGCGATAGGTCTTTTCATTCCGTCTGACATTTTGTATAGTAGGAAAGCACCTATACCATACTAGCTCGAGTCACTCGCTATTATTAGTTCTAAATTTGGATCATAATGTATCAAAAACAAGTCTGACGTTAATGTTTTAATAATTTCCTCGAATGCTTCTTGGCATTGTGCTGACAAATTCAATTCTTTGTCTTTTTGTAGTAACTTATTTAATAGAGCACATAATTTATGCATATTGGCAATGAATTCCTGGTAATTATTTACCGATCCAAGAAAACTGTAGTCCCGCGATATTTCTCGGTGCCGGAATACCCTTTATTGCTGCCGCTCTTCTAGAATCAGGCCTTCTTCCATCCTTGCTTATAATGCGCCCTAGGTATTTAATTTCTTTTAGGAAAGAGTCGCACTTTTGTTTTTTAACTTTGAATCCATAGCTTTGGATTCGCATAAACACTTCCTGAATGTGTTTCGCATGTTGTTCCACGTTGTCGCTCTTTATTAGTATGTCGTCTAGATATACTATGGCGAATTCTAGTCCAGCTAACATTGTATCCATCGTTTGTTAGAAAATCGCTGGTGCTACTTTAATTCCGAAAGACAGCCTTTGAACCCTATACAATCCTATGTGTGTGTTAATGCATAATAGCTTAGAGGACTCCTCATCCACTAGCACCTGTAAATTGGCCTCGCTTAGATCAATGTTTGAAAAGTATTTACTTTTGAACATTTCCTCTGGGCTGGGACTTCCTCCTTTATTGCATTGCTAAGATCTGTTGAAAAATCCGCGCAAACACGAATTTCACCCGATTTTATCTTAAGGTAGACGGTCGGCGCAGCCCATTGGTTAAATTCTACTTTTAATAATATCCCAGTTTCTTTATATCATTGAAGAGCTCCACATCTGTAACTCGGACGAGGAGGAAGTTTCTTTTTAAATTATAATTGTTTTGATTTTTCTTTGGGGATGGAAAAAATGTGTATTTCTGTTTTGATTTTTTGGGTGGGAGGGTAAAAATATGTCTTTCTATTTACTTTGCATACATGCGCAATGCCAGATTTTTCTATGTCTCTTGACATTTAAACACCTCTGACAATTTTCTGCTAGCTTCTGTAATGTTAGTTCCGGCTCGTTTTGCAGTTTTGTCAATATTCTTGTTCTCATTTCGGAGACTTTTGTTGAGACTAGTCCCTGGACAAAGATTAGACATTTGAAATTGTCTCTAGAGAGTTTGAAATCATCGCTGTGTTTATTTACAATTACCGCAAACGTGGTGTAATCTTCGTCGTAATAATTTTTAGGTTAAAACATTTCCACCTTTTATGGAAAAGTGATGTCTTTGGGCTAAAAAGTTCTGTTAAACATTTCACTACTTCTTCGAAGGTTAATTTGTTCGTCTTTTTGGATAATATATAGTCAACAAATTTTGTATGTTGGGTAGTCTCCAGTTTTCTTAATAATAATCTCAATTTCTTTGTGTCTGACCATGTCTCGCAGTCGATTTTTAAAACAATCCTAGTATCTCCTAAATTAATCTTCGAAAGTTTTATTCTCGTCAGGAGAGTATGTGAAATTTTCAATTGAGTTCCATATTGCGTTCTGAGAAAATGTAGACTCTTTTCCGCTGTTTTGTTCTGTCTTTTATTACTCTCAGTATTAATTCTTGTAATTCCATGTTTCTGGTTTCATTTTTTCGCTGCATTTCTATTTGTTTCTCTTCCAATCTTTGTTGAGGGGAACAGAACAACTTTTCTTTTACGTATTTGTGCAGGGAGATATTTCCTTTAACCTTATCGCCACTTCGTATGACGACTGCAGTTCAAAAACATGAATTTTTTGAATAACCTCTTCGCTTCTTGTCGTTGCGACTGGTGTTGAACAAATTCCTTTTATTGCCGCGTAATTTTTTGAATATTTAGTTGTCATTTGTCGTGAGACGATGTTGTTCTTTTTTATAAATCCACGTGATTTTTTTTTTCTATTCTTCGTCGCCACTTGCGTGAGTACGCTTTTTTCTTTTATATCTCTGCGTGAATTTCTTCGATTCTTCGTCGCCACTTGTCGTGGACCCAGTTAAGAGTCCAGCAAGAAATAATATAACAATAACCAAAATAGGAAATAACGATATATATTGTTGTAAGCCTGTTTTAAGTGGTCACAAATCTAAACAAGAACACCAGATCAGTGTAAAAAATTTGTTTTACAAAATACGGTAAAGGTACAAGATACCAGCTTGTTCGTCTAGCTGACGAGCAAACGGTGTTGGATATCACAAAGTCACTCTACGATTGTCTGATTCATACCAGACTGGTGCTTCCCCGATGACTACTAGTCACATGGTATATATGTGCAGTTCGAGTTAATCCTTACCATGTTAATGGGTAGGTCCGCCACAACATATATATTAAACACAGCTAAATGCAAATACTTGGAACTTTGTTAGTAGGACGATAAATACGGGGTAGGAAGTAATACTAGAACTGGGACACCCACTGATAATACGGTAGCGGTGTTGGCTATCTCACTCTATCTCTCCTCTATCTTTGCCTATCGCTGCTCTTCTGCTTTTCAACTTATCCTCTTCTGAGAGGAAGTATATGTAGTAGATGGAAGAGTTTAATCCGTGATGCCGCTATGACACATGCATACATATCCAAACTATATTTGAGTGAATACGTATAATCCTAAATGCGTTTAGAGATACTACTTGGAAAATGATGCGAACGATACGTATGGGTGAATGCATTATTATAAATGCATTGTTGAGTAGAGCAACAGAAATAGACGAAAAGATATAGAATTAAGAATATCATCATTTTTTTTGTTTTTGTGTATATCATTAGTATAATTGATTTTTACTTATAGATGACGATTAAAATCGTAGCATAGGTATTTACTGCTGACAACAGAATAATTTTATTATATTATTTTGGTTGTATGAAATATGGAATAACATTTAAAATAAACCAAATAAAAAGTTAGATATGCAGATGATCCCAAATGACTGTTAGTTTATCGTTTATGAGTTTACGTTGAAGACACTATGCGGCATTGTTTTCTGTATATATGTACTGATCATTATTTCCATTAAATACAGCAAATTTAAAATTATATATATATATATATATATATATATATATATAAATGTGAAATTCCATTCATAAAAACACTATTTCCCCAAAATTACACAACTTTCATAATACTACCTTCTGTAATATAACAATCTGGCCGCACCCGAGGAAGGCTGATGCAAGCGAGGGTGTTTCCGGTCGTTGAAAGGAACGGATGTCGTTTGACCTTATTTCCGGCAGCAGCGGAAATAACTACAGAGGCAAACAGAACAGGTGTCTCTGAGAATTACGTGGGCGTGCGTGGGCGAGGCAAAACCGGAAGAAAAAGTCCCGGTCCTGGAAGATTATAAAAAGACCTCGGCACACGGATTCGCCAGTAGAGGAGCAACAGAGATCGGCCGGTGAAGAGAGAGACACAACAGATAAGACTACACTCCCGTCAACCCATTAGAAGCGCGCTCTCTCAATTCTCTGTTCCCTATTCTACACGGCCCATCGTCATTAATAAAAATATAACTTTATATTTTTATATATATGCGTGTTTGTTGTTTGTCGATATATAACACCTTCCAACACCTTTTCATATAAACTCACAAATAAATTAGCTATCCCAAACACGAGAATCGTTACCACCCCATCAAAGAATATTGGTGATATTTTCAGATTACAAACCGACATCAAACATCAACTTAAATGTCTAGCTTTACAAAATAACGTGTCTACAGTGCAGTAACGCATATATAGAGAAACATCACGAAATGCAAAAATGCGAATCTACAAACAGAAAAGAGACTTAAATTTGATCATAAGTTCCAACTCTCTTGTATCTTGTATCAAAAACAACGTCGGACAAAATTTTGATTTCTATGATGCTAGTATAATTAAAAAAGAACAAAACAAAAGAAAGAAGTACTTTGAAAACATATTAATAGCCATATTACTACCAACTATAAACACACGATTAAAACATTACATTACTTCTGCATCGTTTTACAAGTCTGTAATCCATAAATCCAAAATATATCTAACAATAGATATAATTAAATAATTTAAAGATACTTCTACATATTGATAAAATGATAATATTGTTTTCTCTACATGCATTACATTATCTTTTACTTCAAAATTTATCTATAATAATTGTTTTCTCCTTAGTATTTCCCATTATCTTTTATATTTTTCTCCCTATTTTTATATATTATTTTATTTTATTATTATTATTATTGTCAGTTTATATTTTTATATTATTATATTTTTCTCCAATTTTTTATATGTTATTATATATTATTGTATGTTATATATATTGCTTAATTATAATATTGTGATGATATAATATGGTACTAAATATATTAAGATTAAAATTTTATATTTTTATACTTATATCACTTAATCATGATGTCTGCGGCTATATCGTGTTAAACACACTGGTTCCCGTCCGATCACTGAAGTTAAGCAACGTCGAGCCTGGTCAGTACTTAAGGGATAACCATTCGGAAATACCAGGTGCTGTAAACGTAAGGACCAAAAATGGTCCACCGGTCCTCCAGGTTTAGGGGTGTAGGTCTAACAAGCCTATCCCGTAAAAAAACTGTTTGTTACAGAAGCTGTCATATGCACCATCTGGGTGTGATAGATAAATGATGGTGACTCAATTATGATATCATAATAATTTTAATACATATTGTTTTATTGAAACCTTCTCGCCGTAAACAACTTATTTTCAAAAATTTATAGAATTTGAAACGGAGATGTATTTCGTTTTATTATTCATTAAGAATTAAGCAAATCACAGTTCTAAAGCTTTTAATATTTTTTATTTTTTGCTGATTCATGAATACACATATTTTTTACATTCTTGCAAACAGACAACCTGGTCAAAGATTAACTGATAAAAAAAAGTAAATGTAGCCGTGTAAACATCGTTTCTAGAAAAAAATAGGTTTATTAATCTAAAGTTTATTGATTAATAAATATTTTCTAAATTTTTATTGATTAATAAATGTTTTCCAAATTTTAAGAAGAAATATTAATCATATTCTGAAGTGATCCTCAAGAAATTTCGTAGCTAAGAACAAGCCTTAATCATCTGCAAATTCAAACAAAACCGTGCGTCTCAGATGACATCGCTGATTGAATAATATACATGAGTACAAAATTCAAATATGTGGTGCAGGTTCGAATACAAAAATGAGTTCATTCCAGTGTTTCTGGTTTTGTACAAAAATAAGTTTTCAGTGACAGTATACCATTTTTCTACAAATTCGTAACAGAGCTACACACATATACACACACACGCGCGCGTTTTATTGAATAATATAGACATATTGTGTTTATTTATTTTTTATATTGATCCTTTCCATTTGTCCAATCAATTTCCTGATGTTAAAATGATATTTATCAAGGAAGGCGTCGTAGTTTTATATATATACTAGCAGTATAGCCCGGCGTTGCTCGGGTGTAATCCATGGTCCTGAAGCTCAGACTCTTTAGACGTTGGCACGAAAAACGTAGGTTGTTGAAAGGTTGATTTCGGAGCCGTAGACCTTCTCCAACAACACAACCAACATGCAATGCAAACAGAAAGGACGTGTCTTTTCCCCAAAAGATGACACTGCTACTAACACAATCAGCCAGAAGCAGGCAAGTGTGAGGAAGTGAACTCGTGGATTACTTACACTGTGCCAGGCTGCAGCTGGCAGTGGGGGTTACTCGCAAAAAAACCTTAACACTTTTTTGCTATACTGGTGGCTTCTATTGATGGAGTGAGCACCTTCATTCAACCATTTAGAGGCTGCTGGTTTTGGGCCAACAATTTTTTGTCCATATAGCTGTTACTGAACATTAGTCTCACTTCACACTTCCTCTCACTGCACCACGCTTGTTGGTCTGAATTGCGTGGACACGCTCGACTGATGCGACAAGTTCAAGGAATCCCTATCTCTCCAATTGCATCTCGTTGCTAAGACATGGTAATTTTGGATTTAACCTCCGCAATGTACGGTATTGGTATTTCTCAGACAATTCCCCTGATACGTATAAAAGGAAAATTAGTCCTGTTAGTAATTTTAACCGTCCTTAGACCATTAATAAATCGGCTCCATGCAGACCGAGTGCTGAAATGTGTTTTAATATCTTAAGGTTTTGAAAAAGAGTACTTAAAATTTCGCGCAGCACCTATCATCAATTCAATTTTGGCCACCCTGGTTAGCTAGGTCATGCTAATCAGAGGAAACTACTATTTAAATGACACTGTCCAAACCTTAGCCTTTGTGGACTGTGCGTAGAATCATTGCTCTCTATATAGTGGTTTTTCTTAATACGGATTGCTAAGCTTGCCGTGAGATGCCCTACAGAACTTCAGTGTAAACTACATTGTTCTGTACTTTCAGCAGCCCGCGAAGCTGAAGTAGAGGCACGGTTGCTTACATACCAGCCCCCCCCCCCCGCTGTTCTGTACTTTCAGCCGCCCGTGAACGTTTTTTAGCAGCGGCGTCGGTTAATTGACGAGACCGTTGCTGCTCTGTAATTTTTGGCAGCCTGTAAACGTACATTAGCAGCGGTGTCCGTCAAGCGCCGAGACTGTCGCTGCTTTTTACTTTCAGACGCCCTTAAAGAGGCTCTATCAGCAGTAGCTAGCGCTTTAAGCTCAGCCCGTATGGAGTCATCTAACCTTGAGCTTTTTACGGAAGCAATCACTGGATAATGGAACGCCTATCATAAGTTTCAGTTGCCCTACGTTCTACTGAACACAGTGCGTTTTACGACAATCGCACAGCACAAACAGAGGGGCATTTTTGCCCCTAGTGGCCCTCTTTGCCGATGCCGAAGCGCTTTGGCTCCCAGTAAAACATATTTTTTGGGGGTGGTATGGATTTAAAAAGGAACGAACTCACAGAGATGCTTGTGTAATTACGTGGCTAGCTTTGGTCGTTTAGAAGGAATTACAGTGAAATCAGAAGAGCAAAATGTGCGTATAAGCAACTTTGCAAGTTGTAGACCGGAGTTTGAGACACGTACAGCAAGATACCAATCGCAAAAGTGCATGATTAGGGTTCAACAATATGTTAAAAGTGAATATGAAGGCAATGCCTAATCAAACGGCTCTAATTTGAATAGATCAGTTTAGTCTAGCATAATTCAACTGACGTTGCTAATCGGACATTTGATTAGGAAACGTAAAGCTAGTTAATGTGTAAACACAGTTTCCTGCAGTACTGTATGTGCGAATTACAATCTGTAAAATTAATGCTTGACAAACCTTGACATCGAAAACCTTAAACGTTAAGGTGGAACTTAAGTTAAATAGACTAAAAAGCAATAGTTGTTTCCAGTCTAAGCAAAACTAGATTGAAAGAAAAATGAATGGATGTAAGTCAAATTTTGATTTCCGGTATCGATGTCAAATAAGTTTTCCGTCGCAAACTGAATTTTAAAGACTAAATAAGTCCTCTAAGTAAATGGTATCATGGCTGAGACTAGGACCTACAATTATACCTACTTGTAATTATACAAAAAACAAAATAAAAGGGCTGAAAACATGTTTTTGATCAGAGCCAATATCAATTTCCAATATCAGAATCAAATAAGCCATCCATGGATAAACTCAGTCAGTCCATGAGAACTTATCGTACCCATCGGGAGGATAATTGGCGAAAATGAGCCATATTGATATCTGAATATCGGTTTTTGAATAGAATATCGGGGGTATCGATTTCCGATATCAGGGTAAATGTGTCGTCTGCGAATATCTACTAATGTTTGAGACTAAAAACTATAATTTTACTAAGTTAGAGCAAATTCTTCTGTAAGAACCACGATAAAAGGGCTGAAATCCTGATCTTGATCAGACCTGATCGGATATTTGGGTATCGATTTCCAATATTGGGAGAAAATCAGAAAAGATAAATAGCCCATGACCTGTTCGGAATCCTAAAGATTATTTTTCTGTAGTTTGGTGAGAATCGGATTAAAATTGTGGTTTTGTATAAAGGGCATACATACATACATACAGACAGACAGACAGACAGACAGACAGACAGACAGATAGACAGACAGACAACAGACAGACAGACAGACAGACAGACACACAGAACCCTTGCCTTTTTTTATATATATAGATAGATAAAGTGTGATGAGTGAATTGTTGTCTAGAATGCGCAAAATTGAAAATAAGACTGACATCTCAATTTATGAGGTTACTAAATTTACACAAAAATATCTTGAAATACTAAAGAGCAAATTTATTCAGTAAAATCGCCATTGGCTTAAACCACGGCCTTCATAAGACTTCGGAATTTTTTGCAACCCTTCTGGACATTCTCCTTATTTTAGTTTGTGAATGCTGCCGAAATCCTTGACTTCAGTTCATATTTGGTGTTATAATGAATTTTCTTGATCTCTCGCACAACTGCGACCTACACATAATAATCCAATTGTTTGCAGTTTAGGGAATTAGTTGGCCAGATGTAAGGGGTGATGTAGTCGCAGAAATTGTCTGACAGCCATGACTAGTTCCTCCTACTTGTGTGGTGTGGTGCAGAGTCTTGTTGCACGACAGTAACCAACTTGACCCTAGGCAGCACTTCCTCTTCAGGGT
>JBBBDQ010001744.1:1670000-1707500 GCA_037127315.1 Ascarosepion bandense | reverse complement strand
TTTTCCTAACGGAGCGAAATTTTTCGTTTAGAATAATCAGAGCTCTTAATTTTCAAATTTACTTTTCTTTGAAAAAAATCTTTTCAGGGCTCTTTACCGAAGCTTTACGGAAACGGCCGAAGTGGCGCTGGGTTGGTGATGATAGTAGATTCGCCATGTTTCTTTCGCTCGGCAACAAAAAATCTCCTTTCAGCTAGTTTAACTTTTTCTCGGCTCATTTTGTTTCTATACATCTTTAGCCAGGACTCCATCGGAGGCGCATTATTCAACTCTAACTCTTTTAAGTCGGTCGACGGCAGGCTTTTCTACGTTTGTTTACCTCTTTAGCCCGGAGCTCTATTAGTCATGGCTCCCGGTTGGGAACACTCCTCTCACTGTCGTTACATCTCTGGGCCGAGAACCGACTGGACGTCGATTGGTCCCAAGTCCAACTGAATTAAACTAACTCAACCGAATTAACTGATTTGGCTTTTCGGGTCTCGACATGTATGCTTGTCCCAAATTCTCTTGGGAGGTGCGGAGAGACCCGAGGTATCAAATGAGTTTTCTTCCACCTCCACATTTCGAGATGCGGGGTTCGGTTCAACCAATGTGGCAACAACACCTCCTCTGGCGTATTTTCTCTTCATCTTCTTCTTGATTCAACACATTACGTTAGCAAATCTTGCTTAGAAATTTTTAAACTTCAGTGAGATTTACAATTCGTTTTGATTCCCATAGTTAAAAATGTAACCTTTTTAACCTGATCAAAAATTTTGACAATGACTACCGCTATTTTTCACTTCCACCGGCCGAAAACTCCAAAGCCTCTGATCAATTTTTGAATAAACAATGCAAAAAAATATTTTCTTTTCTATTCTCTTCAATTTTCGACTATTTTTGTTTTTCATATTTTACAAGTGGTAATAAGTATATCTTCTGTTTTTTAACTCGACTCATATTGCGATTTACATAGAAATTGGTTTTTATTTTCATTTGTTTAATAAATCCTTTTTGTTGATTTAATTAAATTTTGTAATTTTAATTAAAATGTAACAAGAAGAAAATCCCACAAATTATTGCAATCAAATGAAATATTCTGAAGTGTCACAAAGTTGCGGCAGTGATGGTATTATTAAGTCCAGCTTAGTGTTAGTACAAGTTGAGGACATCTAGTAGGAAGAAGCATTATCTCATAAGACATAATTTGGAAAGATTTAATGTCAACTTTTAGAGACAGAGAAGCCATATACATTTTTCCTCATCGTTATATCAGGATTTAAAATGACATGAATTAAGTTTGGCTTAATATGTGATTTCAAAGAAATTTGATAAGTTTAATTTAAGTTCTGTTGACTTAATTCATATCATTTAATGTTGAACAAATGGTTATCAATACTACAATTAATCAGTTTATGCATATCTAACCACGAGCATGGAAAGATATGATCGTTTTTCATATGGAACCAGATTTTTGTGAAAAAAGATATCAATATACGTCAAAGTGCATACGGATTTTGATTCTGCTATTATTTAATTTCACATATATACTAAATCTAATAAAATGAAATGCCGAATATTTAAGGTTACTCACCTATGTAATACACTTTTGAATAGAAATCGACGTCTACAAGATTTACCTGAACAATCAGGTAATATTTTTCATATAGTTGTTACACTCACAAGGTTTCATTCTTTGAGTGCTTGTCTTTGAACATTGTAACTTTCTTAGAATTTGAACCGCACACTTTTAATCCAAAAGTGTAGTGTTCTCATTCTGCTTCATAAATTAAAGTGATATTTCACATCGGTTAAAATTTACCAGTTATATTCAATTTTGTGCTACCTGTTGTTTCTTGCATTGATCCAGTTTATGTAACTTTTCAGCATTACCAGGCCCATGGATCAATCTTATAACTCTTCAACAACGCATGCCTGAATAAACGTGTTAATCTAATAAGCCATGTATCACTTGGTAGTGCTGAAAACGCACATACTCTGATTCAGTGGAAAACACAATCAAACTACCAAAATGAATAAACATTGCATAACTTCCAGGTTAATGAAGATTCTATGAAAATTAAGTAGTAGTCAGTATATTTAAAGAATAAATCAATGTTGTAACTTAATGAAATGTAGAAGTTACGCATACTAAAAAACTCGATGAAAATGAATTTATCATTTTTATGAAGAAAATATTTCTTTAGTTTCGAATTTCAGTTGAATTCACATTCGCGCAAATACCCTTGAATCCGTGGCTTCTTCTTACAGCTATGGGCTAAATAAGCACGACAAATTGGGTTCTACAGCCTTGGTTTTCAAACAGTCTGTCGTAGAAAATAATGGCAACCTACTGTGGGATAATCTTCTGCCCAGTAAGTCATGTCTCAAAATAAACATGATTGCCCAAGCGTGTATCACGTATGACAATTAACTGATTTCTTCAGTTATTCGTTTAAGCCGAGGTATTTTTATTCATATGGCAATCGTATCCAAACAGAAAAAATTCGGCTTTCATTAACCGAAAATTTGGTGCTAAAACATATTTTTCAGAAAATTAGACTTTCCATCTACTGTAAATTACTTAACTCTTTGTAACATTGAGAGTATTTTCTTCCTTTCTTTTTTTGATCCCATCGATTGGTCAAATTAATGAACCACATAACCAAACTAATGATGCGAATCCTGATGAATAGAGCGTGAAGCAGTATTAGACCGGAAATAAAACAAGAATAGTGCGGTTTTTCTTAAAAGCACCGGATCGCGTAATGCGATATTTATGATCAGAATAATATCAGAACGAGGAATAACAATGCAGAAAATTGTGAACATATGTTTTATTATGATGCTTCTATGTGCCGTGTCACTTCAAAATGTGGCCGAACATGATTCTCCACAACGTCCTGCCATTTGTGACCCTTAGTAAACAGTTTAAACCCAGTTCTTCCAAATTTACACAACCTCGTTAGGTAGGTTATGCATTTCTTTCCTCTGATTCTCTTGCCTTTAATATATCATGTGAGCGTCAAATTTTCGAAGCCTTCTTTTTTTCCTTATGAGTCCTAAAACTGTCATCTCTTTATTTCTGGTACTACGTATAAGTGGTTTTTTTGTTTCCATTTTTTCTAAAACTTTGTTGTTGCTGAAATATTCAGTTCATATATTAGAAGAATCTATAAACTTCATCTATCAACAAGGCCTATGATCGGGAGATTGGAGCGTGGAACTACCTCTTGATTGCTATTGATCCTAGGTTCACTCTGATTAGGGATAGTAACACCTATTATGGTCCCAGATATTGGAAATATTGAGTCCTTCCAAACGAAAACAAAAGTATGAAAGTATAAAATTATATTTTTGTTGCAAAAATATCAGCAATACATTTAGATATAAATATTACCAACAATACGTTTAGAAATAAAGTGTGTATTTGCGTGTTTGCGTGTGTGTGATTGTGCTTTTGTAAAATTATGACCTTCCAGGTGAAATCAGAAAATTTATCTAAAATTTATAACTTAATAATCTGCATATTTTCAATAGTTTTATATGGAAGCTTATCCCATTAAGCATATTGAAGGTGGCTGTATTTATGGATAAAAATAAGCGAATATATGTAGTCAATAGTTATAAACAACGAATGAGTCAACGAAATGAAAAATACTTCTTGGTTTCACTTTTTATAGATAACCAATACAAAATATCGTAAATATTTAGTAGGGAATGGAGCGTAGCCGTACAAGGTTCCGCTTTTAAAACGTTGTCTTTTGCTACTAGGCCGAATAGCTTTGAGAATGGATATAAATAAAAGACTGACAGTACACGTAACTTCTCCCGCAAAGTAGCGGCAATTGCAGCTGCGTTCGGCCATCCCATCTGTTAGATTCAGGCTTGCACTTAAGAAAAAGCCATTTGGACAGGAAACAAACACTCAATTTACTGAGTCCGCCTTCTTTGTGTGCCAAAAGCATATCCATTGATTTTTATCCGTTTTACGTCTGAGTAAAAGAAAATAATTTCAGAGTCAAACAACACATCGACTACAATGCCAGATTTAAGCCCCCCAAAATGTTAACTTAGGCAACAATGAAATTCTGATAGACAACACATTTTTTATACCTTTTCATCCAAAATAATATTTTATTATTCCAAAGTGGATAGTTTTATATTAGATTTAATTACGTGTGGAGGCACAAATTTTGCAAGCTAGTGATAGATTTAACAAGACAGTCATAGTAATTGGACCTATTCATCTGTCATAAAATTTTATGGAGATTAGTCAAATAAACCAGGTGATACATTTAACATGATTAGAACGAAATCTTACAATATGATTTCCAGATGTATTTAGTAAGATGCCAAAAAACATATTCAATATACATTCTGTAGTTTAGATCCCAGAAGTCAGCTAACATTTACGAGTCATTCTAAAAAATTATAAACAGAAAATTTTGAAAACACTTGTAAAGAATTAAAAAAAATAAAATAAATTTATTTTTATTACTTAAAAAAGTATATAGACAATATAGAAGACGTATTATTTATCAAGTAGCTTGAAATTATTTTATCATAATAAGCTATATGATGCAATATCTGAAGAAGACTTCGAGTTATTTGTGAAACTAAAATGTTTGTTAGTCGTTCTTAATAAATGGCAAATCGCGATTTAGTATTCGACACTTACATTAATGTCAGGTAGATTCAGCCCTATTATGCTAGACAGCTCCCAGCTCAGGTTTCACGACGTAGCGATACATGATTTGGACACATGCGAGTTCAAATCTTTGCGCACTCATAAGTTTTGGTCTAGATCCCTTATACATTCACAAATTTTATTTTCCATTCTATCTTTCCAATAAAGAAAGCAAACTAAAAGAGATGAAAATGTTCTTGTGTAGAGAAAAGTGAAAACAGATAATAGAATCCATTTGAAAGGACAAGAAAGAAAACCGGGTGAAGAAAAAAGAATTTCTTGTATTTTCATAGAATGACAGGTTGAATAATAATAAAAGGAAGGCAAGTGGAACATTGTATTATTGTAAATAAACAGCTGGAAAGAAGAGAAAAACTAAAAGAAAAGTAAAAAGATAAATTCATTTTGGTCTACGCAGCCACAAAGAAGTTGAAAAGAAATAAGGAGACTAAAAAACGAAAGAAGAAAACAGAAGGAAACGTTTCTCTTAAAAATAAAGATGAAATGAGCGCACAGCAAAAAGAGTGAAACTGGGCGTAAGAGAAAAAGGATTCCAACTATGACTGAGAGAAACCGTCAGGTTTCCGAGTAGGATGAAATATAATGGCGGTGGCGAAACCTACATCTATCAGGGAAGAGAAAGCCACCGTTTAGCCCGGCGCGCTTTACCACTAAAGAACTGGGGACACAGGTTATTCTGAGGTTCAATTCCTCCCGAAGGCGTAAATTTTTTTTAATAAATTTTCTTGAATATTCCGGTCAGTAGATGAAAATAAATCGATATACTGTTTAATAAATAAACGGAGCGTCTACTCATATACGAGTATTCACTAAAAAATGCCTTTAACGTGATATATATATATATATATATATATATATATATATATATATATATATATATGCGTGTGTGTGTGTGTGTATGTGTTTGTGTGTGGAGAGAAAGGAATGAAGAGTGAAAGAGAAAACTGAGATCAAATCTCAACTGAGCTATGTGATAAATACAGAGATTTTGGATCTGGGTTTGATCACCATGTCGAGCACGTCGATTTAGGTAATGGCATTGACGCTGGCTTTGCGTAAAAACGTGATACTGAATAACATTGCTTATAACTTCCAGGATCGATGGGAATTTAGTCTGTATCATACTGAGACTTTCCATTGCTTCCGCGTAAAACTACCTGTCATTTCTCTTGTTCCCCTTCCGATTCTCATTGTATTTCTATTCATCGGAGGAAAAGAACACACCATTTACTTCGCGGTGATTGAGCGTGTTTATCACAGTTATCCTGGGACTTGTTGAACATGATCCCTCCTTTCATAATTATCTATGAATTTGTACATAATATCTTTGTGTGTCTCATAGTTGCTTCTTGGTAACGGCTCTCCTCAAGTTGCTCTGTTTGTCGATGTTCTGGATATGCTGGATAAAATCGGTTGTCATTTAAAATATTTCTTCGCTTCAGTCATCCTGAAATAGGGTGTACAATAACAGAACAGTACTAAATAAGAACAAGACAAGGTTTCTTTAGACATGTATGGTGGAACAAGAAAGGGTTCAGTTTAAAACTTACTGAAGATGACACAACTGAAGAAAGTCGGAAGGCAAACAAACGAAACTCTGTGATATTAAATAATAACAAGGATGTGGACAATCAAGTGAGTATATATATATATATATATATATATATATATATGTGTGTGTGTGTGTGTGTGTGTGTGTGTGTGTGTGTGTGTGTGTGTGTGTGTGAATAAGGAACGAAGAAAATATTAACAACGTTCAAACATTAATTTAAAACAATGCACAATATAGAAATAGAGCTATGAATATTTATTATAAATTATAATTTAGAATATGTATAAATTGCAATCTTCTACAAAGTGTGTATTTCTTCGACATTGAAAGTACAATGTCTCATCAGTTAGTAAACGCTATTTTTCCTACAAAGGGAACCAACCTCCCGAGCAACCAAATTAGCTATGCATTCAATGTAGTCATTCCACTTCAGGTCAGCTGATAGATTTAAACATAGGAGGCACAGTGTTTTGCTTTCAGAGAGACTAGCGGTTGTCTATGGTTGTTAAATGACAACAGCCTCGTTTTGAAAGCATTAAAATTTACGAGCTATTTCTTACCCCAGTCACCACAGATTGGAGGTCGTTTCCTAGATAAGCAGCGAATTTTGCTCTTTCAGCATCGGCAGATTTCTTATCGGGACGGAAATAAATTTTTGTTTCGTCAGCATAAATGCCTACTTGGGATCTGATTACATCAGGGAGATCGTTGATGAAGATCATAAAAAGCGTAGGACCTGGAATAGAGCTATGAGAGACACCCGCGTTCGGATGATAGTATCTGAAAGCATGCCCATTCAATACTACCTTCATTACACTATTTGAAAGGAAAGAATGGATTAGGTCAAACAATCATCCAGTTATACTGTAACCATGTAGCTTGCATTGAAGGCCAGCATCCCAGACTCTGTCAAAAGATTTGGAGATATCTAGTGCTCAAGCTTCGCCGTTCTTCTCGAGAGCCTGGTATACTCCGTGATGGTCGTTAACATATTAGCAGTAGACCTTGTGAAGCGGAAACCATACTGTTTTTCAGATAAGATGCCATAGGCTGTGAGATGTGGAACCACTTTAGCGTTAATATGAAATTAGAGAGTTAGAATTTGGTGCATGCTTCGTTAAAATAGTCTGTTTACCGTATGTAGACTTCTATGTGTGTGGGGGCTAGTGTTTGCGCACTTGATGCAAGATTATGCGAAGAATTTACAAGTGCGATGAGTTTGAACTCCAATGTGTTATTTTCAGTACACACTCTGTCATATTAAATCTATCTATCTATCTATCTATCTATCTATCTATCTATCTATCTATCTATCTATCTATCTATCTATCTATTACAGCCCATAGACTCTTCTCTGACAAACGGTATGGCTTCCGCTTCACCTGGTCTACTGCTGATATGCTCACGACCATCACTGAGTATATACACCAGGACAAAAACGGCGAAGCCCAAACTGTGGCCCTTGACATGTCCAAAGCGTTTGAAAGAGTATGGGATGCTGGCCTTCTATGCAAGCTGCAGGGCTATGGTATAGCTTGACAATTGTTTGACCTAATCCAGTCCTTCCTTTCAAACCTTACAATGAGGTTGGTATTGAACGAACAAGCCTCCCAATACTATCACATGAATGCGGGTATTCCTCAAGGCACTATACTAGGTCCTACGCTTTTCCTTATCTATATTAACGATCTCCTTGATGTAATAATATCCCAAGTGGGCATATATAATGACGACACTACGCTTTACTCTCGTCTCGATCAAAAATCTACCGAGGCTTAAAAAGCAAACATCGCTGCCGAGCTTGATAAGGACTTCCAATCCGTGGTGGACTGGGGTAAAAAATGGTTCGTATATTTTAATGCTTCCAAAACAAAGCTCCTATAACCACCACAGACAATCGTTCCTCCCGCCCATTAACATGAATTAGGCTTCTCTCCCTGAAAGCAAAACTCTGCACCTCCTCGGATTAACTATCACACCTTACCTCAAATGGAATAACTATATAGAATCCATAGCTAAATCCGCTGCTAAGAAAGTCGGTTCTCTGTGTAGGGCCAGGAAGTTTTTCCCGTCCCAAACAATCCTGCACATATACAAGTCTACCATCCGCCCATGCATTCAGTATTACTGCTATATCTGGTCCGGTGCTTCTGCTTTCCACTTAGGTGTCCTCGACCGAATCCAACGGAGAATCTGTAATGTGATCGATCCCGACTTGGCAGCTAAGATACAGTGGCTTTCTCACCAACGCAATGTGACTTCCCTGAGTCTCTTCTACAAATACTTTCACGGCATCTGCTCCGATGAACCTAACTCACTGGTACCCCCTATATACGAATTTTCTCGAGCCACAAGATTAGCAACTCGGTCCCACCCTTTTACTGTGAAACTAATAAATTGTAAACGCAAATTCTACTCCATCAGCTTCTTTTCTCGCACTTCCTGCCTGTGAGTACTTTCCTGACAGTTACAATCTCCAAGAATTTAAATGTAAAGTCAATAGTCATCTCCTGTCTCACTAACTTACATCTTCTCTCTCATCCTTTTCTACATCCATCCCTCTCCCATCAGCACTCTCTTCCTGACACCCCCTGTAACATCTCACTCCTCATAGCATTCCTCCTCATCCATCTCACTCTCATCAGTAATCTCTTCCCTCTCCTACTCTCTTCCTTACACCCCCTGCAACCTCTCACTCCTCATAACATTCCTCCTATGTCACCCCCTGCACAACGGTGGCAGTAAAATGCCTTGCTTGGGGCGACACGATTATAAAAAAAACTATCTATCTATCTATCTATCTATCTATCTATCTATCTATCTATCTATCTATCTATCTATCTTGTCACTTAACTTAATGACACATGACTCAGTGGATACAGACGTTGGTTATTTCCAGTGACTTGACCTAAAGAGTTGAGTTCAATACCAGGCTACAGCAGTGATGAACAAGTAACTTAAAGAGTCGGGTTAGAGGGAGATAGCTCATGACTACCAAAATACGCTTTGCACGAGGAAAGAGAATGATATACCCCAGGGATTGTAATAAAGGGTTCGCTACCAAATTCCTAGCACCTGGATAAGGCCGTAGCGTACAACGGCCGAAACGTTGTACAAATAGTAACCAAGATGTAGACATTACTCCGAATAATGTAAATAGTGTAAATACTACCTCATTTCAGAAATATAGACAAATACTAACTGAGCAGGTTATGCGACACGTCGTCAACTTTTTCAAGTTTTGTAAGGACACGCTTATGATATCCTTACTCGAGGTTAACCTAGCTCTGACGACGGACGACATCATAATGGTGTCTTTACGAAATTTCGAAGTCGGCATGAACCTGCTCATTTAAGTGAGAAACTTCTCTGCATTAATATTATTAACACTATCTCTACTCCAATATTTATTACTTTACGATAAAAAAACCTGCTTGCTAAACTACCTTTTATCAGTAAAACTATTGAAAAAAATTTTGGCGCTAAACATTATCACAACTCTCTATCTAGATATCTAGCGCAACGTGCCTATACTTTTACCTGTGTGGTAAGATACCGTTATAAGATAATACACTTTCCTTTCATTGATCGGATAAAATTTCAAAAGAAGTGAAAAAACTTTGTTTCTGAGCGAAGGAATTTATTTGTATTCTTTGGAAAGAAAAAGAACGATTGGTTTTCTCTGACAGCAGAACACGAAACAACGGTAATATTAAATCATAAATCCTATTCGAGAAAAATCTTCCTCGAACAGGGCCACTGGGTCACAAGACAATATTTATTGATCGTGCCTGGAGATCGGAACCTGCAGCATAGTAAATCGAATGACAGGTTCAGTTCTCTGTATTGACTCTCATATTGACATAAGGCTTACGACCTGCTTAAAAATGTTCTCTTTCTGTCACTGTGATTAATCTCTATTTTGTTTTGACAAAATCAACAATTAGATGTTCTCTGTTAAAAATGAAATAGTTCTCTTATTTTATGCATACATTCTTATATAAGTGTGTATTTAAAGAAGAAATACTTGAAAGCCATTTTTCTGATTCTTGATTTTTTTCTTTTCCCTTTGAAGTTATGCTACGTTTAAGTGAGCATTATCAAAGCGTAACTGAAAGAAATCAAAGAAGTCGTTACCATGACAAATCTGTCAGATATAAACCATGTGGTCAAAGTCTATAAAATTTAAAAAGTATATCTGTGAACAAAGCGATGAGTTTTCTCCATAGGAAATATATTAAAATAAAATGTAAATATAGTGATTAGGGATACGAAAATAAAAACAGATGAAAGAATACGTGAAAAATAAAACGTATATATTTAAAAAAAATTCTTTTAATCATTATCCCCAACGAAAGCTATAAAACCACTCAGGTTACTGACAGTGAAGGAAATTGAAAAAAATATAAAGGAAAGCGAATAATAAAAAACAAAAATTAAGGAGACAGAAGGTGACGATTGACATCGCACTGAAATTTTGAAGATCAAAGCTCAATGGCAAGTAAAAATCCAGAAGAGATTTCCACAAGCAAGAATTGCGAGTGACGAAACTATTAGAAAAAACTTACGGTGATATTTAGCGATTTCAAATATAAAATGATGATGTATTTGGTAATCTAGCACTGCGCAAAAATTAGTGAAGTCGAGGTAAAAAAGGAAGAAAGCTCATCAAAGCAATTACAATGAAAATATTTACAGAAAAGTCACAGTGTTTACGTTACGGCATTAGGAATACGATTGTAGGCATAATGCTAAGTCAGGATAAAAAGATAAAGGCGCAATCAGCCTTAAATTTTTGAATCTGTGTGCCGCAATTTCATTGATTTTCTTTTTTTTTCTGTAGTTTATAGCGGTGAATCCAGATATCATTTCCTGCAACTAGTTTGTTTAGAAAGTACCATTCATATTATTTCGTTCGAGAATCTCTTCTGTTCCTTCATAGTCAGCATTATCGGAACTTATTTTGTTTCGTCACCAAGAGAAGTGCAAGTACCAAAATGACTCACGTGATTTTTTTCAATAGTGGTTCCTCTGCCAAATGTATCTAAATTTTGCCTTATTTCGCCTTGTCATCATTCATAGCAGCTGACTTTTCACGATAGGACCCGTCACTAAGATTAGTTTTCTTTTTTTCTAAGATTGCCATTAATTTCACTGACCCTTCTTTTTATTATACTTCTATCAAGTGCAGCTTATCCATAAATGTTTACGGAATTCATCTCATTGTTTGCATCATATTCTCTTTCTAGAAGCAAACATTCTGATAAAACTTTACTTTCTACCTGTGTTCAGAGGTGCAAAATTTTGAAATAGTATTGTTTACAGTAAAAAATTTCTTGCTATACTTCAGGTATAGTTAAGAAAAAACATGTAGAATTTTAGAATTTTCAATAGTTTTAGAATTAAATTAGAATAGACATTAGTGCTTGACTGTATTTGTTATTAATAATTTACAGCAAAACTTAAATAATACTGATTGACGTAAAAAATCCTACCCTATAATTAATTATCTTCGGATTTTCGATAAAGAAAACCACATATATTCCTCATTTTTTCCTCCGCTTGCATTTGTTTCTTTTTTCTAGCACTGTGAATTAGGAACCTCTACTAATAGTAAGTGCTACATAAACTATTTTAATTTTCGTCTATTCTATAGGCAGTAATTTCTATCGTCTATATACTTGCCTGAGTTTGCTTTTAAGTCGCCTGTTGGTGATACGTTCTTTGTAGGATATAGATCGAGTTCTTAAAACAATCTAGTCTTTGGACGTGTTATCGTCTTCCTTCTCAATACATATCAATTCTGGTTACGGCTACTGCTGAGAAACGTTATACTTATCTATTGCACCTTATTATTTGCTGTAAAAGATAAATGATTTATTCGTCGTTTGGCTACGGATTTGTTAATATATATATATATATATATATATATATAGTTTCCTATAAAATTACCTTTCAAAAGAAAAATCTGTTTTTAATAAAGTATCTATATACAAAGAACATTCTGAAGGTATTGCCTCATGTTCATTCCCAAATTATAATATTTACTGCAATTATTTCAAAAATTACAACAGACAGGAAACACAATAGCAGTTGGTTACAACAATGTTTCTACTCAAAAATGTTATTCATAAACTTAATCGTTATCATAGGCTATGCATTTTCGTCAGACAAAAGCCTCGTGAACGTGGTTTGATTCTGGTTCACAGGCAAAAGTTGAGCAACGCATCACTCTTAACATTGTTTTAAATGAAGGTTTTCTCTCAGCTTAGATGGTCCACGACAACAGAGTCTGATGTTTGACATTTAAATTAAAACGCTATAAAAGCAACGTAATATTGAAGATCTTGCTAAATCATTGAAACAACAAACAGGGCCGGTCATCAGTCTCAGAATACTTTATACTAGATATCTCCAAAACCCCAAAGAATTACTACCATGCTTAAAAACATATCAAGATACATGGCAAAGGTTGAATATGAAGATGTACAGCATCAACGTCAGCGTGGGTCAAACAAGTCTTCAACATGTTTGGCAGCACAGTCTATTGCAACACCAGCTAGGGGACTGGCTAATGATGACGGTCAAATAAAGGCATGGCTGTTTGCTTTTGTATATTCACTTTAACTCATTTCTTGTGGAAATCATGGCTACATTAAAAGGCTACAAAGGAGCAGTCACCGTTAGAGGCAAAAAATTAATGACTATGTTTTTTTTTCTGACGAGATTGATGGTTTGACAGAGAAAATGGAAGAAGTAATGACGAGATATTTCGGCTGCAACTTCTAAGGAGTGAGTATCGATTCAGAAAAGACTAATCTGAAAACAAATAAAACCAAGCGTTAATGGCAAGGAGATGAAAACATTTAGTTACCTTTCACGGACCAAAGGACAAAGATTGAAATAATTTTTAATATTATGCAGACATAATCGATGCAGATGTACATCATTAAATAATTCCTATACCCCAAAAATTCTGTGAAGAACTTAACATGACAGCCTATATCTAAGTCCTGAAAATACCAATTTTAAGATTCATTTTTAGATCTGACCCTTTCACTTATACTATTTTAATTTCTTGTTACGCATTTATTATTATTACTAGCAACCTTTTCCATCCTGATAATTGAAAAAGAATAAACTTTCAGGATGCAAATGAATTAGATATTATATTTCTCACTGATATTTACATTTATATGCAACAATTATTTCGTTTTTCGTTTTCTAATGAAAATCAAAACGTTATGTAGATGTGTAAAGCTTTTATAACACAGTGGTAAATATAAAACACTAATATATATATATTACTCTTTTACTTTGATTACGAATTCGTTTTCCTTGATATTCCGCTACATGAAAGACAGAACATGATACGGATTTGTTCCATATTATGTCCTGTCTTTGCTATAGAGTTATATCTATGAATAAGAATACATTTTCAAAATAAAAAATATTGACAATTATTTCTCTAAAAATATCAGCATATTTCCCGGTGACTATGACTGTAGAAAGCAAGTCAAATATTGAATGTCTCCGTCAGTATGTGTTTCTGTCATCATTCAGAAAAATATCTTTATGCATTCACATAAACAGGTTTTAAATAGCACAGAATATCGACACATGTCAAGTTGTTTTGTAGCATTTCTTTGGCACTAATGGCATTTTCAGAGTCAAAAGCATATATTTTGATAGGCTCTCAACCTCTCGGTGATCTTTTTATCGAAAGGAACCGAGGAACTTTTAATTTAATCGTCAGTAATCATGCGGTCATTTATATTTAATTTCTTTAAACTAGAATATGTAAAGAAATAAGACTTGTTGGGGATCTGAAGGAGACTATCACCACCTTTAAATTTGTTGATTTTCATTTTTTTTTACTTTTATCAGCGCAGTTTTATTTGTTACTACATAAAATTTCCGATTATAAAAAGAAAAAAATTCAGAAAATTTCAATATTTCAACAAATTTAGATGGGGGCTCACTTTCTCATACAAAGTTATAATAAATAGATCCTCCTTTTTGGAACCACTCACGTTGGGGTCGCTTTGTTTTGTTTTTTCAAGTTTTTTTTTTGCTAGTGTTTTTGTCGTTTTCAAGTTTTCTTTAGTTCTTACGATGGTAGAGGATTCAGTAGTTGAATATGCGCAAGCAAAAAATTAATTGCACAGGATGGATTTACTATAAAGTTGTATGAAAAACTGAACCCCCCTCCGAAAATTGTTTAAATGTTGAAATTTTTACAAATTTTTTTGTCAATGGGAAACTTTAGGGTTTAATCGATAAGATTGCACTGAAAAAAGTGAAAAAAAAATGTTAATCAATCAATTTACAGGTGGTGGTAATGTACCGGCGAGTGGTTTCAAAATGGAGGATCAATTTACTATAAGGTTGTATGAAAAACTGAGCCCCCAACCCTAAAATTGTTAAAATACTGAAATTTTTCCAAACACTTTTTTTTTGTCAATCGGAAAGTTTAGGATGTAATCAGTCAGATTGCACTGAGAAAAGTAAAGAAAAAAAAAGAATAAGAAAAACAACAAATTTAAAGGTGGTGGCAGTGGCCTTCATGTCTGCCGACTTGTTAAATGAAATAGTTCTCTGCAATATTTGTTCACCACAGCTATAAAATTAAACATATCCCTCTGAAAGTCGTGCTGATTTTATACGTAGAGCTTAATCTTCTTATTCCTGACATTTCCAGTGAAAATTTGTTTTCATAGGTGAATCTTCACTAACCATAATCTGGCGTATTAATTGTCTCCTAGAAGTATTCCTTAGATCAAACTTTTTTAAGTAATGGCACACCAAGGGGCAAATGTAAATATCATGACACACTTTGCACAATTTTTAAAGGGTATGATTTTAAATTTTATGAAATATAATCATAGAGTAACCCCCCCCCCCCAAAAAAAACAAGACTCATAAATAGAAATTTACAGTATTTCAATGTTTCTATTAAAATATTTGTGTAGCTTATTAAGCGTGAAAACTGTAACTGGTGTTTTTTCGCGATTTCATCAGTATTTGGTCGAGTGTGTTATAACTAAACCCTCATTTCTTCTTCAATCGGACGTAGGCTTTCTCACTTCTTAGGTTTTATGTTATTTACGTTTGAGAAGCCAAATTCACATAAATAAGAAGTAGAACATTGCAATGCAACTGATAAAGCCTATTTTTGTTTTGCGACATATCAAATCTCTATGAATCATTTAAAGCCGAAATTCAATTTTCATACGAGCTTTAGTATTTTTTCTTATTAAAATCTATTGTTGGTATTTTTACAATAAAAATGTATTTTTATACTTTCACAACGCTTTGATTCTAGTTTGGCGGCGGAAATATAAAGGAGAAACAGGGTTATTTTAATAGAGTGTTTTATTATTCGTCTATTTTTCTGAGATGAGGTACTATTTACAGTATTTAGAGGTATTTACATTATTCGAACTATTGTCCGAATCTTTGTTGCCATTTGTAAGACGTTCCGGCCGTTGTACGCTCCGGGCTTCTTCAGGTGCAAGGAATTTGAAGAAAACTCTTTACTACAATCACTAGGGCATATCATCTCCATCCCTTTTGCATAGAGTCTCTTTTTGGTAGTCATGAGTTATCACTCTCTCTCCCTGTAAGTTACCTGTTCACCACGGCCTGATATTGAACTCACAACTCTTTGGGCCAAATCACAGGAACTAACCAACGTATATATCCACTAGGCCTGTGTCCTTAAAAATCAACTGAAGTTTTGGAAGTTATAAACCTAATGTTCAGTAACCATTTTTTACCAGAGATCATATTGCAATTTTTTGTTGTTAATGATTTTTTCTAGTATTTTTTTATGTTAAGGGTTTTCTCTAGTATATTTTTTCAGAGCTCATATTGCAATTTTGACACTACTAATTTTCTACGTTTTAGGAGATTTTTGTAGCCTAGTATATGTGCTGATTCTTTAAGTTTACGTAGTTTCCAGTGGCGTTCTCTATCTATTATTTCAAATTCATTCCATAGGGTGCGGTGATCCTCATTTCTTTCACCATATGTGGTCAACCACGCTTGATTTTTCTATCTCCCCTCGTGTTGCGGCCTTGCAATTATGTTGTAGCCTTACCTTAAGAGGCGGTCTGTTTCTCCTTTATATTTCTTTTCACAGCTACATGGAATGGCGTACACACAGTCTTTAGTCATGTCCTCCTCTGTTGGGGGGTCTTACTCGCGAGAGGTACCTACGAAGTGTAGAATCACTTCTGAAGTTCGTACTGTTGTTATATGGACCATTAACATAAAAAAAGTTGCAATATGAACTCTGGTAAAATCGGATTACTAAAGATTAGGTTTATAAGTCCCCAAAATTCAGTTGTTTCTGTTCTTAGAAGTGGTCTAGTGGCTATAGACGTTGGTTTGTTCCTATGACTTGAGCCAAAGCGTTATGACTTCAATACCAAGCTACAGCAGTTTTGAACAAGTTACATACAGGGTTAGAGGGAGATAACTAACGACTACCAAAAAGAGGCTGATGTACCCCAGTGATTGTAATAAAGGGTTCTGTTCGAAATTCTTAACATTCCCGAAGAAGGCTGGAGCGTACAACAGCCAAAATGTCATACAAATGGCAACAAAGATGAGGACAATAGTCCGAATAATGTAAATATTGTAAAGAGTTTTATGTAGAAAACTACTTAAAGTGTATCTTGTACACATTCATAAATGTCAATGAACGTCCTATTTATGTAAAGGAAATTCTTCTTCTACTTCTATGTGCCCTTTCTTTCAAGACGTAGATGATCACGACTTTCCACGTCTCCCTATCCCTGGTGACTCTTAGCACGCTTTCTCCTGTTATACTACGCAACCCTCATTCCGTCATCCACCTGGTCAGGTCCTTGTTATCCGCTGCTTCCCCCTATCACTTTTCCCTCTATCTGACCTGTTAGTATCATGTTTTCTCCAAGCCCTCCTTCCTCATTGCATATCCCGGGAACTTTAGCTGTCTCTTCCTGGTGCTCAGTATTAATTTCCTTTTCGTTTCAATCCTTTCCAAAACCTCATAATTGCTCACATGCTCGATCCATGATATTCACAGCAACCTTCTGTAGAACCACATTTCAGCTACTTCAAGTTTTTCCTTCATCTTCGATGATATTGTCCAGAATTCACTGCCATATTGAAGAACTGACATGACATAACAATTCAGTACTCTCTTCTTTGTTTATAGCAAAATTGTCCTGTTTCTTAATACTTCACTCAACATCTGGAATGATTCCTTCGCTATGACAATTTACTTTCGGATCTCTGTGTTGCACTTTCTGTCTCCTGTTAGAACACTTCCCAGGTATTTAGATTTGTGTATCTGCTGGATTTTAGTATCCTCAAACTGTATTTAGCATCTTAGGCTGATGACCATGCATTCGGTTTTCTTGTCACTCTCTTCAGCTACCTTCTGTAGGAGGTCTTGTAGTTTCCTTTCTGTGTCTACTATCAGCAATGTATCATCTGCGTACCATATGTTGTTTAAATTGTGGCCTCCGATGACGAATCCTGTCATAACTTCTAGGGTTCCAAGAATAGCCTCGCTATACAAAAAGAATAGATCCAGAGAAAGACACATCCTTTTCTTAAGCCTCTTTCTATCTTTATATATCTGCTGAATTCGTTACCTGTCCGTATGCAGGTGATTTGCTACCAGTAGAGATTCTTGATTACTCTTAGGTCTTTCCTAAATATGTCGAGGCTGCCTAGCATTTCCATCAGTTCTTTGTGGCGTATTTTGTCAAACGCCTTTGCATAATCGATAAAAATTAGGTACAAGTCCTTACTCATTTGTATTGCCTTTCCTAATATAAACTTATTCATAAATGGAAGTTTGTGTGTCTGTGTGTCTCTGTGTGTGTTTGTCCGTTTCCTATAGACTCCAAAACGGCTGAACCGATTGTTTTGAAAATTTATACAGTTGTACTATAAGCGTCTGCGAGTGTTCTTAGCTAGGTTTTGTGTCGAGGTACCCTCGATAAATATCGAGAATTGATAATCGAAAACATCGGGTTATAGAAGGAGTGGTCGGATTTTAAACAAATTTAATAGACAAAGACATAAGAAACGATATTCAGAAGTTTCAAGGTTGCAGTTTTTACAATAGTGCAGAAAGTCGATAATATATATATATATAAGGCAAGATGTTTGTGTGTGTGTGTCTGTTTATCTGTCTGTATGTCTGTATTTCTTTCAGTCCTTTTATTTTAGTTTTTCCTTCGGGTTTGGATCTAAGTAGGTATAATTGTAGTTCTTAGTCTCAGCCATGATGCCATTTACTCAGAGGACTTATTTAGCCTTCAAAATTCAGTTTACGACCAAACAATTTATTTGATATCGATACCAGGAAATCAAAATTTGACTTACATTCATTCATTTTTCTTTCAGTCTACGGTTTCGCTTTAACTGGAAACAACTATTGCTTTTTTCGTGCCAACGTCCAAAGAGTCTCAGCTCCAGGACCATGGATTATTGTTAAAGCTTTCATTACACCCGAGCAACGCCGGGCTATACTGATAGTCATAAATGTGGTGTTCCTTGTTCCAGTGTCTTTGACAAACCCGCACTGTTCTCTGCCTATTTCTGGCCTGATTCTGCTTCGCGCTCTTTTCATCAGAATTCAGACGATCAGTTTTGTTATATGGCTCATTAAACTGATGGTTCTGGGGAGATTGCACTCTTTTGCCCTTGGCTTCTTAGACGGTGCTATGAAGATCAACTTGCTGAGGTCATATGGTATTACATCACTGTTATAAATTTCATTTATTGTTTCTGTAATGTTCTCTATGACACATTCTTCCAAGGCTATCAGCAGCTCTATTACTATGCCGTCTGGTCCAGCTGCTTTGTTTCTATTCAGTTTGGCTATTGGATATTCCAATTCAGAGTTTAATATTTCTAGTGCGTCCACATCTTTGTGTATTTTGAGTATTTCCTCTTTCTCCAATATGATTGTTCCATCCTTGGATTTTATACATCTTGTTGAAGAGCAGTTTTTTCCTGTCTGTTCTTTTATTTCTTTATGCGTGTTTGCTTTATTGTGCCTGCTCAGTCTTTCTACTTCTGCACATTTGTCATTCAGCCATTCCTCTTTAGCCTGCCTGCATTTTCTCCTTATTTCTTTGTGTAGTTTCCTGTACTCTATTTCCTGTTTTGATATCCTTTTCTGCCTCCTTTGCATCATGTCGAGAATCTCTTCAGTCATCCACTCGTTTTTTTTTCAGCGCCTGATTTTCTTTTGGGCAATGTTTTTGCTGATGTCACTATCGCTTCCTTTAGTGAGTACCATTTCGAGTGTCATTTTCTAATTTGTTCTTCGTATTTGATTTTCACGCTTTTAGTGTATTCTCTCTGTAGATTGAAGTCGTTCACAAACGTGTTGCATTTCAGTTTTTGTGCTGCACTAGGATTCTTTAATTTCCCGAGTTTCACCTTTAGTTTACAGAATACTGGGAGGTGGTCGCTTCCACAAATATAAAGAGAAAGTTGTTGCAAGTGCATTAAAGACGATTGGTGTATAATTTAAATATGTTTATTATCATTCAGTATCGGAAAAATAAAGAGGACGTTAGAAAATAGATTTTCAGTTGATGACCAGGATGACGATTCATGAATTACTCAATATCAATAGAACTAAAAATTTTAAAACATTTTACTAATTATACAATGCTTCTTAAAAGATAACATAATGCAGTTAAACTTTTACTCAATTTAAACCATTTCCGTTGATATAATACAATCGAAAACTCTGTATTTTAAAGTCGTTGAATGATCTGGCAATACAATAAAGGGATGAGCAGAGTTTAAAATGGCTATCGATAATGTAAAAATGACTGTGTATTTATGAACGAAGACGATATGGGGAAATTTTTAAAGATAAAGTAAAAGTTTTATATACTTAGGAAAGAGAAATCAAACTTTTTTCCTAATCATAACTATTAGTCCAGCAAGCATGACAAACTTAAACAACCCCCCACTAAAAAAAAAGAAGAAAAAGCTTTCTGTTAGGTTTTGGTTTTTATTAATACGATTAAGTCTGTTCATCAGTAAAAAAAGAAAGTTTTTAAACCAGAATCGTGCTTTTTATTTTGTAATTGAGTTTAATCGGAATATCCAGTTCATAACTTCGTAGAGCAGTTAATTGTGAAATCGATAATCTTTCCAATGGCTGTATAGCATACATCCCACAAAGACTACACGCCGGTTTTGAATTTAGAGTTTTCCTATGAAGCATGGCTAGAGAACACAATCTGCTAGCTATTTAACTCGTTGCTTGAAGGGAATAAAATGGTATTAATGCGAAAATTATTATAATGAACTCAAGCGGAATTTAAACTTGACTTTCTGGTTACGATTTTCAAGCAGCAACTATTACATTAACTCCATGTCCGAATCCCATTTTAAATAGATCATTAAATCCTGTAAAATAGATTATAATGTTGTAAATCTATCTATGAATATAAGCATCCATGTTTATGTATTCATAATAAAATACCGAAATTGCACTTGTCTTAAATCTTATATTTATCTTCTATTTTCTATTCCAGTTCACTGCTTAGAGATACCAATTAATGCTAAACAAATCTATGAAGAAAATAAGTTTTGTATGAATGCATGCAGGAGAAATTATTGGATGAAACTTTATCAATATTAAGATAACATCATGTATTTTAAATTATTCCCAGTAAAGAAAATATTATTTTATGATTTTAAAGAATAACGGCGTTTTTGTGCGACTTTCCGCTATAACAAATGTAAAAATATTTTGACTACTTACTGAAAAAATGAAACCAGGAGGTGCCTAATATAGATGTCTATAAACAAATAAATATGATTAGATTCTGTAGAAAATAACTAATTCGTAATTTTTATGGCAGTTTCTTCTGATTTTTTTGAATATCTATGAGAAACATGGACCACATCTGAACAGACATACTTTAAATAAAATGAAGCCTTTAAAAAGTCGCACAAAAACACCGTTATTCTCTAAAATCATAAAATAATATTTTTCTTTACTGGGAATAATTTAAAATACATGATGTTTTCTATGAATCAGTAGCACATGAAAAGCAACCAGAAATGGATATAAAATGAACTAAATCACATCATAAGAACTGGAGATCATAATGGAGGCCTATGTAGATTACCGATAATTTAGTTAAAATTACTTAATTTATATCCATTTTATAAATTTCAAATACCCCGTATGCAATATTAAATAATTAATTGAACTCATAATAATTACACTCACTCTTACTGATTGGTAGACAAAAAAAAAAAAAAAAGAGAAAAGATGTACGAGTTTTTCCGTATAAATCTCTTATTGAATCTTTCTCTCATTTTTATTGACTGGTACTAACATGCTACATCTTAGGATTAGTTAATAAAAATTAGAGAAGAAAATAATTTTACGAATACAATTGCATGAAAGAATAAGAATTATTTGACAAATACATACAGGTTCATATGCTAACCATTTATAACTAAAATAAATCAAAATGAAAATGTAAAATAAAATTCACGCCTTTCAAAAAAATTAAACAATGGTGTTTTGTTGGAAGAGTCATTTCTTTTCTTTTACAAATAAAAAATTATCATCAATACACCATATTTTCGAATAGAAAAAATACTTTATATTCTTTTTCTAACTGCTAAGGACGTTTTCGGGCCGGTTTACCAATGATGATAATAAATTGTTTCTTCTTGGTTTCCAAACGACAGGTGAAGTTCACAAATAGTATTATTTTTTATTTACTTCTCTTAGACTGAAGAAAGTTCATGCAGCGGAAAATTACGATATGTTTTTCTTTTCTGAAAACAACATTCTTCAAATAATTTACAACTAAATAAATTCATTTTCATGACACTTAAAAGAAAATATTATTTATCGGTAACTTTTAGTTAATAATTAAAATTGCAATGAATTTGCAAGAAAGTAATAAATTTTCACCCCTTTATTTTTTACTTTTTAAATAAAATAGTAGAACTGATACTTCTTGTCCTATTCTTTACACACAAGGAATAGGTACTTTTCCTCTGGAAAAAATTAAATTATGAAGCCTTCTAGCTTAACTATACTTTTTATTTATTGTTACAAATCATCTTTATAATAAAGAAACAAATTTACACAATGAATATAACAACGCCCGTATCTTTAGAGAATCAGATATACCTGGATGAGTGAAACAGCACCTAACTTCTTTGCAAATATGAGTAACTTTGCACTCATCCAAATATTCTCCCTATTTTCTTTAAATATGGAGACGTGGATTTATAATTTCAGTGAAATGCACTCATTGTCAAATACTGACTGTTCTCCAGAGAAAGGAGTAAACCCGGCTGCGTAATAATAGGGGCCAGCTACTTTATAAATTGAGTGAAATAGCACTAATTTTCGAATATTCTGTTCTCCAGAGAAACGGAAAAAACCATACGAATAAAAAAAAAGTTTATCGTTGCAAAATATATTTGCAACGAAGAAAAATATTGACTATCAACTCAAATGCATTTCCCTACACCTCATTTGGTAACCTTATATACTCAGTAATTCTTGATACTTTTTTTGGTTGAGCTTTAGTATGATAGTGCACAACAGCGGATTACCTGTGAGAATTGTATACTGTAAATATTCAGTCCAGGAAAGATGCCTTTTGATAAAAAATCTTAGCAATGCACATGGTCACATATGTGACAATTATGTGTGGGAAGATTTCAGGCCATTATCTGAGTCTGAACTTTAACCTCTATCTTTAGTAGTGAAATGCAAAACATTTTCAGTCGCAAGGTAATATAATGAACATTAATAGAAGTTTAAAGAAAGTAATAAAAATTATTCGTTTTAAAAAAAATGACATTCTAATAGTAATTAATTCTAAAACTTAAAAATTACTCGTACACAATTTGCCTATTTATTCGCCTTTGATATAATTCTTAGCAGGATTAAATCGAGGAATTACCGCAAATGTGCGTACAGTAATTGATATTAAATTATATTTTACATGTCGATTCCTTGAAACTAGATTCGAATAAACTATTTAATGGAACCATTCAAGAAACTGAAACACAGAGATTATGTAATTTTTTTCTGTATCATATTTTTTTAATCGATTCGCCTCAAACAAAATGGCAATACCGCTAAGATGCAAGGGCTACTAGGAGTGAAAGAGAATATAAAGACTTTGTAAGGGACTGGAAACCGAATCCTAAACAGTATCTTTATCAACGTCTTTTTCTTTTGGATTCCTACCGTGTAGGAGAAGAAAAACTCTGAACAAGCACCCATAAATCAAGGTGTTAATCGAGTTGAGTCGGTAGTGCCTATTGAGTTATGAGGTCACGGATGGTCCTCGACCGGCTTCAAATTTTTGTCCTTAAAAAACCCTTACCTATTGAGCCAAGAAACATTGGGTGGACTTTTAAACCCAAACGTCAATATGAGAACTGAAAATCAAACCAAAAATCTAGTATGGCTCTTCCAGTGGATAAACAGGGAGACTGTCTCTCAGTGAGGAACTTACCTGAAGTCGAAAAATTTCAGGTCCCAGATCCAGGATAATTTTCAGGTTCCTACAACTATTTTAATCCCAATAATTACCCTGCGAATTCTCTAACTAGATTCACAACTATTCATTTAAAGAAAGAAAAGGTAAAATGGCCTCATTATGAGTACAAACTCGTTACGGCTGCATTCTATGAAGCGTTACACGAACATTAGAAAAACATCACTCGCCAAACACATGACATTTACCGAGAAAAGTTTGGACAAGTAATTAGAAAGTGCATTAAGAAAAATAAACTAGTCAATGTAAGAAAGTATATCATGAATTTGAGAGATACTGAAATTAAAAAAAATAAAGAGCACCGCAACCAGAATAGATGAATTAGTAGCACATGAAAAGCAACCATAAATGGATATAAAATGAACTAACATCATAAGAACTGGAGATCATAATGGAGAAACTGAGATACACATCAATCACTGTGAAAATAATTTTGAAAGTTTAGATGAGTTGAAAAGTCGTGATCCTCGTCGCTAAGAAGCCTGAAATAAAAGGAAACAAAAAAACATTAACTGAAATTATTTTACGGAAAACAAGAATAGTATAACCGAAGTAAAAGAAGAAGTCATGAGGCAAAACAGTCAGGTAAAAATATTGAAATGGAGGAACAATTCCAACTAAACTAATCACAATACCAATAATAATTTCTGAAAGTCAGTCTATTAAGTGCCATACTTGATAAATGCTTCGGCGACCATGTCTCGAAGAGGCATGTCTGACTTTGCAGAACATTTTCCCATTAATTTCTGCAGTAGACTGGTTGCCAGCCAAGGTTATGGAACTCACTATGTGCTGCAATTTAATCTTTAACTGGGAAATTTACGAATTCATACCTTTTCCAAGGTTATTTGCGCGTATGTGAATGCAACGTATTCAACTGGAATTTGAACTCGGCTCTCCGATTTCTCATCTCGAGACGATATATCTACTGCACAACAACGCATATCCAAAGGAACAAGAACAACTTCTAAAATTACAAGCATCAAAAACATAACGTCAAAACTATTAAAATCTACAATGCAACACTAAAATTAATTCTGGATGAAGTAGACCCAAATATAAATTTCAACGAAGTAATGTAAGTATCAGCAATTGCAGCAATAAAAAATTAAACATTATAGAAAAAAATGTAATCTCACAGACAAGAAAATGCACATTCAAAAAGAAAAATCTGCAAAGAAATTGAACAACTTAGAAGTGAATTATCAGTACTCAATGAACTGACAAGAGAAACAAATGTAAGGACTAGAAAAGAGTAAAAATAAAATACAAAATTAGGAATGGAAATGAAGTCCTATTAGCAATAGAAAAAAACAAACAACACAACTGATGGGTCAATGAATCAAACTCTATGAAAAAAGATCAAGATTCTGCAGACAGAACAAGATCTTTCAAACCGGCGCGAATAAATTTTACAGAGAAATAGGCAAACAATGAAAACATTAATACAGTTCTGGGAAAACATGAGCTTTCCCTAAACAACATAATAAAGAAGCTGAATCGATTAAGCAAGAGATAGAAGGGATGAAAGATAAACTCGAACGAACATGAATTTGGCTCTATTATCTAAATGCAGTGCACAAAAAGCTAATAAAAGTCTTAAACAATGGTCAATGATCCTATTAAATTTTTTTTTTATCCAACAGTAGTGTCACAAATTTACCCCCACCCCACAACAAAACTACAGACCAATTACAGGTCTTCGAACTACTTACAAACTATTTCCATTTATTTTGAAAAAACAAACATATTCCTATCTTAGAAAAAAAATGATATACTACTTCTTAAAAAAATGTGCAAACCTGGATCTTACGGATATAAAAACGAATTACATACTAATAGAATGATCTTGGAAAACTACTTCAAATACATCCGTATTGTCTGTACTGTCTGGATAGATTACCGTTAGGCATTCGATAACGTACGTCATTTTTTTATATCATCATCCACATACAAGCCTGTTTCGCTGTATCACAGCTCATCAGTGTGGCTAGACATCCACTTGCTTCTGGCCAGGATCGAAACTGGACCGATTTGGTGTTAGTCGGAGTAGCTAACTCCTAAGCCATAGTCGCATGGAATCAGAGAAATTTTATCGTGCCCTTAAGGACACATGGCCTAGTGGATATAGACTTTGGCTAGTTCCTGTGAATTGACCTAAAGAGTTATGAGTTCAATAATAGGCTACAGCAGTAGTGAACAAGTAACATACAGGATTAGAGGGAGATAACTCATGACTTCCAGAAGAGGCACTTGTCAAAAAATAGAGTTCATATATCCCAGTGATTGTAATAAAAGGTTATGTTCGAAATTCCTAGCACCTGAAAAAGGCCGGAGCGTACAACGGCCGAAACATTGTACAGATGGCAACAAAGATGAATATGAATTAAACAAATATTCTTCTGCTTCTTTTGTGTGCCCTGTCCTTTCATTGATTTCCACATCTCCCTGTCCCTGGGGGCTCTTAGCACGATTTCTCCTGTTGCACGATGCAACCTTTGTTCCGTCATCCACCTGATCAGGTCCTTCAAATATGTTATCCACTACTTTTCTCTGTCTCTTTTTTCTCTATCTGGCCTGTTAGTAACAGGTTCTCCAAGACCTCCTTCCTCAATGCATGTCCCAGGAACTTTAGTTTTTTCTTCCTGATGCTCAGTATTAATTTCCTTTTCGTTCTATCCTTTCCAAAACCGCGTCAGTGCTCACATGCTCGGTCCATGATATCCGCAGCATCTTTCTGTAGAACCACATTTCAGCTGCTTCAAGTTTTCCTTCATCTTCGAAGATATTGTCCAACATTCACTACCATATGGAAGAACTGACATCACATAGCAATCTAGTACTCGCCTCTTTGTTTCTAGTGAAATTGTCCTGTTTCTTAATACTTTACTCTACTTCTGGAATGCTTCTTTCACCATGCCAATTTGCCTTCGGATCGCAGTGTCGCACTTTCCGTCTTTTGTGAGAACACTTCCTAGGTACTTAAGTTTCTGTACCTGTTCGATTTTAGAGTCCCTCACCTGTAATTGACATTTTAGGCTGCCCTTTTTGCTGAGGACCATGCATTCGGTTTTCTTGCAGTTTATTTTTTGTTGTATTAAGTTAATAGAGGGGAAATATAGTGTTTATAACCTGCGGAGTTTAGTTATTGGTCATAGACAGGCAACATGGATTCTAGCAGTCGACTGATTAACAATTGAATCTTAATTTCTCACAGATAAGGAGTGGTTCCGGGTATTTATGTATTTCTTCTAAAGATCAAACTATTATTTTTTCTGACAAATTCTAAGTTAAAATCTTTTAATCGAGGAAGAAAGAATGCAAAAGCTTATGGCGTATTTACAAATACACCATGCAATTATTAAATAAATATTCCAAACATATTCTAAAAAACATCCATCAGTCAAGTGGCAGGTTCAATAAAATTTGCAGAAATAAATGTTTTGTTCTTGGTAAAGTTGATTATAGAACGAGAAGCCGTTTAAATTCTGAAGTATAATTAAACATCGAACTTGTTTCAGTGTCGCCTCTATGTATTTGCATGACGATGAAATGCATAGAATATTTATATAATGAATTTCAGATAAGGTGACTTTAAAGAGTTATAGTTTTCGGAAATTTGATGTCTAGTAACAAATGAAATAGCAGAATTGTGTAATGGGAATTGATTTTCTCTTTAATTAAATATTATTGTAGACATTTTGTAGTAATTCCATGAGTGATGTATGAATAGTAGTCATATTAATACTGGGTTCGCATTAGTCATTCTGTTGGCTTTTCTAAGCCTAACATATCTTATCAGAGACGAAATTATTTCTCTATAAATAACTTTAATCCTTTATGCATGAGAAAATTGGGAAAATGCTGCATCCCTTAATTACTTGTATGAGGAAGTCGATATAATCAAAATTTCAGCGCCCTTAAAGACTGGAATAAGAAAGACTATGAAACAAAACAACATTTAATAATAATAGTAATGCTTTCTTATTTAAATAACATTCCTGACAATTGTCAAGGATCTATCAAAATACAATGACCCTGAAATGAAAATCTAAAATATGTATGATATCAGTAGTTCAAGTTGTAGTTCAAGCCCTCAGATCGATTAGAAAAAGTTCCGATAGATTCAGTGAAGAGATTCCTAAAAGTGCATAATTTAAAGAAATACAAATATATGTACTTCTTAGTAAAGCTCACACATTACGAAGAACTTTATCTATGTAAAATCTTTATGATCATTGTCTTTTTAAATAAAAATAATCAGTGGAAAATGTCATAAAGTCACATATGAACTTAGGCCACTGTTTGAGACTCAGAAAGAAATGCGTATACGATAGCTAATCAAGGGAAATAATAATAATAATAATAATAATAATAATAATAATAATAATAGAAAAAGCCAAATAATAGCAAAGGAGAAGAAAATGCTAGAGACATACGAAGTGTTAGCGGAAGGTGTTAAAAAGGTGTCCATGTTGACGAGCAAGAAAATACAGACTTGTACTTATATGTACGTTGAAATATTCACAACGAAATTAATGCCTTTTAGTTGAATATTCAAGAATTCAGCAGAGATAACCATGTTGATTTGTAATCTATCAAGCAGTGAGTGAAAAGGAAAATGGCATTCATTTAGTTTTTCTCTCTGTCTGTCTGAAACTGGATTCTGTGATTAGCTTTAATTTTCATGTGATGTGGTCTCTTTATATTTATTTTACTATTTTTGTATTCCCACAGCGTGTACAATACAATTTATTGAGAACCAGAAGGTGGGAAACATTTATTAACAGAAACTAATAATTGCCACTCTAGAGAAGAACATAAAAAAATCTAAGTTCCCTTATTTATGAAATAAGCTGGAATAAATTAAAGCCAACATATTCTGAGTAGTAAAATCAATCAAATATTTAAAATCTGTTTTATAATCAAAGGGATTTTAGAATGATCTTTAGACGAAAAAATATCCCAAGTAAGAAAATAATTACACCGTAATATTTATAGGGACTGAAAACAGTTAATGAACATTCATTAACTAATTCCTACTTGTTCCGTTAAATGCTGTAATTTCTAAAATTATAGGTAATATCAATGTGGGATTCAAAGTGTATCAGGAGCCTTGTTTTAAAGATTAACAATTATGATGAAATGGATATATTTCCATTCGCGTTGCCAATATAGAAAAATCAAAGACAAACCTTTGGCGTTTTAGAAGCGACGATAATGGGTAAGATTTATCACATCATAATTTCAAGATGACGTAAAATTATCAGAATTCTCTGCCTTAAAACATTTCGAAAAATGTCATCAGATTAAAAAGGTGTGTTCTTCACTCAGAACGTAACTTAATTTGTTACCTGCCACCTTTCTGATCATAGTTCAATTAAGCAACATTTTTTTAGAAAAACATAGCCATGTATATTAGACATATTATAACACAATAATACTGACACATACACACAGTAAAAAGAACCTTCATATATTGAAGGCTATATACATTAAATCAAAGCAACCGACACTCAATAAAATTACATTTTAATCTTGTCACAACACATTGCAGTGCACTTAGACATATGATTCTGTTAATATTTCGGTCTCTCACGTGGTGTGACGTCATAGAACCGCATTACAATTTTACAACCTGCGCCTGCTATTCGGCTATTGTTATCGTCACATAGCAATGTTTTATGTCACCACAAGATAATACCATCTTTGACGGTGGATGTCTTTATGCTAACGTCTCTGTAACCACTCTGAAGATGGCTCATGTGAGTTGAAAGTTTAGAACCAGCGTAATAAAAATTATCCAAATCGTTATTTACACCTAAAATTGAAACCAAAATACGATGTTTAGAACGGCTCATAATTAGACATAATAGACATTCATTGATGATTATATTTAACAGTATATATTTATAAAATTATCTGCTGCCTCGATACACTATATATATATATATATATATATATATATAGTGCGTGTGTGTGTGCGGTCGGTAGTTTATATTTTATATTTTTAATTTCAGGCATGCACGTTGTTTGTTTTTGATTTTGCCCGCTGCTCAGTATAGTAGGTTCAGTAGGGCATCCTATATAGAAATAAAGGGCCCTATGATGTAATCCATTCCGCCATAAATTTGGAAAGCCTGCAATACTGATTGGTATTCATAGTGGAAGATCCAATACGAACTTCAGTGTGTTTGGGTGTCAATTTAAGGAGAGTGCAGAGTATTCAGAAAGTGATGGAGGAGTCTAAGTGTGAGTACAAAGGGACGACAGCTCGGAAAATTACTCTGATTGTTCTGATAAGAGAAAAAACTTCCGAATTTGTTAGCGACAAATTCAGACATAATACGGAGGCTTTTAAGTGCTTTGAAACAGTAGTACTGCCCTAGCTCAAGAGAGTGGCTACAAAAAGAATCTATGTCTAGCAACAGGACTCTCCACCATGCAACACAAGCGAGAGAACCTAATCATGGTTGTGAGACAATTTCTGCGAATTCATTACCCTTACATCTTGTCACTCCCCAGACGCCCATTAATTATTATGTGTGGTTCGGAGTTGAGTGAGAGACCATGAAAACATTTTGTAACACCAAAGATGCAAGGATTATGACAATATTCACCAACTTAAACAAAAAGACCGTCTAAGAGAGCTGCAGCAGGTTCCGAAGTCGTCTAGAGACAGAGTTGAAGCCAGTGGCAAGTTTATTAAGTAAATTAAAGTATTTCAAGATATTTTTGTGTAATTTTAGTAAATATATTTTTAAAAATGAGATATCAGTATTATTCTCATTTTTTGCATAATTTAGACGATGATTTATCTATCACACCCTGTATATGATAAAATATAGTATAATGTCTGCTAATTTATGTGTTATACTGCCCAACATCAAGGATAGAGCCTGTGTAATTATAGAAGTGGATATTGAACTCACTACTTAGAGGCGACAGTCTGCTAAAATGCTAAATGCAATTATCTGAATATATGACGATTTAAACGTCAGGCCAAATGGCCTGGCGATTATTTCTAACATGAAACAGACTGTCGCCTCTGGGTGTTGGCTTCAATATCCACTTTGAATTCACAGCTTTTTGGGTCAAGTCTCTGGAACTAATCAACGCCTATTTACACTGAGTCATGTGACTTACAGCAGTGGCGAACTAATAATTTAGTGAGTTGAGTTATAGGGAGATATTTAAATGGCATCCGAAAGTGGCATTTCACATGGAATTAGAATTATATATCCCAGTGTTTGAAATAAAAGGCTTGGTTTAAAATTTCTAGCACCTGAAGAAGGCCGGAGCATACAACGATCGAAACGTCGTAAACATGTCAATAAAGATGGGGACAACCGTCTGAATGGTGTAAATAATGCAGATACTACCTCATCTCAGAAGTATAGACAAATATAAGATCATTTTTCGAAATCTCCTGTCTTCTTTTTAAAACATGGTTTCGCATGATACCCGAAAAACAATGTTTATCTGGATATTCTTCTTCTTCAATGTGCCCTGTCCCTTCAGGACTTAAGCAATCATGGTTCTCCACGTCTCCCTATCCCTTGTGGCTCCAAGTATGCTTGCTCCTGTTTCTCCTGGCAACCCCCGTCCTGTCATCCACCTGATCAGGCCCTGCAGATGTGTTATCCGCTGCCTTCCTCTGTCTCTCTTTCCCTCTATCTGGCCAGTCAGTATCAGGTTCTCCAGGCTTTCCTTCCTCATTGCGTGTCCCAGGAACTTCAGTTGTCTCTTCCTGATGCTCAGTATTAATTTTCTTTTCGTTGCCATTCTTTTCTAACATTTCATCGTTGCTTGCATGCTCAGTCCACGTTATCGGCAGCATCCTTCTGTAGAACCACATTTCTGCTGCTTCCAGTTTTGTCCTCATTTTCGATGATATTGTCCAGTATTCACTGCCGTATTGAAGAACTGACATCAATAAGCAATCCATCACTCTTTTCTTTGTTTCTAGTGAAGTTTTCCTGTGTGTTAGTACTTTACTCAGCTTCTGGAACGCGTCCTTTGCCATGCCAATTCGCCTTCGTATCTCCGTGTCGCACATTCCATCACCTGTTAGAACACTTCCTAGGTATTTAAATTTTTGCACCTGCTTTATTCAGGTATCTCTCACCTGTATTTGGCATTTTGGGTTGCACCTTTTGCTGATGACTATACATTCAGTTTTCTTGAAGTTTATTTGTAGTCCTTTTTTGTTACTCTCCCCCGCTACCTTCTGTAGGAGGTCTTGTAGTTTCCTTTCAGTGTCTGCAGTCAACACTGTATAATCTGCGTACCATATGTTGTTCAAGTTGTGGCCTCCAATAACAAATCATGGCGTGTCATCTAGGGTCCTCAAAATATTCTTCAGGTTGAACAGATCCGGTGAAAAGACACAACCCTGTCTTACGCCTCTTTCTATCTTTGTAAATCTACTGATATCGTTACCTGTCCGTATACATACCGTTTATTGCCAGTAGATATTCTTGATTACCCTTATGTCTTTGCCGAAAATGTCGAGGTTGCCGAGCATCTCCATCAATTCTCTGTGTCGTATCTTGTCGAATGCCTTCGCATAGTCAATGAAACATAGGTACAAGTCTTTCTCCATTTGTATTGCCCTTTCGGAGAGCATCCTAATTATGAATATGGCGTTCCTTGTTCCAGTGTCTTTGACGAATCCGCACTGTTCCTACCTATCTCTGGCCTGATTCTGCTTTTCGCTCTATGCATCATAAAACCAATGAACACTGACCATCACCTATAATTATTTCTAATAAAACATCCCCGCTTTATTAATGAGGCTAATTTCCATTAGTCACCTTTCAGCTTTTACTCTATCCGTCTAACTCATCGAGAGTAGTACGGTATTCTTCGGTGGAAGTAATGACTTAAAATCAGTTAGCATTTTAATTCGATTCTTTTCATAGATTCTATTTTAACGGAGGCTTAGTCAAAAAACTCAAATATTTTGATATTTTGTATATAATTTAGAACGCGAAGTATTGTACTTTTCTGCAGTCCCTATCTAACACCATACCGAAAATGACCCTACCATACTAATTGTGCACGTACATATTACACAATTATTTAGTAAATAAATCTTTACATTCCGAAAAGTACATTTATATATTAGTCTCGGGTATGAAGATAAACTACATCCAAAAGCCTTGCTGCATTGGTTCTTTTGGGAGAATGGATGCTTTTATTGAGACCCTATCTCTAGATTTCGAACTAAGATTAAGTAGCTTTTACCTGCTCATCAGTTAAGTACTAGTGATTGTGTGTGAGCCCAAACCATCGATTGCTTCCAAATGACCATTTCTAGAGAGTGAAATTTCGCTCACTAAGTTTGGACCAAAATGAGCATGATTTTCAGGCACTTCCCAACTGTGTTCCAAATCGTTTCACCGGACAAATATTAACAAATTATGACGTCCTTCACAATCGATTCCGGATGTCACAGTCAGAAGAGTAGAACACTTACTTCTCAGCCACGCCCAAGTTTTCAACCATATAAATGTATATTCTAATTTTGCTTGCTAGCAAAATTTGAATATACACTTATATGTAAAACATTATACGTTGAACTCTTATTTTTAGTAGTTAAATGGATCAAGAAATAAAAATACCCTGTGTCACACAAAAAAGATTCTCTCTCCTACGAAAAATGGGGGGTTGTAAACATGCAATTTCCTCAAGTGAATTTTTGTGTTATCAATAGAATAGGAATCAGTTACAAAAATAATGGATTTTTGCGCGTTTTAGTTCGCGTGATAAATGACAGATGAGGATATTTTAATAGCATTCCAATGATTAAATTTTCTCTTCTCAGAAATAAGACATAACATCTAAATCCGTTTATGGATTTAATTTTGAAACAAAAATAAATTCTTTATATCTTTTATATTATATATCAGTTATTTTCTGTGTAGTTCTTTAACATGGAGTAATTTTCCAGCAATCTTTGTCTAAAGAAGAAATATAAAAGATCACATTTTGGATACGATTATACAAATAAATAAATAAATGGCTGTCCTTGAGAATGTTAATAACATCAACATTAAGCTGAAAACACAAAACAAATCTAAAATTCATATCATTGCTCCAGAAAATTGCAACTAATAGAGGAGGAGGAGGAGTAAGACGATAATTATAAAACATTTAATACAGTGGAAACAATATTTATTCTAAGCAGAAAAGATATTTACTGAAAAGTCACAAAAACATGATTTATCAAGAATGAAGTCCGGAAAAATTTTAAAGATTAACAGAATGCTGTTTCCAAATTTCTGACGGAGTGAATTACATCATGCTGCTCTTCTACTCACAGATGGTGCCCAACTGATCCTACTATACTGCGAAGTCAACAAAATAAAAAGCAATGCATATGCACTAAATTAACAATAAAAATAGTTACAATTGGCTGATCGCACCAGATATACATATATATATATATATATATATATATATATACAACAAAAACAAGAATCCAGGTATTATTGCTGAAAGGTTCTCAGGATGGCCCGTTTCACAAAATGACCAAACATCATTTTTCCTATTCCAACTTTTCCAAGCATAAATAATTCAATTAGATTTACGAAAGGTATAAAGTGAGGTTAGGTAAGAAATTGTTTGTCGAATCTGATGGAAGCGATAATAGTTACTTTGTAACAATTTAATAATAAAAAAAACTTCCCACATATTTGGGTTTAAAAATAAAAGTAAACCGTTTCTAGTAAGAGCTTGTGAAAATTTTCTATTGAAATGATTCATTTTAGTGGACGACTTATTTTCTAATCTGCAACCTCTTTCATACAGCCTTAACACGTCTATCACAAGTTCTATCAATATTTTCTGGCAAATGATCAAGCAAGCAACATTTGTTAGTTTTACCATTTCCAAATTTTGCACCTAAGATCCTCCAGGCTACAGCTAGGGGTTTAAATCAACTTCATTCTTTCCGAATTTTAACTGAAAGGAGAAAGTTCTAGTTAGTTCTCTTTTTTTTCGTAAGACCCTCTGCTTTCTGAAAGAGAAACAAACGTAGCCGTTTCCTTGAACACTGCAATCACTCTCACCCAGTTATGTCTTAATTAGTAAAATGACTTCTCGTTTGCATTACGCAAAAATAAAAGTAACATAGTCATGTAATTTTAAGAAATATTTACCAAAATTATACAAAAACATCTTGAAATACTAAAGAGTAAATTTATTTAATAAAATTGCCATAAGCTTCAACCAATACGACTTCGGGATTTCCTGCGATTCTTTTGAACAATCTTTAAGTTGGTGAATGCTGCCATAATCCTTGCCTTCAGTTCATCGCTGGCCTTACAAAATGTTTTGTTGGTCTCTCGATCAACTAGATTACACACATATTAACCAAGGGGTTGTAGTCTGCTCAGATTGATGGGCAAACATAAGGAGTGATGTGGTCGAAGAAATTGTCTATTAGTCATGACAGTTTTTCTCCATGTGTGGCATGGTGCAGAGTCCTGTTACTAGATATAGAGTTTTCCAGTAGTCACCCTCTTCAGCCGGGACAGCAATACCTTCTCAAAGTACATGGTATAAACATCTGTGTTGATTTGGAGGCCCTGTAGCACGATGAATTGAGTCATAACCATCCCATCACTAGTGATCTCTTCAAAAACCTTCGTAATCATCATTAGATTAATCCAACTTTTCCCAAATTCCCTGCATTGACACCTAAACACTCTGAAATATTTGAATTAGAACTTCTGGCACGAATTCCAGGCATTACAGCATGCTATTTTCAAATTTCTGGTGGAATGAATTACGTCATAGTGCTCTTTTTCTCACAGATGGTACCCAACTGGTAAGTCAACAAAAACAAACAACGTGCATTCACAGAATAAAAAATAAAAAATGGCGAAAAATTAACCATCGCACCCTATATATAAAGAAACCTAGTTTTGCATGTATATATGCATGTCTCAATGGGTGTGTCATTTTGTAAGTATCTGTTATAATAGTACATATAGTGGTCAATTTTTTTTACACATTTATGAATGTTATCTGTGTTATTGAAATAATTTCTACATTAACAGCAAATGATGTATTTTCTGTCCAAATACCGAAAGGTACTTCTTCTTCTGTGCGCCCTGTCCCTTCAAGATATGGGCGATCATAGCTCTTCACAATTTATTGTCCTTTGTTAGTAAAATTTGTTTAGCTATCACTTCTAATCGCTGTTTTGTCAACCATTTGCAGAAGCAAGATAGGTTATCCTCTGTTCTTTTTTTCCTTCCATTATACTGTGTGTCATAATTTATTTCCTCATAATGTTCTCCAAAAATTTCAACTATCCCTTTCTGATATATATAAATTTGTTTTTGTTTCCATTTTCTTTAACTTTTATCGGCGCTCACATCTTTCATTCATGGCATTCTCACCATCATTCTGTAGAGTCACACTTCTGCAGCTTTATTTCAAGTTTCTTCTTCAATTGTGAGGAGACTGTGCAGTATTCACGGCTTGATAAACGGACTGATATTAAATAACAGTTTCGTACTCTTACCTTTGTTTCTAATTCAATTTTTCCGTTTTTCATACTTTTCTTAACTTGGGTAGGCATATTTCGCTATCCTAATGCACCTCCAGGTTTTCCGTCTACTATTAAAAGTCTTCCAAAATATTTAAATGTTTGTACTTTTTACATCAAACGGCTTGGAGGTAGCACATTTGGAAATGTCTATGTGTCTCCTCAAGGAAGTGCAGTAAACGTCTCTTCTTACCTTTTATTTCGGTGCCCCTAACAAAGCTTTTCGAATCAAATTGATCCATTACAATGTCTCTAGCTTAAAAGCACAAATCGATAATACTAAGCAGGCATATTTGATACGGGGCTTTTTTTGATATTGTCAGAGCCAAATATATTTAGATGTACGTTCTTACGTGAATATTAAATGATTAGTAGTGATTTATAAAATGTCCAATTCTCAACTTCATATCTGTGTGTACAAACGTTATGAAAAGACACCAATGAGTTCCAAAATAATCAAAATACAGGTATTTCTAACTTGACGACTTACTTGTTTAATAAAATAAAAGCTCATACAAATTCACATAGTCGATACTGTATATGTACCACCAAACATGCGTTCTTTTCATAAATTAAATAAAATATTGCTGCTCCCTATTTTTAAAAGTAGTGGTCAATTATCTGACTTTTAGCACTTCAAAATTTTTAGCACTTCAAATACATTTTTATATTTTTGCTGCTTGTTTTCCTTTTATTCAAAATGAATAAAAACTAAAACTTTACTTGGACTGTATTTACAGTCTTTAAACTGAAGTACTATACAGACAAAAAAGCTGATTTTCTAATTTTTTTGTCACGTTTATTGTTCAGTAATCTACTGGATGTAGGTTGTGGTTCAATGGGTATCAGCTCAGAATAGAAATCCGAGTTCGAATTTTAGTTGAATTCGGTACATTCACTTAACTGACTGAAATGGATATAAAAATTCATAGCAGGAGAAATTCAGTTTTATAACCTTGGTTGGCAACCAGTATACTGCAGAAAGTAATAGCAACCTCCTGCGGAAAAATCTTGCCTAGGCAGTCATGTATCGAAAGAGACATGATCGCCCAAATGTGTATCACTTAAGACACGTAACTGACTGACTGTCACTATTGTATAAACATTTTGAAATAAA
>JBBBDQ010001744.1:1280000-1665000 GCA_037127315.1 Ascarosepion bandense | reverse complement strand
TGCCTCTTTCTTACGGCAAACAGAGATTTTGCTTCCTTCGGTGACTCGCTTACATTTATTACGAGCAGCTAAAAATAGGAACCTGTTATGACGAGAGCTGTTACAGTAGTATAGCTGAAATAGTGGTTTGATGTGTGATAGCGGCAGTGGGAAGCATCTAGATAAGTGTAGTTTTACTTGGTATTTTTGAGAAGGGATGAAAGCGTCCATGCCGCCTTTGACTCAAGGAGAAACATCAGTGGCTTAATCTTTAATTGGGTGGTTGAAGATGTCAGTCCATGGGCCATGAATGAAAATCACAAAGCGAATCCTAATCAGTATTCTGGTAATGGAAAGAGATCTTTTGGATAGTGGGTACAGTTAAGTCTCTGAGGTCGAAATGTAATACGGTGAGGCAAACTAGCATTGCCATTCAGAGCATCTATTTTTCACTTGTTTTACACGGTTTTACATTTATACATTTGTAAATATTTTTGACTAATATCTACTTTGAGAAACGTCAAGCCAAAACAAACTTCCCGTTCAGTTTCCCACGCTATGGGAGATTTCCATTCAAATGTAATATTGAGAATTAACAATAAATTAATGTGTGTGTATGTATACATACACACGTACATACATGCCGAGGCAAACATTAATACAAAAATTTAAAACAATGAAGAAGGAAAATCGGCTTTGAAGAGTGAAAAGAACAAAAAACAAACAAGAAAAATACAAGATAAATACCAAAACATAAACAATCAAATGTTTTAATTTCAACGACACCAAATTACATTAAGACTGGCAAAATCTTTTGCTGGGTTCTTGAACGAATATGAAACGTAATGCAGGATAAAAAAATTCGAGGAAGATTGTCTTTTGCTGAATCAGTCTGTTGATGAGGAACTTCGGATAAACCGCCACAATTCCAACATAAGACTATACTATTTTTCTGGAGCTAATCTACCAGTTTTAACTTAAATATATTTAATAATTGTTTTTATTTTTCATTTGTGGTAGACGCATTTATTGAAATAATAAGCATAGAAAAGTTTTCGTTTAGAAATGGTCAGAACAACTGAAGGATAGAATCTAAAACTTTGTTGAATGGAAATGATAAATAAGAGTTGAATTGGATGAAGTTTCAGTTAGTTATGATGTCAGTACAAAATGAAACAACAAGAGTTCACATTAATTGTAATTGATCGAGATGAGGTTGATCAATATTCGATGTTTCTTTGAGGAAATTTATTTTAGTTTCATTCTTTTTTAAAAATTCTAATCATGGATTGGATTATCATCTCAACTTCGAAATTGAATCTGAGTTTTTCCGTTGTTTTATGAAAACACACTTATCCACATTATTCTGTGTGTAGTTAATATCTGAAAAGAGGATGTCAGTTTGATCGAGTTATTAAGAAGAAATTTAAAACAATGAAGGGGGAAATCGGAAATCAGATGGCTTTGAAAAGTGAAAAGAACAAAGTACAAATAACAAGAAAAATACAAAAAAACATAAATAATCAAATGTTTTCATTTCAACGATACCAAGTTACATTGAGACTGGCAAAATCTTCTGGTGGGTTCTTGAACGAATATAAAAAAGTAATGCAAGATAAAGGAAGTTCGAGGCAGATTGTCTTTTGCTTAAGACATTCTTCTTATGAAGAATTTCGGACAAACCTTCGGACAAACCAACAGAAGACTATACTGTTTTTCTGGAGTTACTCCGCCAGTTTTACCTTAAATATATTTGATAATTGTTTTTATTTTAAATTTCTTTCTAGACGCACTTATTGAAATAATAAGCATAGAAAGGTTTTCCGTTTAAAACAAGTAAAAATAAAAAAGGAATATGTTTATGTTATTAGAATAAAAGAAAGTCTGTATGTTTAATCAGATATAAAAAGATAATATCCCTGCCCTATATATATATATATATATATAGGGCAGGGATTCATTATGGTTAGTCTACTGTATTGCATTTTAGGTAATCTATTGTATTATTCTAAGGGTTATTGTATTGGGTGATAACGGTTGTGTTTTGAATTATTCTAAAAGTTATTGAGCGTGAATCATTGTGAGCTCAAATGTAGTTTTTCTAAGCTATTTGTAGTGTTGTTAACTTTTTATTTATTATTGATTATTTTATTGTTGGTTTCAATTTAGTACATTTTCTTGTGTTATCTGTGCATACGTCGTTTGCAAATTTGTTTTTTTAATCGTATCAACCCGAGAATGGCGGTAAGGCCACTGATGTGCAGGGGGCTACGTAATAGTGAAAAGATTGGAAAAGATAAAGCCGGAAACCACATCCTAAACAGGGAACAAGGGATGAGCCTCTTAACCAGTTCAATAGACTTGGGTGGAGTGTGAACCGGGCGATAGATCTATCTATCGCCCGGTTTACACTCCACCCATGTCTATTGAACAGGTATATTATTATTTGCTTAAATTTAATGACTTATTTATTTGTTTGGATGAAGCAGGAAAACAACACCCAAAATAACATGTATTATTGCCTCCAGCAATCGATCCAGAAACTGTAAAATCTGCCAAGCCGAAAAATAGCTATAATTACATTTCCTGACCAAAACAAAATACTATATAGACGATCAGAACTCATCTCAAACTGTAGACACAAAAAATTAGTTACTTAAAAATTGAAAAATGAAAACGAAATAAAAAAAGTAAAATCCATATATATATATATATATATATATATATATATATATATATATAATGTTGTGTTGTAATAATGTTTAGCGCCAATATTGTTTGTTTTAGTGTTCGATATCTGGATAGAAATAAAGCTTTGATAGAACTAATGCAAAGAATTTGTCACTTTAACTGAGCAAACAAATTTTCGTGAGGAGCCCGTTATGATGTCATCACTCATCAGGGTCACGTTTTTGAAAAAAAAAAACATTCCCCATTAGTTAAGACATCATAAACCTGCTTAATTAATTTGATAAAGTCTTTGCATTAAACCTATATATATATATATATATAGTCATCCGCAGACAGATCTGTTTCGCTGTATCACAGCTCATCAGTACGGTTAGACTCCGACTGCTTTTAACCCAGGATTGAAACCCAACCGAATTGGCGTCAGTTTGCGATTCTGCCCCTGGGCTATGGGCGTTTGGTAGAAGAAGGCAAACTTTTTTCGTGTGTAAATTTGTCATTATACCCGCCCAATAGTCAGAGTGCTCTAATCAATTACTGAATGAGCGATGCGTACATGCCAGAGTAGCTACTGTTTTTTCAAAGTCTACCATTATATATAAATGTTTGTATGTGCATCTATCCAAATCTCTCCATTTCTATCTATCTTTTGTTATATATATATATCTATATATGTTCCGAATGAAAATGTTAAAATGAAAGGATAGAAAGATAACTGGCGTATTGAAAGAAAAATATTCTTTTTATTAAAACTTTAATGTAAATGAAATGTTCATTTTTTAACTAGACATAAACATGGTTTTGTCTCAATCGACAGATAAATATGGACAACTTACACATCTTTGTCCAGAACCGAAATGAAAACGTTAATCAACTTTCTCCATGAGAAAGTATCAGATTAAGCTGAAATGTGAATTGCTACTGATTTGCAAAAAAAAAAAAGAAAAAAAAAAAGAAAAAGTGTAATGGTTAGTTGTCTCTCTAGAATAATTACGATGGAGTAGTGAGTTCAATCCTGACAGGTAGCTTCTGACTGTAACGCTATACTTTCGGCCTTGCGCCACATCTAAGCTGATAACCAGCGTAGTCAAAATCAGAGAATGTAAATTCGAAACAATAAACAACATGCATAACGGAAGGCTGGTGTCTCAAACGAAACTCGCCTATATAAAGGGAGGTGATAAAGGTGATAGAGGGTCGACAGATCGGAAGATAAAGAGATAGTGGGGAGAAATAGAGAGAAAATTGGATTGAGAAGAGAAGACAACTGAGCAGTCAAATTCCCTCTCTTACTATCGCACCAACCAACCTCCATTCTACACAACCACGTCACCGAAGAAAAAGAATAAAATGTAAATGTATATTTTTATAAATCCGTGTTCCTTGTTTATCGTTTGTCGGCCAAACGATGACCAAATTTCGTTCCAGTTTATTCTTCGTCGAAGCAGTATATATCCGAAGTCATATATGGCGTTTGTTTACTGGTATGGTCTTTTAGTTCGAGGCCAGTCTGTCCCTGACTACTGAGAGTGGCTCTTCTGTGGCTACCTTTGTGGACAAACTAACCTAGTCCAGACTCACGATCTGATTGTATTAAATGGGAGCCTTAATTCTACTAAGTGAGTAAAGTTGATGAATACTTTATTATTAATTGGCCAATTATATTCACAAGTAAATAACTCAGAGAGTGGCACAAAAAAAAACCTTGGCAGCTAACAGTTGCCCCGAGTGTAATACCGCCTTTTTAAATTTTTGGGAGACCACATATGTGATGCAGCTTGCAGGAACGTTCAGAAAACTGCTTTATATTTCATCTGGAAAGTGGTCCTTGTCAATAACAAAGATCTGCGATAGTTGTCGTTCTGTTTTCAACACTGGAACTCTCTTTACGTTACTATACATGCTATTTCTTATGAGATCTTCCAGCTTTTATATTCTGTTCTGTCTATCACTACAGTCGCATTGATTTTGTCAGTTAGTTGTATGAGGGTGATGTCGTTGTCTCTGTAGATTGCCAGCCGCTCCAGTTTTGCGATGTTTGTTTTTGGCGACTTGTTTTCTCCAGTATCTTTCTCACTTTCCCTCTTATCTCATTCACCCTAACATGGAGATTTAAAACAATCTATCTCGGTGAACGAAATAAAGGGTTCAGTTCGATATTTCAATAACCTGAAGAAGGACAGAGTACATAATGAATGACACGTCGTAAATATGGCAACAAAATTGAGGACAACAGTCCGAACAATGTAAATAGTGTAAATGAATAGAAAATAGTTACGAAGAAAATGAAATATACCGATAAAAACATAAAACGCTTTAAAGTAGTACGTAATAAACGAGCTATCTCTATGCATAGACAACGGAGAAAGAATAATCTACTACATTATATTAAAAAGGGGTTCATTTAAAAATTTCCTGAAGGTTACACGAATTGCCAAGCCACTGAAGAAGGCCGAAGTACACAATGCTCGAACTTTTGTTACAAGAACAACAAAGGTGAGTACAATAATCTATGTGTAAGTAATGTACACTGTTCATTCCAGAAATCAAAACATTCCAGAAATCAAAACATTTAAACGAACCAATTGCTTAGCGTATTAATAGTTTTTCCAGCTTTCATTAAATCGTAATAGAGTATTCTTTTGGATCGCAAAAGAAAAATAATGTTTCCGTTTCAGTTGAGATGGTAAAATGTGTCCTTCCAATATTTTTCTTTTTTGGGTTAATTTTATAATTATTTTTTCATTTCTTGTGACAATCTTGTCATAAATGGCATTTTCTGTGTCAGGAAAGAAGAATAGTCATACAAAAGACATCTAGTATTCCTTTCTATAGATTGCTGGGTAAGCCGTTTTCTTTTATGTGAATTTGTTATCAGTCTAATATACTATAGTTGGCAAATTTTCCAAATAATAAAAGGATGTCTATGTTTCAAAGAGACTTCCCTATCTTTCAACAAAATTGGGCACTTAAATTATAATCAACATTTATATGATATATGTGTGTATACAAACTATATATTTATAGCTATATATATAAAGAAGAACCTCGAGATGGACATATTTTATCATATTTATCTATAGAAATGATTTAGCAGAAGTTTGACGGAAGTTTCTAACAGTTATCCAGATAACAACTCTTTTCTTCTCTGAGAAGAATAATATTTTTGCATATAGAAAAGTAGAAAAAGTTATATATTGACCAAAATCTCTCAAAGAATCAAAGAAGTAATCCGTGCTTTTCTCATAGGACATGAAATCGACATCAACAATATTTCTGACCTTTGTTAGTATTTTGATCGTCATCAGTAAATACCTGTTGGTGCTGAGGGTCACTGGAATGATTTTACGTCTGAAGGTTGCGAGTGATAGGGAGAAAGGCAGAGAAGAAATGGAGCAAGGAAAAAAGAGAAAATGAGAATGAAAGAATCAAACAGAAAAGAAGAGTTAAAAATCAGTGTAGAAGGAAATAATATCAATTCTTTTCATGACAGAAGATAGAGAAAATAGGCTGATGAAAATCGAAAACCACGAAATGCTAAGAAAAGAAAGTTACAAGATAAAAATAACAACTAAAAATATCAATCTCGTATCAAAAGATGAATAAAAAAGACGTAAAGGAAAAAACGGAACAGATGAAAGACATGTTTGAAAAATAAATAAAAGAAAAATAGAGCTTTATGAAGATTAAAGCAATGGAAAAGCAACGGTTTACATCGTAAAATGTCTCTATGGTCAGTATTGAAATCAACGAATCCATTTTAAGTGCCATACACATTCTCGTTCAGTATTAACTTTAGATTTTTGAGTTCTGTCACTTTCGCGCAGAGATTAATGTCATGAACTTCCACAAAGCGAACCGACTAAAAGTTATATTTTTGACATTACTCCCAATGAAATATTTTATTGTTTAGTTAGCAAACCAAAGCCTTCATGATCTAGACAAGAATGAATAGTGACTGACTGAAAATACATTTTGGCATCTCAGCGGATTAAAAAACAAACACGAAATGCTTTAGGATTTTATACTATATTTGACATGTAGAACAATATTTAAATTGATATTTATGCAAACAAAATTTTTAATTTATCTTTGTTTTTATTTTAGTTGTTTACCAAATTGATGGAATTGTTGTGTCAAAAGTTATAAAGTCACTATTTACTGGTTAAAATTGTTTGTGAAGCGTTATATAGATTTTAAAATGAATTAATGAACCTCTTCATGTTTTCGCTGTCGATAGATCAAAAAGAATATTTTATGTTATTCTCCACTATTAAGAAACATTTTTACCAAATTCTTTCTATATTATTTACTTGCGCATAGAATTACAGCAACATGGCTCGCTTATGTTTTCTGGGCTATATTAATGACGTAAATTGTTTGGTTTCTGCCATCCAAAACTTATAAAATATCATTAGGTATATTATATTATTAGTATTATTCTGATAGAAAAGTTAGAGATATGCATCTATTTTGAAATAAGTTGTTTTCATTTTCTAAAAAACCATAAGCCTTTATTTAAATTATATAATTTCATAATGAAAATAGTCTGCGAATATTAGATTGAAGACATACACACATATTGTTAAAATGAGAAAAATAGACATATGACTTTTCATACGGAATAAATAAGAAGAAAGCCAGTGTTGCAGATAAGAAAATATATATATATAATGTTGAGTTGTGATAGTGCTTAGTGCCAAAATTGTTGGTTTTTTAGTCGTTTACTGATAAAAAAATATTTTAGCTTACCGGTTATTTGTCGTAAGGTGCTCAATATGTATATAAGGATAGAGCGTTGAAAGAATTAATATGGCGAAGATTTTCCCTTAACTGAGCAAAGTCATGTCAACTTCGAAGTTTGGTAAAGGCACCACTACGATATTGTCACTTCTCATGGTGTTTTTTCAGATTGTATATATATATATATTTTTTTTTTTTCAAAATATATATATTTTCAAACAAATCATTTCAAATTGTCGGTTGTTTATAACCAAGTTTCGTTAATCTTCGTTAATTTCCGTAACATGTTTACACACACACACACACACACACACACACACACACACACACATATATATATATATATATATATATATATATATATATATATAATGTTACCGGTCTATATTTTAAATCTCTTGTACGTAACGTTGCATACTATTTTAATTCCGGATTTCAGTAGAATCGTGTCTTTAGCACGTTCTTTGAACGTTGACTCTATGTACATTTTTGCAAGGCTGTTTAAAACTTCTTTCTTTAGTGTTATTTATCTACCTTTCATATGGTCTTTTTCCACGCATGCTCATCCCCGGCGAAGTTGGGCTGCGGATTGTTTAAATGTAGAGGATTCAATGATAGCGGATGATGCATAGATCTCAGTTATTAGCTTATCAGCTATACTTTTAGCTGTTTTCAAAGATGAATGTTATTTTACATGTAACAGAATGTATGAGGAGTTGTGTATGTGTAGAGTAGTGGTATGTGTGGTGTACCGAACACAGTAAGCACAGTGTTGTTAGCGCGTTTGTAGTTGATATTATTGAGTGTCGTGTTTATTTTATCAATAAAGCCGCCATCATTTTTAGACATGTTTTTGCATGTAGATGTTGCTATAATATTTGTATTGTCAACAGTTATATTCCTGATAGGGTTTAGCAGCTCTCCGTGTGTGTTTAAATAAGATCGAATTGACCTCCGTTCAGAGAGATGCAGCGTGTGTCTTCGAGTCAGTTTCCTAGTTGTATGGCCGATATAATTATTTACGAAAAGTTCTTCAAGGGACATGTGAATTCGTAAATAGTATTGGTTCGTTGTAGTTAGGATCTCGCGGGTTTTTGATGATGAACTTAGCTGTTTTAAATTTTGTATAATAGATAATTAATATAATTATCTGCTTAAGTGGACGGGAGTTGTGTAGTTTCGGATGATACTTCGAAATGAAAATTCGCGCTGTTTACAATTGCTATGAATTTGGTTTTTGTAGAAGATATTAATATTATTATTATTATCGGGGTGTTTACTGTTGTTATTCGTCTCGTTTGAAATAAATAGTCCAGAATGGTAGTCAACTGAATAATTTGAAAATCCGTTGTTGACAATTGTTTGTTTAGCGTTACGGGGTCCGTTGAAGAAAAGTGAGCGAGAAAATGAGTTCTAGTAGACTCTCGTAAGGAAATTTTTAATGACATCGATTATATAGCTAAAAGTACATTGGCTAATAAAATTAAGGTGACTAAAATTTTTATTAGTGGGTTTTTTTTATATAGAGATTTGAAGAAAGTATTATTACGAGACTCCAAGAGTCTTCTAAGAACGAAGTTTTGCTAAACTCATATGGGAAGTTGAGGACGGAATTTTCTTCGAATGCAGATTTAAGATTATCGACTTTGGTTTTTTTTTCTGAGCAAAAGTAAAAATAACATCTACATAGTAGATGTATATAGTGTGTTTTTTAATTAAAAAACTGTTTTCTACGTGAGACTTATAAAAGTTTAAAAAACATAGAGCAAGAGTGTTTCCCATATTTACTCTATTAGCATTGTGTGTAAATGTGGCCTTCATGGTCGTAAATGGGAGCCTGGGTTGAGGATGCGAGTAAGAGTTTTTTTTAAAGTATGAGAATTGAGAACTAATAGTTGTATTGAAGTAGTCATTTTCAAAAATGGCTAAAAGTATAGACGAAAGCGCTCGGATAAACACAATTATGGACAATTTCAAAATTATTTATGTCCTTAAAAGAAAAAAACATGAGATTACATGAAAAATTAAACAAAAAATGAAACATCACACCTTGTCTGTCATTTCCAAAGAAGCCTATATATAAATATATATACAATTCATTTATCATACCATATATATATATATATATATATATATTCTCTCATTACGATTGAGCTCTCTGGAGAAAAAAATTTTAAAAACAGTTTCTACTTCTGCTATAGCATTTTTACTTCTGCTATATATATATATATATATATGATAGATGAATTATATATATATTTATTTATAAATAGGTTTCACTGAATATATATATATATATATATATATACATGTATATATATATGTGTGTGTGTGCATATATATATATGTGTGTGTGTAGCCCAGTATGCAAATTATAAAAAAATGCTAATAGATTTAAGTACTCTCAATGCAGTCTCATTTTTTGTGCATTGACAGGCTGACAGAGAATAACTGAACTTTTTATTAAAAACTTCCTCCAGTTGTTTGAATTTTTGTACTCATATATCTAAACCAACTAACAAAGACGTGTGAGACACGCTGTATTCTTGAATTTGCAGACGGCAAAATATTATTTTTAAAAAATTAGGGGCTCAATTTCAGAATAGGATCAACAATAGTTTGCTTCCTCAAAAGAATAATTCTTTGAAAAAATTTGGAAAATATCTATTAGCCAACTCAATGGAGATTGAATTCTAAATTTTAGATTCATGCGGAACATACTAGAGTATAATAAATGTAAATTAATTTTGTTTGCTAACTAGTTCATCAGTGAATTATTAAGCAGGGAAAGGAAAACTTTTGTGAATATTCCTCGTTAACTCTGTGAACATGGACTTTTGAATCTCCTGGCAGTGAACGATCAAGGTCTACGATGCCTGAAGAAGAACAGATACTGCATATTGTGCATGATACTCCTGAAATCAGCACACGACAGTTGGCAAGACAAATGGCTATATTGTGTGTATATTACTATATGCATATAGTTGTATGTTTGTGTATGCTTATTTTGTGTATGGTTATTTTTATTCGCTTCGTTCTTGTTTAGTATTTCTGTTTAAGATTTTTCTTATGGATATATATGATTTGGTGCATGTGTTCTTTATTTTTCTGACATTTCCGGTATCTGTTGCCTCAATGTTTAACTGTATACACATTCTACATTTCACCTCATCTTATTTCTTCAATGTGTCAAACTTAAGTTTTTTAATATTTAATATTCTGAGTTAAATAAAACTATTTGATTCTTCAGTTTTGAAGAAGCAGTTTGTAATTCTTTTCCACTCCCAAACTAAATTCTGAATTTATAAATGCGTGATTATGAATTTTTTTCTCTGCCTCTATATATATGTGTGCACGTATGCGTGTTTATATATATATATATATATATATATATATATATATATAAAGCACGCGCGTGCGTGTATGTGTCTGTCCTTGCGCGCGTTGATGAGTGTACAAATGTATATATATATATATATATATATATATATATATATATGTCTGCGTCTGTAGTGACGACAGATTTCCCCCACTTCCACAAATGTCTGCGTCTGACAGATTTCCCCCACTTCTACAAAATACACGAATATACGGAACCCTACATATAACCAATATTTTAAAAAATTAATCAGTTTGTCTGACGATCGCAAAAGCGTGAAACCCTAGAGTTACAAACTCACACCTATCTATATGAATATGTCTGCTCTATCACTGATATTGAGCGCTTTTAAATAAGTATGTAAACAATATAATATATATAACAAATTGCATATATATATATATATATATATACATATATATATTGATATTTATAATTATATACATACACTTTTCACACACACACACACATATATATATATATATGCGTGAGTGTGTGTGTGTGTGTATGTGTGTGTGTGTGTTTCTGTATGTTTCATATATGTAGTATAGAGAGTTTTACGAAAATTCTAATTTCTATGAACTATTCATCCGGATCCATTCCCCTACCTTTAAGAAAAGACATTGTTGGCGTTTGAGAAACGTCCATTGCTAAAAATAACTATCCATCGTGTACTAGAAAAACTTATCACCACGATTTAGAAAACTGACACTACAAAGTGGTCCATGCCAAATAATAGGCATGAAGCACTTTGACATAAAATACACATTTTGAAAAACGAATCTTCGTTTCAATTAATACACAATACGTCATTTTAAAAAACATAAAAATAAGTTTTGTGCCAATTTTTAGTATAATTTTAGACAAAACGAAAATATTCTTATCGTGAAATAATTTTCAATCTAATTCATTCATTATTAAACACCTGCGTAAACATTTTTTTAAATTTTCTACTTGAAAATAACATTTAATTACTTTAGACTTGCGTGACTTCAATAACACGAACAATGACGAGAATCGCACAGAAGCATACAAAAAGAAAGATATATATTTATATGCGAAGAATAATTACTGTTATTGAAATTCTCATACTTCTTTTGTCAGATTCAACTCACTTAACTAATTTTTCAAGTGAGAAATAATTTGACATTTTTCTTATTTGAAACATTTATAATTGAGCCTTGCCTTTTAGCAGAAGTTTATTCTAACAGAAGAAAATTAGTATTTTTGTTTACTTTTCGTTATCAAAGAGAAATAAAATAGTTTTGAATTAAATTTTGTTATATTTCATATTGTTGTGTGCAACAAATTAACGACAATGAAAAACACTGCGTGGGTTTTTCTTCCTTGCTGTGTGACCCGGAATCAACTAAAGAAATTCCTTTAAATCCAGTGTTTACTTATTTTCTAATTTCCTATCGCATTTTATCCAAATGAACCTTTATAAATATGAAACCCATAAATATGACTTCTATAAATATTTTCTCAAGTTTGTTGAAACAACTTCAGACTCATACTCTTAATAAAAGCAGAAATCAATATAAATCATTCTGAATATGAATGTAAAATAATGGAAAGAATAAAATATGCCCAGAATTTTAAAATAACGTAAGAATAGAAGTTACATTTTATTTTTTTCGTTGAGTTATTACACCAATATTATTTATGGGGATAAATAAAAAAGTTTATCTTTTCACTGCTGTAAAAGCTTCATCAAATTTTATAATACAGTTTTCAGCATCGCTACGATTCTTCTTTGCAGCGAGCACGGCTCTTTTATATTTGCAAACATCCTGGCGAGCAAGAAATATGTATTTGTACCATTCAAATGTCAAATGTTAAAAAAAAAATTATTCATATTTGTCAAGATTTCATTGTTTTTATAATTATTTTATTAATTATTTTACTTTCAACTCTTTTTCAATGCCACTAAGTATAGTTTAAATACCAATATGCACTGACTGACAAAAGTATTTTTCTGGTTTTACACAATTACGGGATCTGTTGGATTCAGAGATCTAGCTGATTTTACAAATAAAAACAAAAACTAAACAAAAAAAAAAAACAAAACAACAAAAAACAAAAGGACGGTATCTGAGCTGAGCTTATAACATTCCACTGCATAATTTATTTCAAACCGTTTGATCAGTTATTAATGTTCCCCATTTCTAACCAATCATATCTATGGATATAATCTGAAGTGATTTATTGCATTTGCTTATTAAAGATAATCTTGCTCCCTTCCGAAATTTGACACGAATTTTTCCGAATGCATTTGTTAAAAATTTTCTATTAATCTCTTTCTCGTCTTTTCTTTTAGTGTGAAGTTATTCAGGAAGAAAGTACATGCAAAGTGAGAGTTGGAATGATATTTTGGGGAAAGATGGTAAGATTATTTCCCATTATATTCTCTATGATTTTGAATAGTTGTCTTTCCATGCAAAGGACCCTTGTTCGCCAGGCTATTTAACCTATGTCCATAACATAAAGAAATGGATTCATGCCGTCTCTAAGAGTATCAGTAAACAACCTAAGTCAGAATTTGAATGTCATTTTGTGCATTTATTAAATCACATTTATTCGGATTTCTTTTCGAGTAGATAGATGCCAACATCATTTCATCTACAGTATCTTTTGTCTGTCTCTGACGGATTGTTTTTTTACCATGATTTCTTACTACATTTGGCATTTTTGATTCAAGGTTTATTTTTCTTAAGATTTCTGGCTGTCATTGTTATACTCTTTTTCTTTTGTTAGTTGATTTTCGTTATGCTTTTGATATTCGCGTCAATAAAGCCACGACTGTTATGATGTCTTATCTTTCTATTTCAATCATCGTTAGCCTTAGAATACAAAGTTTTATGTATAGTAATTATTTTATGTATAGTGATTATAATATTCTATTATATCTTCTCTCCAGTTTATAGTTGTTTATAACAACTATGAGCTTGTAATTTCGATGACATTTCTATTATTTTCAAAATCTTGTTCTTGTGAGTTTTTCATTCATTATTGTTTCTTATTTAGAAATAACTTCAGACCGAATAACCCAGTCAGCTCACTCTCCAACTGAAGGTGTTTCCATGTATCTAGTAACTGTATCTGTAACCTAAGCTGCTTTGGCTGTCTCATCCTAAAAATAAATAAATAAAATGTCTCGGCACTCAACAATGCTCGTGGTTATAAACAAAGATGCAACATTAGCTCCAGAGATCATGGCCAAATGGTTAAGAATCAGGAAACTAAAAAGTAAATCATTAGTACTAAAAAAGATGTTTACCCTAGCCTGCAAAAAATATTCATCGCCAATCAATTAAGATCAGAGGGCATGAATGTCTTTCCCTGATTAATATCACCCACTTTTACGTGAAGATATTTTCATACGCCCACCTGTATAGTAAATATTCAAATGCATACCAAAATTGTTTGGTAAATGTTTGTTGCTAATTCAGAAGCTGACTTTTTAATTCAGTAAAAATACCAACGGGTCGAGCATAAATAACGCTGACTTATGCGGCGGCGGCTACTGCTGCTGTTGATTATACCTTATTAAAGAACAAACGAAAGCAAAGTTGACCTTTGAAAACTAAATATAATTTAGTTTTATGGTTGGGGGTAGCGTTGCAATTGTTGACAATAAATTGAGTGATCTCTGTTCATAATTGCAAAATTAAAAATAATATATTTTACTAGCAACCAAAAACAATTCGGCAAATGTTTTTGTTCTTGTTATTGGTCTTCCTTTTCTAGTTTATATCCGAATGTTATTTCGTCTGAAGAATTATCTGAATGTCAGTAACCCTTCTCATAACTATAAAAAATATCAGACTATTCGTTGTTTTCGGGGAGATTTATAAATACCTTCCATAAAAATATGATCCAGCTATTTTCAATTATGTTTTTTATACAGGTTCCTTACATGTGTCTTTTGAATATTTTTTTCGAGTAGCATATGTTGAAACAATCAAATTTCTCTATCGCCCAGGAAAATTTAAAATCACCCACCGTTTTTCGTTTTTTGTGCAGCTATTCATCGTCTACCCAACAGCTGAAAACGCTCATCGATGGACAAAATTGCCCAGATTGGAAAATCTTATATAGCGTGAAGTAATGTATTATTAATATTTTTCTTGCCAACACCAAGCACAAAGAATTAAAAAAGAAGTTTTGATAAAAATATTATTACTACTACTAGTAGTAGTGGTATTAATATTAGTAGTAGTAGTAGAAGAAGAAGAAAAAGAGGAAGAAGAAACAAAAGGCAACCGCTTGAATTATTTATATGATGCAATAGCTAAAAGATTTTACATAAGAAAAAACATTTTGAATTGATAAATGAACAGAGAGCTTTTTTTAGAATAAATGAAAGAAAAGGAATTTCTAGATAATTAACACTTGATTTTTATTCTTATTGCTTGTTATTCAGTAATACAATCAATAGTATTAAATGAAGACTTTATCAAAGAAGCTAACCACCAGTGAATTAATGAGCTTGAGAGCAACAGATGTCGCATTCTTTTTTTCAGTATCAAAATAGTGCCATGGAATATAACTTAAAGCTATGCAGTGAAATATTCATCTTGTCTGTATTATTTAATCTTCACTCAACTATTTGGGATGAGGCTAGACTTTATTTTTTGGAAAAACATATGAAAGGAAATGACTGTTGAAGCCAAGCAAGGATGGATGCTAAAAATATACGAAATAAAATATAATAATTTACACAATTTACATTGTTCAAATAGTTGTCTTTATCTTTGTTGCCAATTCACTACATTTTGGCTGTTGTACGCTCTGGCGTTTTTCAAGGGATTAGCATTTCGAACTAAACCCTTTGTTTTGTTCATCGGGATAAATTATTGTAGTTTCATGAGCCATGCATCTTCCAGATGCTTCACTTGAAGAAAGCTGAAGCGTACAACAACCAAAAATGTCGGAAATATGACATCAAAGACAAGGACAACAGTCCGAACAATGTAAATAGTGTAAATAATTACAATTCCACATCTTAGAAATATAGACACATATTAAAATACAATGGTTTGAATGAGGGAAATGCTAACTTTTAGATGATAGCATAACAAAGGTCGCATCTGCAGTCAGATGCCCGTCGCAACAAAAATAATGTGTGTACATGTAAATGTGAGAGATAGAGAAAGAGAGAGAGAGAGAGTAAATAGATAAAGAGAAAGACAAAGTCAAGAATGCCGAATTTTAAATTTCTATCTTCATCTATACGCAGATTCTGACATTATTTGGTTTGTCAGTCAAAAGTGATCCAAATTTGTTATACATAATTGAAAAATACCTTTCTTTACATTTAAAAAGACTAAGTGATATAAAATTAAAAATACGTTTTTTTTCACATTTTCAAAGGCCAGGTGATATCATTTTTTTTTCTTTAGAATTGTGTGCAGTGGAGATCAGGGGAGATAATTAGTAATTGATTTTAACTTTATGAAAACCATTTGGTATGCTTTTGTATCAATGATCTGATATCAATAATTAAATTTATTCTGACAAATAGCTAAAAATAATGAATAATGTTTGTAAGTAAAAATAAATATGCATCAATAATTAAATAAATATAAAGGGAGACAATCGTATGGAAATGTTGCATGCTACGTGACATTTTCTCTGTTTAAACAATGTACAATGCTACGTACAAGTTTTTATATAAAACTAAGAACAAAATATTTCAGATAAGGAGATTATCGATTGTTTTTCAAATTCATAAGCAAAGTATTACGGAACAGAAACATTTCAATTGAAACAACTAATCGAGTACTGAACTTTTATGTAATGTCAATCAGAGAATGCTGGACATTCTCTTTACAGATGAAGAAAATACACGAAGTTAACAGAAATGTGGTTCTACAGAAGAATTCTGAAAATATCAAGGACGGAACATATAAGCAACAAAAAGGTCTTAGAGAAAGCGGAAACAAAAAGGACACATATACTTAATAACAGAAAGATACAGTTAAAATTTCTAGAGAAAATAATGAAGAAAGAGGGTGTGAAAAATATGATACTCAAAAGATAGCCTAAAATCAATTGGGACAGATGAAAACAATGCATAAAAACCTAGAGAGCTTGAATAAATGAATGCTGGAACAAGATTTAGAAGAAGAACAAAAAGACGAAGTTTATTAATAGCTACAAAGAACAGGAAATTGTGGAGAGTCATGATCACTACTGTCTTGAATGAAAATGTACATAAAAGGAGAAGAATGTTCTTTAATTGTTGGTGAGAGAAAAATACGTGTATTTTATTAATTTTTAACTTGACTTCTGAAACATGGTCTCGGTATCAAGTCCTCTTGTTGGTAGATTATAGGTCTTGAGGAGTGCGGAATCAACTTTTAATTGCTGCTGTTCCCAGGGCGACCAGGTCTATCAGCTATGAACAAAGACTGTAAAGTACAAAAATACAGTTTTATAGTAAAAATACAAGCAATAACTTCCTGTATACAAAAATTACCAATAATACATATATACAATTATATACAATTATAGTAAAATTAGAAACAAAAGAGACTTACAAAAATCATTTTAAAAAGTATAACCATGACGAACAACAGTTCTACTATTTAAAAAGAAACGACTTTTTAAAAGCAGGGGTTTGTGTAAGAAAAATATTAAAATCCGGCATTAAATGACGCAATGGGTTGATAAGCTGTAAAACAATCAAAATAAGCTAACAATCCTGTGACAGCTTCCTTAATGTATCTAGCCATTTTGACCATAGCTGTAGGTATCACTTACTGGCATATTTAGTAAAATGCATTTGGAAAAATAACTTATCCCACTTATTTCATTATTCTTTTAAAATAAACATAATATTGATTATAAAATTTTCTTTCCTTTTTATATTAAACTAACAGCACACACGGAAGACACCAGACCATCCATACGATACAACTAGATATTGATTATCTTTCACTATAAGTTGTTTTTGTATATGCAGACTCTCTGGGGAGTATAGGGACATTACGTCGTAAATAAGATTTATCTTATGTGAAATAACTATGCGCTTACATAACCTTTATCAATTACGTGCTATCATTCTCCTAGACCGGTTGCCAACCAAATATATAGATCCTAATTTTCTCTTCTATTAATCCGTAGGTAGGGCGATGTAGGATAAGAGATTGAATCATAAATTTCCCAAGGACAATGCAAATATTGTTTCAAAGCAGATGCAACTATCTCGGCTGGAATTTGATCTCGAAACTGCTAGTCCATTTTTCGTGGCAATAATAGTAAAGCTATGAATATTTTTTATATCCCAGACATTAAAAAATGAGAGAAGAAATATATTTTCCAATCAAACACTGTTTATACCTCAAACATATATGAAGTTAATTCATATATATTAGAAATATAGCGAATAATTGTTTGTATAATATAAAAAAGAATGTATTCTACCGAAAATGGTTTTGTATAATATAAAAAAGAATGTATTGTACCGAAAATGGTTTTGTATAATATAAAAAAGAAAGCATTGTACCGAAAATGGTTTTGTATAATATAAAAAAGAAAGCATTGTACCGAAAATGGTTTTGTATAATATAAAAAAGAAAGCATTGTACCGAAAATGGTTTTGTATAATATAAAAAAGAAAGCATTGTACCGAAAATGGTTTTGTATAATATAAAAAAGAAAGCATTGTACCAATCGATGAACAACATTGTTCTCGGTTTACTATTTATTGTTCTACTATCTGTTTTCATCAATAATCTTCACGCATCATTGCACTTGACATAGTCGGTTAAAATATTTTTCTACACAAATGAAAGAATATCCACTAAGAAAAAAAGATGTGGTGTTATCGAAAGTAAGCCTCGTAACATCTCATCACATTACAACCGGGGGTGCTGTAAATTTATCAAAATATAGCCAAACAGAGAAACGCCTTTTTGGAATATCTTCGACGTGTTCAAACCTTTTTTGTACGACGTCATATATTAATTTATTCAATTAAAATCTTATTATATCTTACATTACTAAATTATGTTTACACGTGACATATACACAGTTATTATCTACAAAGATGCGTACCTTGATTTTTATATTTATAAGTATCAACTGTAGTTGTGTGCCTATTACTCAACACTATAATCAGTAAATGCCAAACTGTAGTTTCTTATTGAGTTAAGAATCACCACTCTTTAAGATACGTCGAGAAATACAAAAAGTTGTACATTTTCTTCAATAGGTTAACCATCATTTAGCAATCAAATGCAACATATATTGTGCAGAGAACATCGTTATTCCTTCAATGTTCTTTTTTTTTCAGAAACTCTTATAGTAATATTAATTTTTAATTATTTTTTGTGGAATTTATACAAAGTATTTTAGGGGTTAAATATATTATGCTGTAGATGGAGAATTTTAGGAAAAGTAACTATATGGATAGAGAAGCAATTACTGCTGAAACCACATGGACTAAATTGTCGGAGACATGGCCCTCAATGTTGAATTTTAAATCGAACGTAAGATCAATTTATTAAGGGACATGCTGTCTTTGTGTTTTCTTTTTCCCTTCTTTCTTTTCGTTTTTAACTTCCTGTCTAGACAGGAAGTAAAAATGAAATAACGGCAAACATTTGAGACCACTTGACGATTTGACATGATTAACCTGCTAAGTGAGTAATAAAAGTCGTTCACTCAAGCTCATGTGGCATGCACCATCATGTGGGATCTTCAAAAACTGCATTTCTGTAATTTCTGATCACGCAGATCTCGAGAAAACCGACTCTTATTGCCTGCGCGTGCGAGATGCGATTAAGAACTTATTCTATTACTCGATGTGTAAGGAATAAGGAGATTCCCGAGGATCCTGAATTCATTCAACTACTTGATGTGCAATGAATAAAAATAAATATTCCTGAAAACAGTGGATTTATTAGACTACTAGATGCGTAGTGAATAACGGAATGTTATATCAGGAGAAATAATCCCAACTTTGTATTTATTGTAATTTGATTTGATGTGATCGAATTTGCGGGTGAAATGAAATACAAATACGATAACGGAGTCTTATATCTTAGATTGTGGAAAGAAGAACTATCGACTTTGGACATTTTATAAAGATTTTGTTTATTTAGCATTACGAACTGTTGAACCTACCAATTCATGAGACACGAATGTTTGTCTAACACCAGTTATCAAATATGTGTCTACTATTGATTTTACGTCTGATATCCCATACACTTTCCATACATATTTTGCTATATAAAATTGTTTACAAAATGTTCATCTTGTTTTTGTTGTCCGTTAAAGCTTAGTCGTGCATTCCCTTCTGTGCAAACCCATCTTAAAATAAAATTTAAAATACTGCATGAATGTATATATATAAAGTGCATAAAATTAGTCAAATAGTAGATTTTGCTGTTCTAACAGACCACAGAATAAAATTGAAAAAGAGTACAATGCAGGAGAAATAAGAAAAGTAATAAAAATCTCTTGTAAAAAGCGTGGCTGACATTTATGACTACTGCTTTAAACATGCTTCGAAGCGTTTTGAATATTCTGATGAAATTATTGGAAGAACTGGAAATCCAATGAAGAATGGAAACAATAGAATTACCGAAAACATCGATAATTCTTATTCTTATGGAGTACTAGGAGCAATTGATTTCACTTAATGTAAAAAAAAAAAAAATACAACTACCCCGAGATAGAAATCAGTATAATGTGGCGTCCCAAGTCATTATCTGTCGTTATTATGTCTCTGGGAATTATATCACAAGGAGCAAACAAAAATGTCGGTACACTTTCTAACAGCCAAATATCGTACTTATTCTACTTGCATGCATTTCTCTCCATGCAGTGACCAGAATCACATCATTTTTGATTGCATAGCACCTCATCTGTTTGCATTTGCTGATACAAAATCATGCAGTCTCTTGATCTCTCTCTCTCTCTCACTCTCTCTCTCTTTCTCTCTCTGATACTTGGTGTGGTTGGGGCCAACTCACGCTACACAAACCGACGGTAACAACAATACTGCTACTACTAATAATAATAGTAATAACATCACAAAGACCTAGTTACAGAGATAGAACCTATGAAAATTTTTTATGAGACTTCACAATACATACAGACAGAAAAATCAAATCGTGACCAAAAGCCACAATAACAGAATTTGTTTACTTATTTCCATAGAATTTATGGTGATTTTAATTTATCTTTGAAATTCTTCAAAAAATAATCAAAGTACATGTATCTTGAAGTAGAAACCTGAAATCATGGCAGTGGAAGACCGTTAATAATTTCAGTTAAGGTTGGATCTCTCGAAATGATAGACTCCTTGAAGAGATTCCTGATAGCACATGCCTTAAAGAAACAAAAACAGTGTATTCTCGAGTACAGCTCATATATAACGAATACATTTTTATCTACATAAAATGTGTAGGATCAGATAATTAAAAATATAGGATAATAACATATTTGTTCATCACATATAATTTGATCACATCCATCCTATGTAAAATGTCTGTGATCGTAAGTAGAAAAAATTATGAAACTCTTTCTGATATTCGTACTTTAATTGGAACCCAGAAGAAAATATGTATACAACAGCAAATAAAAGAAATAATAATAATAATAATAATAATAATAATAATAATAATAATAATAATAATAATAATAATTCTGAAAAACTGCTACAGTACAAAGAAAAATCTTCGTACTGCCTGGATAGATTATCGTAAGGCATTCGATAGTGTGCCACATTCCTGGATTTTAAAGATTTTAAATATATACAAGATATCACTCGTCATCATCGATTTCATCAAACAGTGCATGTCTATATGGAAAACAACCCTTTACCTCAATCATATAAATGGAACCTATAAGTCTGGTGAAATAAACATCAAAAGAGGTATATTTCCATGTGATTCTTTGTCTCTCTTATTATTCTGCATATCATTAACAGGACTAACCAGTCAACTTAATAAGACAGGATGTGGTTATAAAATAGGCCAAAAGAAAATAAGCAATCTATTTTACATGGATGACTTAAAGTTGTATGCTAAGAATAATAATGAGATGGAATGTCTTCTGCAAACTGTAAAATGCTTCAGTGCAGACATTGGAATGAAATTCAATTTGAATAAATGGGTGAAAGCTACAGTTTTACGTGGATCCCTACAAGAAACATCCTCAATTAACTTAGACCCTGCTGTAACAATAAAATAATTAAAGTCAGAAGAAGCTTATAAATGCCTAGGGTTAAATGTGAGTGAAAAAAATTCACCATAAAAAAATTGAAAGAAATAGTGCGTAAAGAGTACTATAGAAGACTACGAATGATATTAAAAACTAAACTGAATTCTCGGAACAGAATTATGGCTATTAATAGTCTTGAAATCCCAGTTGTCCAATATCGATTCAACATCTTAAACTGGACTCTAAACGACATCAGGCGAATGTATTCTAAAACAAGAAAGCTTCTTTCTAAACATAAGATGCATCATCCAAAGGCTAATGTAGACTGTCTATACATACCCCGTAAAGAAAGTGGAAGAGGTCTTATTCAGCTAGAATTGTGATATAAGACAACAATGATTGGCTTACTAGCATATATAGAAACAACAAAGAACTGGATGATACAATTAGTAAGGCAACATGAAGAAAGAAAGAAAAATATTCAATAGTAAAAGAAGGCAGTAAATGCAAACAAGATTTGCAGTTAGTAGATTCTGTAGAAAAGTAAAACAGAAGCCAAGAACCAACTATCGCGGCAAAAAATATGAAAATGAAAGCCAAATATAAAGCTCTTGAACAGATGAAACAACGCTGGCAAGACAAACCTCTGCATGGCCAATATCCAGAACGTGCTAATAAATCGAATATTGATAAAGTTAATACTCATCGATGGTCACGTGTATCTAGATTAAAGTCCTTGACTGAAGGCTTTATTCTTGCTGCGCAAGACCAAAGTCTTTTCACTAGAAAATTTCAGGCAAATTTTATAGATATTAATGTGGATCCAAAATGCAGGTTCTGTGATGAGTACCAAGAAACAATAAACCATCTGATCTCAGGATGTTCTGTACTTGCCCCACATGAATATAAAAATCGTCACGAGAGATTGTGGCAATATTTGTATTGGTCAATGTGCAAAGACCATGAAAAATCTGTAAACAAACACTGGTATGAACATCATCCAGCACCGTTTACAGAAATAGAAGATGTCACCATTCTCTGGGATTACACCATCTACACAGACAGAAAAATTGAAACAAATAGGCCGGATATTATTGTTAAAAATCAGAAAGAGAATACTTGTCTATTAATTGATAATCAACCAAAGAATTCGAAAAACTGTCAAAATATAAAAACCTGGAAATTGAAATAGAAAAAAATGTGGAAATTGAAAACAAGAGTTGTATCAGTGATAGTAAGTGCACTTGCAATGATAAAAAATAGAACAAAACAACACATTGAAATAATCCCTGGAAACCCCAGCTTAAAAGATATACAAAAAATTGTCTTGTTAAATACAGCTCACACACTAAGGAGAATTTTGTCTATGTAACGCTAGCGATGTTAGCGAAGACAGAAAAACATGACATGGAGCCATAACAACACACCATGACCTGTCTAAATTGTCGATAATGTTACGTATCAGAATTAACATCAGCATTTGTGCAAGTTGAGAGCAGAAAATTAGATTCTTTGTTACATTAAGTCTTCCCCATGACCCGTTAAATGACTATACTAAATAAAAAGTAAATTATTATTATTATTATTATTATTACTGTTATTGTTTTAATCATAGATTTTCCTATGGTCACACTAACTACCAAGTCTCGTGTGTTGTTATGGCTACATTTCATTTATGTTTCTACCTTTCATAACATCACTAGCGCTACACAGACCAAGTTCTTATAAGTGTGCGGGCTGCACTTATCAAGACATTTTTTGTGTATCTCTTAAGCTGGGATTTCTAGGAATTCTTTCACTGTATTGTTTTGTTCCTTTTTTATTACCTACTATCATTGGTACTATTCTTGTTTTAAATTTCCACATTTTTCTATTTCAATTTCTAGGTCTTTATCCTTTGATAGTTTTCTAATTCCTTGGTTGCTATGCTATAATCTGCTGGACAAACCATATCAATTAGTAGGCAATTTGTTTTGGTTTTTGGCAATATCATCTCGTCTATTTGCTTCAATTTTCTAATCTGTGTAAATGATGTAATACCATAGAACTGTGACATTTTGTAATTTTGTAACCGGTGCTTAGTAATGTTTATGCCAGTGTTTGTTTACATATTTCCCAAGGTTTTTGCACATTGTTCATTGTAAATATTACCTCATTCTATCGTGACGATTTTTATATCCATTTGGTGCAATTACAAAACATCGTTAGCTTAGATGGTCTATGGTTTCATGGTATTTGTCACAAGACCTGCATTTTGAATCCACATTATTATGTATGATATTTTCCTAAAAGTTCCAAATTAAAATATTCTGGTCTTGTGCCGCAAGAATAGAGCCTTCAGTTTCAAACTTTAATCCAGATGCTCGTAACTATCTATGAGTATTAACATTATCAACATCGAGTTTATTAGCACGTTCTGGATATCGACCATGCAGAAATGTATCATGTATGCGTTGTTTCATCTGTTTAAGAGCTTTATCGATGGCTTTATTTGTCATATTTTTGCTGCAGAATGTAGTTCTTGGGTTCTGTTTAGATTTTCTACAGAATCTAGTAAATATAAATCTTGTTTATGGCAGCAGAAAGAAACATATTCAACAATGAAAGAAAACCGTAAATACAATGTTTGACTAATTGTATCATCCAGATCTTTGTTGTTTGCATGTATGTTAGTAAGCCAATAGTTGTCTTGTATGACAATTCTAGCTGAATAAGATCTCTTCCATCTTCTGTACGGAGAATGTTTAGACGGTTTGCATCATTCTTATGCTTAGAAAGAAGCTTTCTTGTCTTAGAATCCATTCGTCTGATGTCATTTAGAGTCCTGTTCAATATATTGAAACTCTATTGAACCACTTGGAGGGCATTAATAACATATTAATAGCCATAATTCTATTCTGAATGTTTAATTAATTTCTCAAAATCAGTCGTACCCTTCTATCATAATATTTACGCAATATGTCTTTCATTTTCTTATGGTGAATTATTCACACTTATTTAAACCTAAGTACTTATAAGCTTCTTCTTTCTCTAAATTTTGTATTGTTACACCAGGGTTTAACCTAACAGAGGATGTTTGTTGTAGCGATCCTTGTAAAATTGTGGCTTTAGTCTATTTATTGAAATTGAATTTCATTCTGATGTTATCACTGAAGCATTTACAGTTTGCAAATAGCATTCTAGCTCACTCTCATTCTTAGCATACAACTTTAAGTGAACCATTTAAAATAGATGACTTTTTCATTTTGAGCTATTTTATAACCATATTCCGTCGTGTTAAGTTGGCTAATATATCCTATTAGTGATATACAAAATAGTAAGTGAGATCAAGTGTCACCTTGAAATATTTATTTGTTCATTATTATTATTATTATTATTATTATTATTATTATTATTATTATTATTATTATTATCATACCCATTTATGAGGAAGTAAACTCTGAGGACAAATCCGAAGTTAGAGTCGCTACAACAATCTGATTTTATGTTCAACTCCTGCGATAACTTAACAGTGTCAAGGTTTTGTTAAGAATAACATAACGGTGCGAAATTTTCGTTAAAAATAATCAGAGCTTTCAAGTTTCAAAATAAAAAAAAAACATTTTCACAGCTCTTTACCGAAGGTTTACGGAAATAGTAGTGGGGTCGTTTGGTCTCTGTCGCTTGGCAGCTCTGAAAACTGATTTTTCTCACTGGGGTCTCAATTCAATGGTAAATCAGGTCTTTGACCAATGAGATTTCTTCCACCTACACAAATCAAGGTGGAGTTATATCATACCCTTAGTTCAACAAATGAAATATCAACACCTCATCTGACGTAAATTACTTTTCGTACTCTTCTTCTTAGTTATGTCATTTTAGGTTTTCAAAGTTTCAAATCCTTTCCCAGCAAATGTGGGAAGTAAGGATTTGACCTTTGCTTTAACTCCATCAAAAGTTCTGACAACCTTGTTTTGAGTATCTGTTTTCCACTTTTATCGGTCAAAAATCCGCTTCTGAATACAATGGGAAAAATATAAATTATTTTTTCCCATTTTTCAGCTAATTTCTCTACTTTTCGGTTTTTACAAGTACATAAGTATTAAATATTTTTAAGTAGAGCTCATATCGTGCATTACAATAAACTCCAAAATCAACAATACCACTAATGATAATTACCTTCGTTCCTTTGTATTAAACCAAGAAGTATTTTTTTTATGTAGAAATAGGGTTACAAACTTGGTAATTTTACCGTAAAGGCTTTGATAGTGTGTTTTGATACTATTTTTGCTTAATGCTTTGAAAATTTACAAAGTCTCCTCGGTGGAAAAACACATTATACCTAAATTACACCAAAAATATTACCACTTCAATTGTTTGAATGTCCAAAAGGAATCTATCAATAAGATTCCCTGTTGCTACTTTTGTTCTGTTTGTCCTTAACTCTTCTTTCACATGAACTAAACACTAATAACTATGGATACAAAGTAAAGTGTTAATCAACTGTTCTGAATGAACGATATCAATCACCTTGTCAAAGACGACAAAGAGATGAAAGGGTATCCTCTCAATACTGTAAAATGTTTCAGTGATGACATCGGTATGAATTTCGGATGAGATAAATGTGCAAAGGTCATATTCATGAAAAGTTAGTTTACAGAAGCACAACAGATCTAGAATTTTTTTTTACAAGGATTAGAGAAATTGAACGAGAAGAAGACTATAAATACCTAAGAATCAACGAAGGAGATGAAATACAGAAAACCGAAATGAAGGAGCAATAGGTGAAAAGAACACTATATACATAGTGTTACATTTGATTTGCTGTTAAACTTGAATTCAAAAAACAGAATATCGGCCATAAACACTTTGGCTGTCCCTGTGGTGCAATACAGTTACGACATCCTTAAATGAAACATAGTCGACATTAATCGAATGGGTGTTAAAACGAGAAAGCTTCTCACTTGTCACTGCATGCATCATTCTAAGGCTGATGTTGGTCATATTAAAATGAGTCCGAATTCTAAAGTGGCAGATTATTACTTTAATTAGAACTGTCTTACAAAACCACAACAACCAGTCATCAAAGATACCTAGAAACTACAGAAGACTGAATGATGATCTGTGTAAAAGAACATTAAAGAAATAATAAGCTTTATTCAGTAATAAACAAAGGCAACAGATTAAAAATTGAATTTCAAGTGAGCTGAGTTTTTCAAATAAACCATAATGCACATACTGCAGCAAAGAACCTAAAAAAGAAAGCAAAAGCAATCTATCAAATGCAAGAACAATGGCAAGATAAGCCTCTTCATGGTTATCACTCTGCTAGTACAAAAAAAAGCTGGTGTAGACAAGTCCTGCACTCATCAGTGGTTATGTAGTACAGGGTTAAAAGCTGAAACCGAAGGTTTTATTCTTCCTGCACACAACTAGAAATTACCAAGCACACATACTAAAAAATTGTTTTACCGAAATGCAGAGCCCGTGATAAATATCTAAAAGCAATTCACTATCTTGCATCAGGTTGCACTGTGTTAGCACCAACTGAATATAAAGCTCACAATTATAGAATAGCCCAATATCTACGCTAGAATGTATTCCACTTTTCCAGGAAGAAAACTGCAAGAAACTGGTATGATCATAACCCATACCTGGTTACTGTAACAATTTTATGGGACTTTACAATACACAGAGACAGAACAATAAAAGCTAATTTTCCAAACATCATGTTTAAAGACTACAAACACAGAATATGTTTTCTTATTGACATAGCAGTTCCTGAACATTGCAAGCTATCTTCACGAAACTATCAAAATATAAGTATCTTGAAGTGGAAATAGAAAAAAACGTGGTACATGAGTACAATAATTTCAGTTGTAGTTGGAGCCCTCAGATTGGTTAAAAACGTTCCGATAGACTCATTGAAGAATTCCTTGTAGCTCATGAAATACAAAAAAAAAAAAAAAGAAACAAAGACAAAATCACAAATAAACGTAGTATTACTTAGAGCTTTATCTACGTAAAATATGTGTGATCTTAAGTGATCAGTGAACAATACCATTAAGCCAATCTGACCTTAGATCTCTGATTGAGATACGGAGAGATATGTGTATACACAAGAAATCAAAGGAAACAATAATAACAATAATCAGAGTTATTCCTATTCCTTTGCAACAATGACAGACAAAATCCAAAATGATTTGGAAAAGATTATATTATTCTATATCTTATATCTTATTATATGTTTTTGAGCAAGTAAAGAAAGTAAGATAAAGTATATTTTACATATAGACCACAAAAAGCTGTATAGAAGGAATATGAAAGAACGGCTCTAAGATAAAAATTGCAGAGAACATATTGGAATAGGGTTCCGTGTCAAATGTGGAGATTAAAAGAAGAAGGTTGATACACTCAGAAGATGTTGAGTTACTTGACGAAATGATAATAAAATTGCCAGAGGACAGAGATAGATATAAATATCTAGAAATAATATAGTGAGAAAAATCAAGAATGATCAAATGTGAGAAATACTAACAAAATATTTTCTCAGATTAAACAAAATATTAAGATCTACTCTGAATTTGGAAAACCTTGTTTCTGCAACAAATTCCGCGTCTGTTATGGTGATGCAATCATTGATTGAACCCAAGATCATCTCTGGATCATATCCAGAAAAAAGAGGAAAATAATCACCACATACAGGAGCCTACACCCTCGGGCAGATGTCGACATAAACGAAGAATGATGAACAAGGAAAGCGGAAAGGCTATGTTTTGTGTTGCGGAAATGGTACAAACTGAAGGAGAATACGTTGTGTTGCTATATTACAAAGTAATGATATCCATAAAATATTAGATGGTATAAAAATGGAAAGCGTAATTGTTGCCAACCTTGAAAAACAAAAACTGTATTTTCTAAGAAAAAGAAAACAATTTCATGGATGGAAAATCCATTCAATTTTTGAAAGAAATTCGGTGGAGCCGAGGAATAAGAGAACAACGTAGACCTGGATTAGACAAAAAGTTTATTAGAGGAACAAAACTGATAGAATATTACTGACAATACTGTCGACAGAATAGTTAAACGATGATATGATCAAAATTTAAGTGTTATGTTAAGCATCCAGGGAGAGAAATGAGATATTGTATCAGAATGCAAATCTATGTCTCATAATAGTTATAGTTAATTGAGAGATAAATGTGAATGGCATAATTAATTGTGAGCTGTACAAAATTATATAGTTAAAAGTATGATGAACATTTGTTCAAATGTAAAAGAAAGTGTTGGCAAATAACGACAGAGCCAAATAGAAGAGACAGACACTTTTGCTGGATAAACAAAAAAATTGCTGCCAAATAGAAACCACCTGTCAATTTGACGGAAGTCTTAAAGTAAAGAAATAGGGATCGATAACTACAATGATTTTGAAAGTTTACGGAGGATTAGTAAAGAAATATCAATGATCATTAGAGCAATGTGAGTGATGCAAAAATAAATAAAAAGAAAAAACTTGTAGATATTGGATTGTATATTAGAAACAGAGAAAAGATATATGTGCTGTTATTGCAAATATATTGGATTCAGAGTGTCAAAGAAGAGAACAGATGACTGGTTGATTTTTTTAAGTCACAAAAAGTGTCCTGAAACTAAATTTCTTACCCGAAACCATTATTGTTTATTGTGCAGAGGTGAAAACAACAACAACAATAATAATAATGATAATAATAATAACAATAACGATGATGTAGAGGCTAATGAAAGTAGAAACTATTCTTATTATTCTGGGTGCACTTGTAACAGTGACAGATAAAATCTAAAAATCGGCGAGTAAAATTTGAACTGTGATTCCAAATGGTGTATTACCTTACCAGATTTCTGAAATGACTTATGTCGATGTAGAGAGATGAAAAAATGACACAACTCATTGTCCTTTTCTTATGACTAGTTTCTGATTGGTAAATTACCACGTAAAATCTGATTGCGAAAACGACAAAAATATAAATTATACCAATAATGTTCTCAGAATAAATGATAACTATAATAAAAAGGTGAAATGATATGGAGATGTAATAACCTAGACATTGAATATGAAAGGAATTTTCGATAGGGAAAACCAAACAATAAATTTTCGTCTGATAGTTTTTCATACTATTTAATAATGTTAGTGCTTAATATTTTTCATTAATAAATCAACATTTATTTTCTAAAATAGACGATTAAGAATTTGTATTCTAACCAAACACTAAATTTTCGTCTGATAGTTTTTCTTACTGTTTAATAATGTTAGTGCTTAATACATTTTCGTTAATAAATCAACATTTATTTACAAATTAGACGATTAATAATTTGTATTCTAGACCAGGATAGCCAAATGTTCTCTCAGTAAAAGGAATTTCGGACAAAAGATAGATCCTGTCCGTTTCATATGCTTAGAAGAATCTTTAGAGATAGATGACAGGAAATGTTATCCATTATCAGAGATGACACCGGGTAACTTTAATTAGAACTTCCTTTAAGGATTCCAGTAAAGTTAAAGAAAAATGTTTGAATGATGGTTATATTAAAGTGTTGAAAGAGGTTGTGCTGACGATAATGAAGGTTATCGGTTTGCAGTAATTTGATAGTCTCTCATAAATACTGATCAATTATTAATAGTAATGGGCAATAAGTCAGGATTGTTACTAATATTAACGAGATGTATCTAATCGCATTTGTTTAAAGCTGCGAGCATTATGATGTGTGTCAGTATCATTCATATCATAATTAAATACAGAAATTCACACACACATATCTTCAGAATATATGTGTATTTCTGTGTGTGTGTGTAGATGAAATGAAAGATTGACTGTGACAGACATACATACATTTGAATTGAATGAAAGATCAAGAAGTAATAGAAGATAAAATAGGCTTTTCGGAAATCAAGACCAACAGAACATTTAAGCCTTAAAAAACTTAAATGAAAAAAGTAGAATTAAAAAAGAATGTTTGTTTGAATATGATGTGTAGGAATTTCCGTAATAATAATAATAGTTTTCTCTGTTATCATTACATAATATTTATAAGAGTTTTTTTAATATTGTGAAATGTGTGGAAATTACTGATTAGTTAATTAGAATTGTATAACAGCTAAACGGATTTTTTCTATCATTTTGTATGCGGAGAGAACGTAAAAATAAATATTTATTTTGAAAACAGGCTTCTTATTTTTCTTTCCCAGTTTCAAGAGCCAAGAAAATAAAGAAGCTCCAATCAAACATCTTTTTGGAAACAAGAGGAATCCTTCATGGTGTTACATTAGTGGCAGTGCATAACAGCATTCTAATATCATGCAAGGTCTTTGAGTGTAAATTTTCCCAATTCTCTACATATACTCCTATATCAGTAGCTGATAACTTAACAGTTTTCCAGATTATTCCATTATACTTCTCGCATTAGCAATAGCCTTGGGTAGAAATTGGTCTACGAGAAGGAAAACTCTCAATTCAAACCATCTTAGAGAGGGCTCCGTCAGGTTGTCGTCTCCAAAGAAACATCACTTCTACTGTGGCTTCAGTATATGTGGCGCTCAAATGACTCTAACGAATCACGGGATATCTAGATCCAGATCTTTAAAATCTACGGTTACGTGGCTTTTCTGATCTTGCTAGAGTTAGGACGGTAGAACCTGGGGGTTTTTTTTCAGCGCAAGTCTTAGATGAGTTGTTAAACTCTTTCACATACTCTATTAAGTACTGATGGTTTCTGATTTTTGCCGAGTAGAGCATGCGCGTAACACCTGAGTTGTACAACACTCCATGCAATCTCTTTAATTCTTCTTTGCTAGCAGCTGTGCTACATACAAGACAAAGGGTGTCCACAGTTGTGTTTTCTTTACTGGGACAATATGTTACGTCAAACGAATAACTTGAGAGTTTCATATTCCACCTTGCTATCTTCTCATTCATGATTTTGCTGGTCATTTTCGCGTTAAACATAATTGCGACTGAGTTTTGATTAGTAGTAATTTAAAGTGTCGCCAGCCCAAATAATGCCTCCATATTCTCAGCGATTCGACTATAGCATAGGATTCTTTTTCTATTACAAAATGACTACGATCTAATTTAGACAGGGTTCTGGAGAAAAAGTCTCTGGGCCTAAATTAAAAATTGGGCTATGGCGCATTCCGAGGTGTCTGTCGCTACTACCATATTGTGGCATAATGGCTGCTTTAGCTATTCCTCTATTTAACACGTTAAACACTTTCTCTGCTATGGGGTATAATGGAATTCTGTTAATTGAATTTGAGAGCAGTTGACGCCTTGTAACCAGTAAGTGTCTAGAGACCATTTCATTTCCCTTTTTTATGTAGATCCTGTCCAGGATTGTTTAAATCTCTTCGCAGATGAATCTTCAAAATACTTGGAAACTTGTTCTGAGACATAATTCGTGAGGTAGTGCAGCTTATTAGAACTTTAGTCGCAGTAGTTACTTAAGAAGTTTATGAATATGCTTCTCCAGTGACGATATTTTAGTTCGACGCGTTGGAGGCAAAAATAAGTTTCTCTAGACAAAGTAGATTAACCATTATAAAAATGGTTAACAGACAATTCATATTGGTTTAAATGTAAGCTTTAATGAGCTTCCTCACAAAGGCAGGATGTGGCACAAAGCTGATTTGTACCGTGGGGCATTCGGAATGTGTATGGTTGTGCAAAAATTTCCCGTAGACCCCGCTTATGCTGGGTCGGGCTCTCGTCTATTTACCTCAGATGACGCTATGTTCGTTCAAAGCCAAAGCGTCTAACAAGGATAAAGTTTTTTCTAACTTTGAATGCAAGCGGTGTTCTCCTGAATACATGCATTCAAGACATTAATAAGCGAAAGGGATTATACCACAGTTACACGTCTTATCTTATTGTATAATTATCTTATTAGATCTTTGTTCATGTAAACGTCTTTTCGCAGTTTTTTTACTGGAGATTTGTGGTAGTTTTAGCAAATGTAATTTTTTCTATGACCAAAAACAGATCTTTCTCTAAGTCCAATAGCTGTTTGTCGCCGGGTGGTACATTTAGGGATATGAATCCATAGAGCAAAGCTCAGCGTTATACAAGCATTCATTACAGTTAAAGACCTCAACATGCAACACTCATTACCAATTACTCTAAAAAACAAAAAAATAATATCGGTAAAATCAGCACATACATCCTTGAAAGAGTGTGCAAATACACGAAAAATACTTGAGGAATTGATCAGTGACATAAAAGAGAAGAAGCAATAAAATGGTTTAATAAAATAAAATGGAAGAATGAATGCACATTCATACAACTCGATTTTTGAGACATGTACCCGATCATCACAGAGAATCTGCTAATGTAGTAACATAGATAAATCAATATTGCGCTAAAACAATATTATATTAAACAAATACATTATTACTTTTCACGTAAGAATAAAAATAAATATTTGCTTAAATATGTTGATCCAGATTCATTTTTCTGGCAGTCCAAAACACTTGTTTTTTAGTGGAGTGGGGTATCCTCTTTTGTAGAGTATTTTTTGTAGTTTCTCTTGTTCAAATTCGTCGTGCTAGGGAGTAAGGAATGCATTTTAGACAACTTTTAGGGTGGTGACTCTTGAAATGAAATATTGTTTGGTGTCTTTGCGTTCATGGTAAATGTCTGTGATGATGTAATTATTTTTGTTTTTATGAGTATGTTTGCGAATGGCGATTCATTATAACTAAATTGTAATTTTGTTGTCCAAGTTTTGGAGTAGAATGTGCAGTTAATTTATGTTTCCTATCGTTAATCTCCCCCACCCAAAATAAAATAAAACAATCTTCTAGATATCATTTTCATAATTTAGTTAGGTGCGAATATATTCAAAGTTTTGCTTCGTGATAGGTGCTTCAATTGTGCTTGATTTATGTATCTTTGGGAGTCGGCAAAAATTGCTGGGTTTTGATATAAACTTTGTAAGAACAGGTTACCACGAGATTGCTAACATCTCGTCGTTAGTATTCTACTGTGTTTAAGGCAGAGTTTTAAACTTCATAATGAGATGTTTTTATCTATATTATTGTTGATTAATCTGTAGTTATTTTCGTTTCCTAACATATCTTAAATATTTGTATTGTAGTACTTTCTGTCCATAATGAATACAGCACTGCCCTTGTAGGCTTCTTTCATTATTATATCATTGTCCTTAAAAATATTTTCTGATGCTAGATTTTGTTTATGTGTGAAAGAATGTGTTTCTTTTATTTGAATTATTATTCTAATTTGAAAATATTTAGATGTTTTTTTTTACTATTGAACTGTCGGTAGTATTGTTGTGTAATTTTTCTATTAACCAAAATTTTAGCTCGAATTCTCTTTAGGTCGGTAATGTTACTTTTTTTATGTGGGACAGAATTTTAGACCTAACTTTAGAATGTTTATTTCCTCTTCTTTTAAAGAATATGAAGAAAGATTAACACCCAAACACTTTGAAATGTTCGTATTGACGCTTCCGACCTGAATGATCAGCAGTAAAACATGTCGTTTAAACATTTCTGGCGGAGAAAATGGCGTCATGGAGCACCATTTCTCATAGACATTGCCCAATTGACCTTACTATGCTGAGCAGTCGACAAAATTAAAACAAACCACGCGCATGCGCGAAATTAAAAATTATAGAGTGGTAACAATTTACTCATTGCACTGTCTATCTTTCTCTTATATATATATATATATATATATATATATATATATATATACACACCAGATCAAAATTTTAAAAAGAAGTTTTTTTTTATGGATAGATTTTAAACTCCTCCCACTTAAGGTTACCAATACTACAATCTAAAAGGTTATGGAAACAAAAAGCTATATTCCAAATACTTTATTTAGAAATTTACATTTTTATAAAATGAGGCGATTTACACATGATCAAAATTATAAGACCAGAGACAAAAATTCTACGAAATTGTACAAAAAGTGTATGAAAACATTCAACAACTAAATTTAATAATGAGTTCTACCTCCACTGCTTTTGATGACTTCAAAGATTCTGTCGGGCATGCTAGAAATAACCGTTTCCATTAAGGTGTTTGGGATGTTGCTCCAGCTTCTGAAGATGGCTTCACGAAGTTCATTTTTTGTTGAATATTGTTTGCCATTTCGATAAACATCTCTTGTCATCCATCCTCAAACATTTTCAGTTGAGTTCAAGTGTGGTAAGCATGCAGGATGTCCCAAGAGATGGACCCCATTTTCTTGTAGAAAGGTCAAGGTCTGTCTTGCAGCGTGGATTGCAGCATTATTCTGTTAGAATAACCATCCATCCACACACAAACGATGGCCCTCCATCATCAATGATGCTTTTTGTAGCAGGCTAACATAACCATCCACTGTTTGTTATTCCAATATCATTGGAAGCCATCAGGACCATCTAGATTGAATTTTTTCTCGTCAGAAAACAGGACATTCTTCCACTTCTCAACGTCCCATGTTTGGTATTCACAACCAAATTTTAAGTAGTCCACCTTGTGACGTGGAAGCAGCTGAAGAATTTGTTTACGCTTTTTTATTTACCATGCCTTTTTGTCGTAAGTGTCGTCTGATTGTTACGGGACTGAAATCAGCATCTATGACTGCCTTAATTTGACTAGAAGAAAGTTCCGCCTCTTTCATAACAACCCGTCTTATGCTCTTACTCAATGCAGGAGAAATTTTTGGGGGCCTACCAGAGGATTTTGCTTTTCCATAATTCTCACTGTTCTTTAGAAAGTTGCAAATCACAGTTTTACTGCGATTTACATTAGCTGCGATCGCCCGCTGTGACAAAACTTGCTTATGGAATTCATCTTTGGTAAGTTTGCTAGCTTTAGGCATGGTAATGAATTAATGAATTTAATTAATTTAATGAATTAAAGCACTCTGGCTATTGAGCGTGTATAATGATAATATACATGCTAAAAAGTCTGCTTTCTTCTATCGAGCGCCCATAACCCAGAGGTAGAATCGCCGACTGACGCCAATTCGGTCGGGTTTCAATCCTGGGTTAAAAGCAATCGGAGTCTAACCGTACTGATGACCTGTGATACAGCGAAACAGATCTGTTTGCAGATGACTATACTGAATATATATATATATATATATATGTATATATATATATATATATATATATATATGGTATTTCAAAAATATATGGTATAACTTCAGGACTGTATTCCCTTCATCTAATTGATTAAAAGACTTGCCATAAACATATATCTGGTATATCTTCGTTTCCGAGTTATAAGCTGTTCAAACATGTGCTAACCTGAATAAATTTATCTTCCAGAGGTAGATAAAACAGATATTCCATCTTGTATGTCGTGTGTGATGTGTTGCTGGACGACTGTAAGTAGTGCATATTGATTGGACATGTACACAGGAGATAACAGGATAGGAAAACATTTGTTAATATTCCTCGCCAACTCTGTGAACATGGGACTTTCGAATCTCCTGCTGGTGGCAGTGAGCGATCAAGGTCTACAACGCCTGAAGAACAGATACTGCATATTGTGCATGATACTCCTGAAATCAGCACACGACAGTTGGCAAGACAAGTGGCTATTCCACATTCGAACGCCTGAAGAGTATTGCGAGAACAACAGTTATACCCGTATCATCTACAACGTGTACAGACGTTGTCTCTAGGAGATTACCCTGCGCGTGTTGTATTCTGTCAATTGTTCCTACAGCAATGCAAAGCAATTCCAATTTTTCCTACATCCATCGTCTTCACAGATGAAGCACAGTTTACACGGATGGAATAGTCAACTTCGAGCATGTATGAGCAAAGAAAAATCCACATGCAATTGTTCTATCGTGTTACCAACAGCGGTTCTCAGTCAACATCTGGGCTGATGTTGTTGGTGATAGATTATTAGAACCTCATGTACTTCCGATCACGCTTATAAACATTCTTGGAAAAATATGCCTGTATTCTTGGACGATGTTCCACTGATAACTCGTTAACAACTGCACTATATTCTCCATGGTTCTTCCGCATACTTCAATCACACAGCCGGCAGGTACCTAGATCGAAGGTTTACTGCTCGGTGGATTGGAAGAAGTGGATTTCTATCTGAGGGGCCATTTGAAATGACTGGTGTATTCGTCTCCACAAATGAATTGTGGGAGAGTGTGAGACAATACGAAATACTGGAAAACACTGTATGTGTCGGATATGGAAAACAAAGGCATTCTGGTTAGCACATATTTGAAAAGCCTACAACTCGAAAACCAAGCATTTCCAGACATATGTTCATAGGGGTGTTTTTCATTATTTAGATATAGAAAACACAGTACTGAAGTTATGCCATCTATTTTTGAAACACTATATATATGCATGATAATATATATGTATGTGGATTTATATATATATATATATATATATATATATATATATATATATATTCTGTTTGTAGTAATAAGAAGAATACAGAAATTAGGTAAAATGAAAATAAAGAAGACATAAACATAAAAGAAAATCCTAGAAAAGAAAAATGACGAATAGTAGAAAGAGAAACACTAAGTAGAAATGTAATTAAAAGGAAGAACACGACAAAATTATCATAAAAGAAAAAATGAACATAAAATATAACTTCTTTGATATCTGATGTTTACGTATTTATTTTAAATATGTTTTATCTCCGTGATAAACCCATCATTTATTTTACACGATTAAATCTTCATAAAGAGAAAATTTGTTAATCTCACAGCGCATGATTATGAATTAAATATCAACGAATATCCGCATTTTCATTTATTTTCTCTCTACTGTGTGCGCTTTTGAAGTTTATTCTTATTTGTTGTATAGATCTTTCTGTAGTTTTATATTTATTTGAATGCACCTTATTATGTGCATCGATGTTTGCTGTCTTGACATAGCATGTCGCTTTGAGTGCAGGTACAATGTTTGTTTTCTGTTTTAAACGTCTGAGACAATCAATGCTTAATGTAGCCATGTAATTACTCTCAAACTAATTATCCACCTGACCTTCACTTCTTACTTAATTATTGTAAAGTAATTTCTTCAGATCTTCATTCCTTACGCCTCTGATGGAGATTGTCTTCAACAAATGAAAACCGGGTTATCTGACGTTAGAAAGTAATTGGAAAATCAGGTTAGTATAAATTTTTACACCGATGATATATATCAGATTTTCATATACGGTCATATACTTTGTTTATTTCAGTATATTATTATTTACTTTTCCATTGAATTCAGGATTTTAGTTCTGATTGAAGCAACAAACAATTAAGGTTGACAAAGTATTTTTAAGTAGTGAAAACGTATAATAAATTAATGTGTTAGTTCGGAATGAACCCTTACAAAACATTTATTCTAATATTTGAGAGCGTGTTAAGATATTTAGATATTAAGGAAAACAAGTGGTTAATTATACGTTAAAAGATCGTTTCTTTTGTTCCCTCAATAGGAATACATCCTTGTGTAAATTAATCAAAACAACTGATTTAGTTTCCTTTCTTTTACCATACAGTCAGTTTTAGATCCACTGGAGTTACAGGGTATAATCGATTTCTATTTTTTTCCTCAGATGTACAGTGGTGTGCAGTAATATGAATTTCTTTTCAGGGTGTATGATAAAATTTGTTTATTCTTGAAAAATTTTGCGCCATCCGTGATTGCATCAGATTTTTATCACGCACAGACACTGTTGATGGCATCAATATATTAATTTGGCTCTATTCGCTGAGAATTACATTTTGTATCAGAAAAGCATATTAATCTCTGTAAATGTCTTTTCCCACAGATATTTCTCAAGTTTTGAATATTTCTATATTTTTACTTGCGTTGATACGTTTATATTAAATAGGACTTGTCTGGTTCTTTATGTTTAGTATTTGAAGAACGCTTATATAATATTTTGAGCAAATAAAAAAACAGAGATTGTAAATTCCGAGTGGTTAATTCGGATGATAATGATGTTAAATTTTATTTTGGAAGCACTTAAAACAAGTTGAAGATAAGATTTAACAACCACATGTCTTTAAACAACAGTAAATGCAACAAAAGTGCCCAATTATTACCTGGAATATCGGAGATAAATTGAGATATTACAATGAAAAAGAAGATGAATGTAATCTATGTATTTAAGAAAAATTTGTTATCTTAAGCCATATAAAAAATCCTAATTTTCTTAATAAAAATGATTTAATTATCACATGCTGTCATAGAAAAAATATGTACTTAAATTCTTAGACCCAGATTAATATGGATTCCTATACGTTTGCCTCTTTCTTTCTTTCTTTCTTTCTTTCTTTCTTTCTTTCTTTCTTTCTTTCTTTCCCACGCAACATTTCTTTGAACAATTATAAATTAAACCCTTTTTATATTTGCTCTCTTCATTTTTTCATTTTTAATTTTAATTCTAAATTTTACTTTTTATTCATAATTTTTATTTTATTTTATTTTATTTAAAATTTTAAAACTTTAATTATTTTTTCTATATGTAATTTTTGAATATTTAAATTTATGCTTTTCATGGCTTTCGGCCCTTTGATTTCTTTCCCTGCATGCTTTATTTTTAATATTTTTTAATTTTAATTTTAATTTTTAAATTTAAATAAATATATCAACGTAAAATGTAGAAAAAGTAAATTTCTTTTCAATCCTTGACGCTAAATGTACGTCCAGGTTTTGTGCAGTATATCGCCTTAAAAAATCATTAATTACAATGTGGGATATGTAAAATTAACAACGATTAAAACAAAACAGAAGCGATAAGAAGCTAAATGAACGATTTCTTTCCATATAATCATGAAATTACCTACACTTTAGTGTTTAAGCTTTTTGGCCCGGCGATTTTCATATTTTTCCTTTTGTTTTTTTTTTAATAGATTTCAACCAATCAACAAATTTTGTTTTATTTCATTTTATCTAATTTTATCCTCTTCCCTTGTAGTTGACTTCATGTACGTTTTCATCATCTTTCATTGAAAACTGAATGCATGGTCATCAGCAAAAAGAGCAACCCAAAATGCCAAATACAGGTGGGGGATATTAGAATCAAACAAGTACAAAAAATTAAATTCCTAGGAAGTGTTCTAACAGGAGATGGAAAGTGCAACACAGAGATCCAAAGGCGAATTGGCATGGCAAAGGACGCGTTCCAGAAGCTGAGTAAAGTACTAAGACACAGGAAAATTTCACTAGAAACAAAGAAGGATCTGATGAAGCCTTAACTGGTGAAGGGCATTATCAAATAGCTCCTCACTTTTCATGCAATATTTCTATTTATCAAATTGGTAACTTTAATCTCTGTAAGGATTTCAATATCCTATTAAATATGGCATATATGTTTTTATGCGAGTTATTTATATTCTATAGACGCCTTAATCATTTTTCTTACTTTGCATTTTGAACTTCTTAGCTTCATTAATTCCCTTCTCTTTCTCTCACGCTCTCATATATATATATATATATATATATATATATCACAGAGAGAAAGAAAGTGAGAATCAATATAAGTAAAGGATTTGTCACTTAACTGATCGATGTTACCTTCAGCATCCCTACTCCAAAGTTTCGTAGGCGAACCTGTCCGTCTACTCTTCAGAGGTTATCAGCAATATATATATATATATATATAGAGAGAGAGAGAGAGAGAGAGAGAGAGAGAGAGAGAGAGAGAGAGAGAAAACACCATTAAAATATGTAAAGTGGTAAGTCACTTGGAAATGACGACATACTTTCAAATGTCTATAAATACGGCGGACAAAAGCTGACCAAGAAGCTTCTTGAGTTATTTGGAAGGCACAAGGTGTCCCTCAACACTTTCATCTGACATCTGTTTATGAACAAAGGAAAAAGAACCATTTGTGACGACTAGTGTGGCATTTACTTACTTGCATACCAGGCAAGATCCTTGCTCACTTTATACACAATAGAATCATCATTTACTTTGTTGATGATATATATCCAGAGTCCCAGTGGGAATTTCGCAATGGCCGTGGAATTGTTGATATGATCTTTTCGTTGACAAGTTGTTAAGAAAATCGGTGAGAAGAATCAAGATTTATACATGGTGTTTGTTGACTTCATCAAGGCTTTTGACAGTATCAATAATGGAAGGTTCTAAAAAAAGCTGAGTATACTAAACAACATGGAAAACAACATGAAGATCATTATTTCGTTTCATCAACGAATGAAAGAATACGTCCTTTATAACGGTCGGGCATCAGTTCCGTTTGATGTAACAAATCGTACAAAACAGAGATGTGTGATGGCATTAGGTCTTTTTGCTTTGTAATTTATCCTTATCCTGAAACACGCATATTGTGACCTTGAAAAAAGTGTTCAATTTGAGTTTCGGACAACTGGTGATTCAATGCAAAAACAAAAATCAGAGTAGCTTTGATATTAGATCTGTTGTTTACTGATTATGCGACATTTGTTGCAGCATCATTACAGGAAGCACACGATCTCATTGATCGATTCTCTGTCGCAAGATATTTGGATTGACTGAAGTCCATCAGCCAAAATGAACATGTAAACAGACTTTTTCAAAAGAATTACAACATCGTATATCGGGACTTTTAGCTGTTCCCATAAATGTAGAAGGCAAAATATCTCAAGTATGTTAAGTCATTTAAATATCTGGGAAGTAAGGTGAACACTAGTGTTTTCTTGAGGACAAAACTGTCAACAAAATCTCCAAGGCTTAGGATATTTTGGCAACTTCTGCATCGTCAATGGAATAAAAGAGGCCTATAAATTAAGACAAATGTAAGCGTGTACAGAGCTGTTGTTCTCATAGCTTTACTTTATGGATATGAGTTCTGAACGCCATTTAGAGCGCACATTGAGAAACTTGATGTCTTTCACAAACGCTGCCTCTATACAATCTGCGGTTACTCTCTCGAAAATCATATATTCAACACAGATCTTTTAACAAAAACTGGGATTGGCAGAATTGAATCCTTTTCGATTCAGTCAAAGTAAAGATGGGTTGGCCACGTCGTTCGAATAGATGGTAGTAGATTGCCGAATATTCTAATGTACAGCTAATTACTTGAAAGCTCAGTTAACTCTCTGTTCTTTATAAAAAAATAAAGCCCCGTGACGCAATTCACCATGTTAGAAATTTGAAACGGCTTTCTCTACTGTTTGCCATTCGCCACAGAAACTCTAATACGAAGATTTCAGAGTGTTTTGGTGAAAGTGCAAAGGATTCGGAAAGAACTGGATTTGTCTAATTGTGATTACGAATGTACGGCAGCTGGAAAGACTCTGATAGTTTTGATAAGAAAAAAACATCCGAATTTGTTGTTGGTGGCCTTCAACTTAACACTGTCGCCTACATGAAGTGCTTCCCTGGGTCAATATATTAGCTGCTAGAATAGCCTATGTCTGGCAATAGAAATCTACACCATACCACACAAGCAGGAGGAACAAGACATAACTGTCAGACCATTTCTGTGAACATATCACCCATTACATATGGCCACCTAATTCATCAGACTGCAACCCCCTTGATTATTAGGTGTAGTTGAGTGAGGGGACCAGCAAAACCCCATTTTGCACCAAAGATGAACTGAAGGATAGGATTGTGGTAGTAATAAATACTTAATAAGAAACGCCCAGAAGAGTTTCAAATTTCGAAGTCGTGTTTGAAGCATGTGGCAATTTTTAAAAATAAATTTATTCTTTATTATTTCACAATATTTTTATGCAATTTTCTTAAATATATCTGTTAGAATAAGATGACAATGTTATTTTAATTTTTGCGCAATTTTAATTTTCGCTAAAGTAACGGGAATTTTTTATGGAACCGATCATATAAAATTCCCGTTACGTGAGCGTTTTTAAAAAAACGGTAATCACTTATTGTAAATTGTCTGAAGAGACCAGGTGGTTGATAGATAGATAGATAGATAGATAGATAGATAGATAGATAGATAGATAGATAGATAGATAGATAGATAGATAGGTAATACCTTCTACTCTACAGATGACGTCAACAAGAAGAGAATAAAGATATTGTATACCGTTATTTATATATACGTGTTACAGCCGTCATATTTTCAGCGTGAAAAGATTTTAGCAACAACGGGATAATCAGATTTGGGTCACAGTTAATTTTTGTGGAAAATATACGGCACTACAGCAGATCGAAGATATTGTTTATTTCTTGTATATCTAATGATATTGCAGTTTATTGATAATCAATGAAAATATCAGATTCGTATTGTTGTGCCTTTGGGACGTGAAAGAAATTAGAATGCTTGCGTTGAATAATCACAATGCTCTTGTAGATTTAGCGTGACAGAGTGCAGAAAAAACATTTTTTCAGGGAATTTCAATTTTCGTGTTATCTTATATAAATATGCGTACCTGCATTTGTCAGCGACACGAAAATGATTCGTTCAACTGTAACCATGACACGGGAAAAGCGTCATGACAATCCGATAATGACCATCAGAAAAGATGGGGAAAAGGCGCAAAATTTGTCTTTATGGAAACGTTTACATACCAAATCTATTCAATATGCTTCGTCATTATTTCCTGCCTTATACTTTAAGCGGATGATCTCACGCCAATGCTCACTCTACTTGTTTTTTAAACGACTACTTACAGAGTTATTTCCACTGTGAATATTGATCATGTGATGCATCTAGAACGAAAGGACACTCATCGTCTTTCAGTTGTTTCAACAGTAATGAAAGAAAAATGCCATGTCACGTAACAGCATTCATTGGCAATAATTATTGGATGGAAAGGAAAAACATCTCTGATATTATCCTCTACACTTCTAGACACACGCAAGTGCACACATATGTGTACATAGATGCATAAGTACATATATATATATATATATATATATATATATATATATATCGGTAGCTATGTGAATGAACAAATATACTTAAGGTTATGCACTCAAGTATACGCATATATATAAAATATCATTCATTTCTTCTTCTTCTTAATATATATATATATATATATTATATATATATATATATATATATATATATACATACATATATATAATGTTATATGTATAGAAGAAGATTGGTTAATATCGAAGCAATAATGTTTACACTAATAAAGTAATAGGAATTATAAATATATATATATATATATATATATATATATATATATATATAATTTATTAGATGCTAACATTGAATTAAATCATGCAGCGTTGATGCATATTTCTATACTGTTTGTTATTTCGCATCCCTCTGTCTATATGTATATATATATATATATACATATGTGTGTGTGTGTGTATGTGTGTGTCTGCGTGTGTGTGTGTATATATATATATATATACATACTAATCTATGTATAACTTTCTATTTCTTTCTGTTCATATCTCTATTCACAATAACTTCTCTCTTTTCATGTTTCTATCTCTCTGTCTTTGTCTCTCTCTCTCTCTCTCTCTCTCTATATATATATATATATATATATATATATATATATATAAATCTGTTGTCCTCATCTTTATTGCCATATTTACGACGTTTCAGCATGTTGTACGCTCCGACCTTCTTCAGGTGCTTGAACTTTCAAAAGAAACTTTTATTTTGGATCATCTGGGCATATCTTTCTCATTCCATGCCACTTCCAGATGTCCGGATAATTTTAGTTATTTGTTCACCCTTGTTAGACAGGTATTGAACTCAGAAATCTTTTGGTCACGTCACTGGACCTAACCAACGCTTTTATCTACTGTGCCAAGTGTCTTTCACATCAGTGAATTAATTTTTGTGGTATATAAATCTAATGCCCCATTAAATATTTTTTAAGCTAATGATTTTCTCTAGCTCCCCTAATTACTGGTTCCCATATTGTATGTTATACAAATATGTTATTCGCTGCTTTCATCTGTCTCTTTTTCCCTCTATCTAGAATGTTAGTATCAAGTTCTCCAAGCCCTCTTTCCTCATTGCATGTCCTAGGAACTTTAGCTGTCTATTCCTGATGCTCAGTATTCTTCTATACTTTGCCGCCCTGGAAAATTTTAGTAGCCTAGCATGTGCGTAGTTTACGTAACTTCTAATGGTGTTTTCTATTATTTCAACTTCGTCATATAAAGGATGGTGTTCCATTTTCTTCTTCCATATGTGGTCAGCTACGCCTGATTTTTCTATTTCTCCTCGTATTACGACCTTGCAATGTTCTTGCAGCCTTACCATAATGGGACGGTCTGTTTCTCTTTTATATTTCTTTCTCCAACTACATGGAATGGCGTACACACATCCTTAGTCATGCTCCCCTATACTCGAGGTCTTATTCGGAAGAGGTATTGGATTTTCTCTGATAATTACTTCACATAGGGCAAGCAAACCTTTTTGAGTGTTGTTATCGTATTATGAAGATAGGAGAACACTATTTCGAAAAGAGTTGTAAAATACAATCATCATAACGATCTTCGAAAAGGTGACCAAACAGCCTGTGGAAACTACAGAGGTATATCATTACTCCCCATATCTGGAAAAAAATCTTTCCAAGTATCCTTCTAAACCGACTCAAGATCATCGCCGTAAAAAGCCTTTCAAAATCTCAATGTGCATTCTGTCCTTCTCGTGATACAGTCGACATAACTTTCTGTACAAGGAATCTCCAAGAAAGAAGCAGTGAATAACGAAAATCCCCTTTCCTTTTTTTTATGGCTTAGAAAATGCCTTTGATAATGTTTCATCAGCAGCTATGTGGAATGAACTTTATGGTTTTAAATGGTTCGACTACATCCTCTCTATGGTTCAAGAAATGAATGACAATGTGCCTGGAAGTGTATTCCAACAAAATGTTTTCAAAATATATTTCCAATCACGTACGGACAAAAACAAAAATGCTTCTTGATACCTATGCTATTCTCCTGGCATTGATTCACAAACTTCTCCGAACAATTGTGGAATTAACATTGTTATGATGAAGTACTTGTTAACCTCATTAGACGACGATCTAAATGATCTAAACACACACTCAACAAATCTCCGAACTTCAATATGTGGATGATCGCTATGCCATCTGGCATTCAAAACAAGAACTCCAACAGTCTGTGTACAACTATGGCCTACCATTGTTTTGGCCTTACAGGAAATATAAGAAAAACCAAGATCCTTGCACAACTAGCGCCAAATACAATCTTATCATATTTTGAAATTATCTGGGATACATCTCTACAACAAGTAGGATATTTTCATAACTAGGCAGCTTTTTATCAAATGTGAACCACAGAAAAGGGTGTAGAAACAAAATAAGATACGAGACATTTGGAAAGTTAATCAAACGCGTTTTTAACAAAAAAGATCTAAACTTAATAAAAAAAAGTCTTTCATCTTGATGTCATTTCGACTTTGCTATATGGTTGCGAAATCTGGACATTTGCGTCATCCAAACGCTTTTACCAGAAGATTCCTAGTTCAATGGAATATCAAATGGAATTACTTTGTGACCAACACGAAAGACCTGGAAGCAATCAACAGTCAAAGCATCAAATCACTAATCATTAAACACCGTTTTCGATGGTCAGAACATGTAGGGATAACGGAAGAGTCAATCATTCAACATCAAATCTTATTCAATGAGTATACTTAATGAAAAAAGCCCACGAGGTTTCTTTTCTCCGAAGATTCTTCTTCTTCTTCTTCTTCTTCTTCTTCTTCTGTGCCTTGTCCTTTCAGGACGTAGGCTATTGGTTTACACATCTTCCTATCCCCGGTGTCTCTTAGCACGCTTTCTCCTGATACCCCACACAACCTCCTTTTTTGTGATCCACTTGCTCAAGCTCTTCAAATATGTTATTCGCTGCTTTCATCTGTCTCTTTTTCCCTCTATCTAGAATGTTAGTATCAAGTTCTCCAAGCCCTCTTTCCTCATTGCATCTCCTAGGAACTTTAGCTGTCTATTCCTGATGCTCAGTATTAATTTCATTTCGTTTCCAAAACCTCATCATTGCTCACGTGCTCGATCCAAGATATCCGCAGCATCCTTCTGTAGAACCACATTTCATTTGCTTCAAGTCTTTCTTTCATCTTTGGTGATATTGTCCAGCATTCATTGTTATATTGAAGAACGAACAGCACATAGCAATCCAGTACTCCTTTATTTGTTTCCTGTCTCTTAATGCTCTACTCAGCATCTGGAACGCGTCGTTTGCCATGCCAATTCGTCTTCAGATCTCTGTGTCGCACTATGTCGCACTTTCTGACTTCTGTTAGTAATTTAATTTTTTGTACCTACTTGATTTTAGTATCCCCCCTGTATTTGGCATTGTGGGCTGCTCTTTTGCTAATGACCATATATTTGGTTTACTTGCAGTTTATTTGTAGTCCTTTCTTTTCACTCTCTTCAGCTACCTTTTGTAGGAAGTCTTGTAGTTTCCTTTACGTGTCTGCTATCAGTACTGTAACATCTGCGTAACTTATGTTCAAATTGTGGCCTCCGATGACGAATCCTGAAAAGTTCGACCAACTGATCATGCAAAACAGATTCGGATATTTGACAGTTAAGAATAATAGACAGTTAATTTTTTAAGCGCCGCTTAGATGCGGCACAAGGCTGAGAGAATGGGTAATTGTTCTAGCGAAGCAACCTTGCTAACGATTACACTACATCGAAATTCCCAAAGAATCATGGATAGATACGAGTACAAATTTGTCAGTAGCGTTAATAAAAATGTCATATATCTTTTGGGTCTGGTCAGACTGAAAGGGAAATTATCATGAAAATACTTATTTGTTTTTTGAAATGAAATTCTACATACAAACAGAATTCAAAATATAGACCTGAAGATGCTTAAGATGTTTTTGAGAAAAACGTTTATTAGCTGTTGCAATGTGAAATGATATTTTTCACCCTAAAAAGGTTTGTATTCAAACATAAATATTTTGCAAAATTTAAATCAACACACTCAAATATAAAAAAAAAACTAAATACAAGCATAAATGCCCAGGGAATGTACTCATTACATTTAATTAAATATATGAAAAGTTAAAGGCTTAATGAAAACAAACAGAATTGCCTATTAACATATACAATATTCTGAAAATTTGGGAGGAATAGTCTAACCTTGTTTAAAAAAATATATTTTATTTAATTTTCTGAAACATTGAAGAACCAATTAAATTTAATAAGATACTAGTGCCAATAAGTGTTGAATACATTTTTAAAAAAAAATCTTTTTAATAATCATAAAATTGAAATAAAAAAGGTGAAAAACCAAAAAAAACAAACCATTTTTGACGGAATATAACACTGGAAAAAACGTTTAATAGTATGTATTCGTGAAAACACCAAAAAACTAACACGTATATTTCCTTAGGTCCGCGAACGTTAGAAGGTAGAGTAGACATTTTCGTTGTCAATTGATTTTAATATTTCTCGCAGAAGGGTCAATTTTTATTTCCCCTGACGCCATTAATATTCATCGGAAATCTGGCCACGATATGAATAAGCAATAAACAACTCGGCTCTAATTAATATCAGGATTATGTGACCATTTCCTCTTAAAATGCATTTTTTATGCAAATACTGGAAATCGAACTGATAAGCTTAATATATCATTAGCTGTCATAAATTGGCTTATATATAATAACTGTGACAGGTGAAAATATTAAAACAAAAAAGAACAAACTCGTGAACATAAATCTCATTTGAATATACGACTTAATCTAAAAGCAAAAATAGAATAAAAATTAAATAAGCAGACTTTTTCGAACAGAGAATAAGTATATATATATATATATATATATATATATATATATATATGAAGAAGAAAATTTTAAAAACAGTTTCCACTTCTGCTATATGCGTGACTCTTCAGAAATGAATTGAGTCTTTCAGTGACTGGCGTTAAAATTTGCGTTCTCTGATTCCATGCGTTGATGGCTTCGGGAGTAGTGACTCCGACTGATACCAAATCGGTCGAGTTTCGATTCCAGCCAGAAGCAAGTGGATGCGTCTAGCCACACTCATGAGCTGCGAAACAGGCTTGTATGTGGATGACTAATATATATAATTATTTAATCACTTAGTTTTTAGTCATAACAACATTAGACCAGTAAGTACACAGTTGTATTAAAACGTGTTCGATACAATTATATCGTAGAACTTTTGAATATTTTTATTTGTAAACAAATTATTACGCGACCTAGGCTTCTACCATGTAGTATCTTCAGGCGATTTGCAAAATATATTTATATATATATATATATGTATATATATGAATATAAATAAATATACGCATACATATACACACGCACACATATGTAAACATTTTACCGGTTTTAATAAAACGGTGCTCAATGCAATGTAACACAGCTATTAAGTATATATTATCTAATAACCTAAGTAATAAGGAAATATTTGACAATAAAATTGCATATATAAAGGCCTTAGAAAAAAGTAACCATTATATAATTTTTTAATACATCAATAAAAACAAATAAGGTAAAAATAAGCCGAAACACCGTAACATCATATGGCTTTAGTCATAATGTTAAAATTACCATCGGAAGAATTTTTCTAAATTTAATTCATAGTACTTCAAACATTACGCTACACTAAAAAAAATAAAATAATAAAATTATGATTAGCTGCAGTTGCGTTAAAAATGCCGATAAATATATATCGCAGTATAGCAATAGGATATTAATGAAACACATGTTCAACCTACGAAATAAAAGTAACTTTACTAAAAACAAATGCAACAGCTGAAAAAAACTAGACCTGCCCAGTAAATGGCTAGTGCATGATCAAATGTATAAGTTACAAACTAGCATCTATTCTGATGGCGATGTTAAATTTCATAAGATACTAGTGCCAATAAGTGTTGAATAAAATTTAAAAAAAAATCTTTTTAATAATCATAAAATTGAAATAAAAAAGGTGAAAAACCAAAAAAAACAAACCATTTTTGACGGAATATAACACGGGAATTTCCAAATTAATGTGTTTTCAACCTAAAAAAAGTGGCAAATGCAAAAAATTGGCGTCTATTGTAAAACAGTAGTAAAACGCTTCTTAGCTGCTAAAATCAATCGAAACAAAACTTTGACAATATTTCAAAAAATGTTAGAAAGGATTAAAAAATTTTTAAAAATAATTAAAAACTACTTTGATCTTTCTTCTTAATAATAATTTAAACATTTTGACGATAAAACTTTATTTTAGTGATGTTTGTGGCGTTTTGCATTACGCTATTGCTGTTTTTCCGTGCAAAACTGGAGGTGCCTAATATATATATATATATATATATTTGACAAATAAGAAATTTTCTTTCAAAACTGTTCTTGCTATATATATATAAAAATAATAAAAATTTATATATCGTTATTTATATATATCATGTGCAAATTATACTAATTTTTGTTTTTGTTATCACATCGTTTCGGCTCTTATGTCGTCCAGACCTTATCTGGTGTATATCAATCTGGGTAAATTACAGGAGATTCAGAAGCGAACCCTTTATTTAATATATGGCGGTAGAGGTCGTTTCACTGCCCATGTCTATGTTTATTTTGACTAGTTCTTATTTTTTTAGTAAGGGCTACTAGAACTAGAACTCAGTCGATGTAGCTAGAACACTGCACAGTGTCCAAGCCGCCTCTATCTGCCCTTGTCTACTCTACCAGCTTTGGGTGTTCATTTCTGAATTTATCGATCTGATCGAGTTTAGTGATAAACTCGAGAAAGTATATATTTTTTACGTTAGAAAGAATTTATTTTTTACGTTAGCATCTCGCAATCTTAATGGGGATCAAGGACAGCATTCCAATCACCCGCTAAAACTACCCATTTCAACGCTATCACAAAACGTGATCATTGCATGATCATTTTTAATATTTAATTTTAAACAATTATTTCATTTTGGATTTATAAAGTACTTTGTCAATCAGTGTTTTTGTTTTAAAGTACTCGATATCGGGCTATAGACAGAGTGTTGATAGGTTTAATGCATAAAAATTTGTCAATATAACTGAGCTGGTGCATGCCGACTTCGACCCACAATGCATCACTGATCAGTATATATAAATAGTCGAGCAAACAAAAAAAACGCATGCGGTATGTGGGTTGCGCGTAGGCAATCACCAGGCTGTTGCCTGTGGCTGTCAACTTCAATGTCCACTTTTATATTTACATGCACTCTGCACCAGATATTAATCGTTAACTTACAAAGATAGCATACCTTAAAACTATATATATATATATATATATATATATATATATATATATATATAGTTCATTACATATAAGGAAGTGTAAGTTTTGATGATTCAAAATCGATAAACTTTACAAAATCTGACCAAATATTAGAAGATTTATAGAATGACATTATCAAATTGTTAGAATAAATTCTTCGTTAATTTTCAGCATTACTCGTAAGTAAAACAGCTCCAAAACACGTAATTATTCAAAATGATTCATCGTAAGACACTGAAAAGGCACAAATTCCAGCTTCATAGTTATTTGCAATCAGTTTGGCTGTTTTCTTGGTTTACAAATAGTTATTTACTTTGCTAACGTGCAATTTAAATAAACAAATTGCTCAATGTAATATGAGTCATCTGCAAGAAGTAAATATTTCTAGCAATTTGTTATAAAGTATTCCCTCTGAATAACAAGCATGAGATTCTATAAGCTAATCAGGTCTCTTTATTGGGAAAATAATACACGAAATGTGATATCTCTAGAATGATTAGTTCATGACTAAAATTATCATCTCTTATTTTGCATGTTATGGTGGAACCTACTAAACAGTTAACCAATTGTACAAGAGGAGTAAGTCTCAAAGATTCTAAGATTTTCATAATAATTCCATAACATATCTATTGATTTAAATACATATAAATAATATTTTTCTGTGATGAGTAAATTCCGATATATACTTAAAAAATACATCTGCAGTTTTAGTATGTGTGTGTGTAGATGTGTGGTGTGTGTGTGTGTGTTTGCGTGTGTGTGTGAAAAGAAATAATATTTTCTTTGCAGTTGCCAGAAACTCACAGGAGAATTTCACAAGTTATCCAGTGAATAGCTCTGAAAAGAGTGTCAGAAACGTATCCTACTTGTCTCTCATATTTAGTGGACGTATGTATTTCCTCCATGACAATCCATTGTACCATAAAAACAGCAACAAATATTAAGAGAAAGATGTAGAAAGAACGAAATGCCGGTCGAGTGTGCGAACAATTGAATAGGTGAAAGGACGAAGGATCCCTGTTAAAATCCTAACAGATATTGTAACGACATTGATAACAATGATAAAAAAAACGACAAAGATGTTGCGGTAACAATTAGAGAAATCATGCAAACAACAACGAGGACAAATTATCGAGCAACATAAACAAAGAAAGCGCTGAAATTGAATTTGGTAATTGATTCCGGCCTACAATATTTCTGCGGATGGGTATTGCGGACAATAGACCGGTGGAGTTCACACTGATTACTCACACTGAACTGGTGCTTTTCGGAAGGTCATGAACTATTGCTTTTGGGAAAGTCCTGAACCTTTATTTTCCTTCCTTCCTATGAATTTATCAGGAAGTTACATAGTCTCGGAAAGGTAGCAAATGAAGCAGATTAACACTAAAGTCGAATCCTTTAGCTTCATATGACTGGCAAAATTGGAGAAGGCCACAATTTTTCCATGAACTGAAAGAAATCTAATATAAATAGCATTATTTATATATATATATATATATATATAGATAGATAGATAGAGAGAGAGAGAGAGAGAGAGAGAGAGAGAAAGAGGTTTCAATCATTTCACTCCAAGCAATATGATAAAGCCACTTACACACAAAGTAGTGAAAAAGAATTAGAAGATTTTAGAAGGGAAACAAGAAACAAGCGATAAACCTCTGCTCCCGTTCAGTAGACGAGGAAAAGGTGTGAACCTGTCGATAGGCAAGCCGATATATATATATATATATATATATATATATATATATATATATATATATATATATATGACGGAAATCAACGAATTTTAATGAAACTTGGTTATAAGCAACCGACAATTTGAAATGAATTGTTTGAACATTATTTTTTTATCGATACTCGTATTTAAATAGATATTCTGTTTTTAATGAAACAGTATTATATATTTATATCTACCGGCCTGATTATTTACGATAAATTTTTATTACGAAAATGTGTGTCATTCAGCAGGATTCGAACCTGCGTCTTCTATCTATATAGGGGAAGCTACCATTTGATCTGGTAACGTCTTAGATCTCTTGATAAAAAGCTCGTTCAGACTGGATGCTATTCGTGGTCGAGAGATCTAAGACGTTACCATATCAAATGATAGCTTCTCCTATATAGGTAGGGGTCGCAGGTTCGAATCCTGCCAAATGGTACACATTTTCGTAATAAAAATTTATCGTAAATAATCAGGCCGGTAGATATAAATATATAATACTGTTTCATTAAAAACAGAATATCTATTTAAATATGAGTATCGATAGAAAAATAATGTTCAAGCAATTCATATATATATATAGTTTAGTAAAGTGGCTGGCTATAATGTTGCAACCAGTTTTGCAGCATTAGAGTTTCCTTTGTATTAAATGTTATTTTACTTTTCTCAATTCATTCGGAATTGTGAGGCCACTGATGAATTTATGTTTGTTTAACATCTGCAGAAGAAGACAAACATCTTCACTAGATAGTTCTTTGTGTTTTTCATTCATATTTTAGTATTTTCATCATTTATACCTAAGTTAACACACTGATATAGGTTCATAAGTGATTCTTAAGGGCAGCTTTGATTTACAATCTCTCTTACACACGGTATAAACATAAATTTTGTCTGAGTTACCTATTTTGGAAACATGCCGGTCCTATATACAATCATGTAATGTTTTAGTCTCACCTGAGAATTACAAACTTTGACACAAAAATGGCAGGTTTTTCTAGTAATGTTGCATTCACAGAAGTTTGCACCTGACGTTTCTGCTGTGATCCCATGTGACAGGCTAAAATAGCCGACGAGAGGGTGACTTTTTCACAAATACTGTAAATGCGTTGGTGCCTTAATAGCTGTGGGAAAGATTCTATTTCCAACTTCCTAATAACACGCTTTGGGTTGGAAAACTCAGTTCTCTTCCGTTGAAAATTTTTGCAGTTTCTACAAATCAACCTTTTTTACCAGGTATATTTCCAGTTGGCCACTCTTAACATTAACGCCAAGTTTATTTAGGCTACAAAATTATAAATAACGCCTTAATTTTGCCAACTTTTTAGTCACAATTTGGAACAGTTTTCATTACATTGGTAATGTTCACTAAATAATGGTACTGCAGTTTTGGTGTTCTACAGCCATTCTGAGATCCAGAATATATTTTCTCCATATGTGTGTGTGTGTGTGTGTGCTTAATATATATATATATATATATATATATATATATATATATATATATATATATATATAATTAGTTAGTTTGAGATCATAATTAAATTATACCAGTGCACAGTTGTATTAAAAAGTATTCCATACATTTATATCATAGAATATTTTTCATTTGGAAGGGAGTTTTATTCTTTTGGTATCTTCAGGCGATTTTTCCGTTTTTCAAACGCACGAACACGTATATTTTACAAACGCGCGACTGTAATTTTCAAACAACCGAAAATTTTCAAAACTAGCAAGGAGTTATTCAAGGAACCTACAATACTTTCATTCATGTTTGTATGATCTTAGTATGTATTTATAGGTATAATTACATCAGGACATAATTTTTGGTCTTTCATTTAGTAATTCTTTCATTTTGGGAACAACATAATAGCTAACTTTTTCTCTTGGCTCTATCTACATAAATTGCCATCGTTCTATGGTTTAGCTATTTTAACTATACTCCATTTCTAAGCGAATATATATATATATATATATATATATATATATGAGAGTGCCTTAATCGCAAGGTCATCCACAGTTAATTTTTTGCCCTGACTCTTAGAACTTTTCAATATTCCTGGGAGACCTTCTCATATTACAGTGTGGAATACCTACTTAAAAAATAATGGAAAGAGAAAGAAAATACTCTAAATAAATTCGGCTATATAAAAAAAAACTAAAATCATCAGCACTCCTCTGTCACGTGCTTGTGTATTTTGACTAATATAAATTTAGTCTGATGAAGTCGATAAAACACTTCACAATTAAACCTTTTCCACTTTGTCATACAACTTTTCCTACACTGTTCTTGATATATAAAATATATCACTGTCTAATATATATATATATATATATATATATATATATATATATATATATAGAATAAAAAGTGTGAGAGGCCGTGAACGTTTTCTTTAAAGTGTATATTTGTTGTTGTTGTTGTTGTTATTATTATTATACATGTTATGATACATGAAAAACGCACACACACCGAAAAACATGCAGACACACACCTTGAAAAACATGCAAACGCACACATACATACACACCCACACATACACACACCCACATACATGCACAGACACCAAATTCAAAAGTTCACTACAAAAAATAAAAAAGAACCAGATGAGACATATAAAACAATTCTAAAACATAAAGATGAAATAAAAAAACGCACACACTCACACACAGAGACACACAGACACACCAAATTCAAAACACCATCAAAGAAATAAACACTAACAATCAACTGACCGAAGAAAAGGATTATAGACAAACAAAGGCGACTAGAAGATAATTTTAACATACTAAAAAGGTAACCCCAGACTAATATAATTTCAAAATGGGGTAAGTACTTGATTTATTCATCTGTTTATTCATTTATATCTATCCATTTATACACGTGCTGATGTGAAAAAACAGACAACGTGCCAACATTTGATTTATTTTATCTTATTTTATTTTATTTTAGTGATTTTATTTATTTTTTTGTTTTTCTACTTACTTATTTATAAAACAACAACTTGGCGATCAGAAACAAAAGGACCTAGATACGTAAAGCCACAAAATTTATTCGCCTGAAGAGAGTCAATTTTAGACTCGAAACACGTGTAGCGTCACAAATACCATTATGGACACTTAATGTATCATAACATGTATAATAACAAAAACAACAAATATACACTTTAAAGAAAACGTTCACGGCTTCTCACACTTTTTATTCTATACCAATTTCTCTCGTTGGAACAACCCTATTTCTTTTTCCCATATATATGAATATGTGTTTAGTGGTACAAAAAGTAAGTTAAGCGGTTTTGTTCCCACTCTTCAGAGCTGTAACAGATAAAGTTATGAAAAAATATATACATATTTTATGAGTGACATGAACAAAGGAAAGGGAAATTTTTTTTTGAAGTAATTTTACCTAAAGATGCTAGGGACTCAACAAAGTCAGTCCAAGCAAACTGGACCTAATAAACAGCGTCTTCCACACCTTCAGATGAAACAACGAATGTGATCGGACAAAACAGAGAATCAGTCAACACTAAAATCACGAGCTCTTGTTAAGGCATTTAATGATCCGATGCTTTTCACTTCTTTATTTAGATTCCGAAAAAGAAAGTGAAGAACCTGCATAAGAATGAACCAAGTCATTCAGTTTAGCTCGACACTCAGTAGATTTAACAGTAGAGAGTGGGTGAAGCTCAGAGAGTTGGATATAAAATACCCCAAACTCCGAAAAAAATTGTCCTCTATCAAGAGTGAAGGAGGAATACTAAAATCTAAGCCATGAGCCAGAACAGCAAGCTCAAGCTCTAACGAACGATAAGACGACAAATTAAATACATTTTTCAAAGAATTCGTTTCAACGGCGCAGCCAAATCTCTTGAAAATGAGATTTTTTAATTTATTCCGATAGATACACGTTAACTTAGAATGACGGCGTGCATGTATCAGACAATCGAATCATAACGGGCAAAGCGGATGCTATCAAAATATAACAAAATACTGCATTCTTCACTCCATAATATAATACACAGTACTATATTTTTTGTGAGCCAGCAAGGTGGTTGGAAAATTGTAATAGAAAAACCTTATTAAAGCACCTTCTGTCCTCCAGCCAGATACAATTTTGCCCGCTTAATCCGAAAAGAAATATGTTACAAACAAGAATATCAAAAGGCTATTTTGACTTTCAATGTTCTAATCGTTGACCTGATTTGTAATATTATATTTAATTTACGAATCAAATCTAGATCGGATCTATTTTTTAAATATCTGAATATGTTTTTGGTGGTACAGAATTTCAATATGGCGATAGAAACAAAGGAAATTTTATTACTGCAGGCCATACCAAATATTAAAAAAAGTACTAGTTTGTAGAGGCCTCGGTGAACTTGTCAAATTGGCCTTATGCCAAACACAACTGAAATCCCCACAATTTAAAATATCAGAAGGTTAAAAGTTGGATGTTGAAATGTGGAAGGATAAAATACTTTGTTTTGTGTGTTAAAGTAAAATTTTATTAACTAAACAGAAATAACGAATTTGTAAAATAAGTGAAATTGTATTTACGGAACAGAATAACATAAATGTGTAAGAAGAAAATGTTCAAATAGAAAATGTATGTAGTTAATTGTTCAAAGAGAAATATAAGTAGTTAAATGTTACACAGAAATTCAATTCCAAGATCATAGTTGATAGTAACAGAATGTGTATATGCAGAAAGATTAAAAGGGTTACTAATAAAGCCTGTGTTCTTTTCCTTTTTATACCTGAGGAAAAAGTGAAAAGGAAAGTCGAACAAGAAAGAAGATTGTACTTATCTGTTTTCTTTGACGGCGTGTGGTTAAAGACGAAGAAAGTAAAATTGGAAGGAGGAAGAATAAAAGTATGTCGACGACTAATAACAGGGTCTTCCTTACATTGTGACGAGGTCCTTCTGATTACCGCTCCCATCTCGAACTAATTTGACCGGTCAAGAACGTGGCTGAGTAGTGTATTTTTGTCATGTGGTTGGATCAAACAACATACCCATTTTTTTAAATGTTAAGAAAAATTCATCGAGGTCATAGATCAATTTGCGTTTTCCTATTCAATCCGAATCGAGAATCTTATCTTTCACACTGACTTGTGAAATTTGTTTTGGCCTGGGTTTTTCAAAAATGTTTTCAGTTATTATGTTCCAATCTTGCGGGAGTGCAATCTTTTTTTGTGTTAAGTTAATTGTTGGCTGCTATAGGATTTGTATCCTATAAGTTAACCGGGTTTTGTTTTCCACTCATCGGATGTGTAACGGGGAAAAATTATGAAAAAAAAAAGAAAAAGATTTTTTTCATGGTGACATAAACAAAGAAAGAAGAAAATACTTTTGTTTAATGTAATTTCACCTAAAGATGCTAGAGACTTAACAAAGCGAGCTCAGGAGAACACTGTTTGTTTACAAAGAGAGGGCTGCCTGGATATGATAAAAAGAGTCTCTAATAACGTCAGATAAAGCAATGAGTGCAACCTGGCCGAAACAGAGAACCATTCAACATTAAAATCATGTGCACAGCTCGGATTATTAATTAAATAGACCACAATAGAAAACATCCTTTTGCGGACCATTAATTAATGAAAGATCTTTTAAGGAGAAAGTAGTTTGAAAAGATATTTATAGCATGACTATCAAATATAAACCAAGATTAAAACACTACATTACTTCTGCATTATTTCACAATTCCATAAACCATGAATTCAAATGCCAGTAAATATAATTAAATGATTTAAAGAGAGTATCTTATATTCTTCACATTGTTTTCACTCTATGAACAACATTATGCTTTCTTTATAACTAATGTTTTTCCTATTATCCTCTATTTTCATCAATATTTTCTCACTATTATATATTATTATAGTTTTTTTATTATTCTGTTTATTATTGTATATTATTCATATTGCTTAATTGTAATATTGCAATGATATAATATGGTACTTTGTATATAATTAATTTTATATGTTTTAATATTTATATATTAGTTTTATTTCTTAATTATGATATTGTAATAATTCTCATGCATAGATATTTATTATTTTAATACATATTATTTTCTTTAAAGATTCTAACAGTTAATGAGTTATTTTGAAAATGTATTTATTTATTTATAAAAAGGTTTGCTTAATACCTGTATACATTATTTCGCTAGAATTTTAAACGGAAATGTATTTCGTTTAATCATCCAGAGTCATAACCACACACATTAATACATGATTCTCTCATACACATACATGATTCTCTCATTTTATTTTAAGAAAACCCAGTTCTATCATTTGACACATGCATACATCATTTCGCTACAGTTTTGAACGGAAATGTATTTCATGTTGTCATTCACGCATATACTAACGTTACATACATAAAAACACACACAGTTCGTCTATAGTTTAAATACGCTTGACACGCGTTACTTTCGCATACATGTACTAATAAACATTTAGTGTTTCTTTATTATACGTGGCACACACACTTAAATAGACATAAGTTTTTCTTCTACATTTAAAATATTCACCTATTGCTTTATTACATGTGACGCGTAACTCACTAATGAAATCAAACTTCAGTTAACGTACTGTCTCTGCAGATTTTAAAAGATTTTTATAATTTTTTGAAAATATTTCTTTTCAATCATTCGTCTTTAAAAATCACCGAAGAAGCTTATTAGAGTGAAACATGTTAGATTAAAAATACTTCTTTTCTACCTGTTCTTTACTTATTCTACTAATATATATATATATATATATATATATATATATATATATATATATAAAAATAGAGAGAGAGAGAGAGAGAGAGAGAAGCATAGATATAAAATGGTACACTATTGTGATTGTTCAGCTCATTAATTAATAGTCTCTGATGCAGTTGAACAAATTCTGACTTCTGCTCTTTGAAGTGAAATTTCCGTTTGAATAAATTTGATAACTCGTCAACGAAAACCAATAGCAAACAGTAATTTCTAATTATTAATTCAAAATCATGTTTCATTATACTGTCCAATGAATCCGAGAGAGAATAATCAGGCGTAAAATTATGAATATTTTTACGTAATTAATCTATTGCTGATTTTTGCCATTTAATATCTATGGGGTCGATTGTCATATAAAACGGCTAAAGAAAGTGACATAAATTGTAAGACATTAAACTATGCTGGGTAAAGACGGATTCCACCAATGTATAAGCGCATATCTATTAACGTAATGAAAACAAACCTCATTATTTTGTGGGTTTCATGTTTTTTTAATAAAAACAGGAATAAAACTGAAGAATTATGATTTTACAAGTAGATAAAAAGTAGTAAGACTGCTTAAAATGAGTTCTATTTCTACAGATATTTAAAGATTATTTTAAAAGCTGAATAGTTTTATATTTTTGTATTTAAACAGCAACTCTTCTCTAATAAATATTTCATTAAAGATGACTGGCAAGGTAGTTTTGCAAGGTTGTTTTGCTTTTTCTTGTATTTTTTCTGATTTCTTTTGTTTCTACTCAATGTATATAAAAAAGTTCAAAAGAATTTTCATTTCCGGCTACTTATTAGTCATTATTCTGAACATGAATTTTATTATTGCAAATATTGTGTAATTTTGTAAATAGTAGACATATTTTTAATTAAAAAATATAGCAAATCTATTATGACCATTTTGATATTGGTAATAGGTATTATTTTTGTTTTTTAATAGCTATTATTACAAACAATTGCAGTCAAAGACGTGTATTTTATTTGCATTTTCAACGTCTATGTTGCGTATAAAAGTTGATACATTTACATAATTAAAACTTTTTTCATCACGCGTCATCGTGTTGCAATCATATTGTTTATAATATTGTTGATGTTATCGCTATCATTTTAGTTGAGATTTGCAAACTCTAATTTTGTTCAATTTCTCAAAGCTCTCGAAGAAATTCGAATAAGCAGATTTGTTTGGAGAAATACTTTTTCAAAAGCTTAACTCACGGTTTAATAATTTCTTTAATTTAAATTTTATAGGACTCTATTATAAACAATTTTTTTCAAGAACATTTCTTTTTTTTAAAAAAATATCAAAGGATAAATTCTTAGGATTTTTAATAATGAAATATACAATTATCTATGCGTAAATATGTCCATCTAGAGTCTTATTCTAACTTTCCGCTTTGTGATTTGTTTTAATTCTCGCAGACTGGAAACTTGACTCTTGTACATAAAAATGTTAAAAAAAGATATGCAAAAAAACAAAACTGCATTTTTATCAAATAAGTTTTTGTTATTGTAATCATTAAATTGTTTTAAAATAGCATTTTGTATGTTAAATAATAAAACATAAAAAATTAAAATTTATTGTACTGTGCTATGCTACGCACTCTAGTAAAACTAACAGTACTTTTTAAACTAATCTATTTACACTTCTCCAATTTGGTTTCGATTAGTCAATGTATGCTATTGTAGAAGCTGTAAGAAACGGAGGTATTCACGAAAGTCACAGATATTTATATATAGATAACATAAACTACAAGCACAGCCATAATATAGTTGCCATTATTATTGTGGCATATGCTAGATTAAATATATTTGCAGCAACTTAGACACTATTTTGAATAGTACAGCCCAAATCCTTAAAGACGGATAATATATGGACAGAAAATTATTTGAACGAACAATCATTTAGACACCAAATTTAAAAAGTAATTATCTTATTCTCACACAAGAAAAAATAATAAAATCTTAACTAAAGTCACTCTTAATGAAAAACGTGGTATTGTTTTATATATATATAAATATATCAATCTATATATTACTACCAGGTATATATATATATATATATATATATATATATATATATATATATATATATTTTCCAGACATATGCTATTAAATATAAGAGACAATGAATGTCTATTATGTTTAATCATGAGCCGTTCTAAACGTCGTATTTTTGCTTTAATTTCGGTTGAAAATAAAGACAAAAATTCTCCAACATTTGGATAATTATTTATTGGTTTTCTTCTAAGCTTTCGGAGTGTTCTGTTGTCTTCATTTTAGCTTCTTATGATTCTTCTCTTCACGTAACACGTTTTCTATATTTTTTATTTTAATATTCGCTCATTCACCATCAATTTTCTTTCTAGGTTTAATTCTATTGCTCAGTTATATCTTTTACTACTGTTCTGCATATTTTGTTTTATTTCATAGTATTTGTTTCTTCTATCTTTGTCTATCTATTACATTTTTCTTATAATTCTATATGTAAGCAATCATTTCTTTTTATCACGATTTATTATTCTTTATTTATTTCTATAGATTCTTTATCTTAACAGCTTTTATGCTTTAAAACACTTACATTTCCACTACTTTTAGAAATGTATCATGCCAAAAGAAAAACACATGTGTTCATAATTGTTACTGACTGAGCTTAAATTATTACAACACAAAACAATTCGGGCAATTATAAAAAAATCGATTGTGTTTCAAGCAAGCAGAACCTACAAAACTTATACATTAGCATTGAGGGTCCTGTAACTCATCCGAGTTCAAACTTTTACTTAGGTGATTGTCTTATTGAAGAGAGCAAACCGGTCATTTTCAACCTTTGGACTGAAAATATCGTCACGAACAGTAGTAACTGAAAATGTCAAAGATTAAACACTCACTATTTACAACATTGCAAATAGAGCCTAAAAATCTGTATCTAATAGCTCTGTGTATTCTTGCTTTATTTACAGATAGTTTATAGTACTTGTTGAAAACTTTTGTTGTTATAATTCTAATTTATGACACCTTTACGTGTCTACAATACTACATGGTGACAGGTAAATAAGCGGGAAATTTATTCTTCGAGAAAATACACCAGATGTAATTAGTCCATCTCAGTGGCCCTCTAAATGTCTAGATCGGAATGTTATAGATGACTGTATTTGGAGTAACCAAATACTTGAAAAACCCGTGGTCATGACATCGTTGATATTGATTCATTGAAGTGGAACTTAATTGAATCTAGGAAATTGAATTTCTCTTGACACCATCCGCAAAGCTAATGACTCTTGTCTACCACGGTTACAAATTTGTGTTGAATATTTAGGCAAACGTTTCGAACATATACGATGATTGTGCATTTAGTGCACGAATTATGATAGTTAAAAAAAAATTGTCTGAATTTGTCGTTTTTTCTACTGGATAACCTGTTAAAGTTAATGTATATCTTAATAAAATTTGTTTTAATTCTTTAACATTAGTATTCAATAGCTAATTTACTCAGATATATTCAGAACACCCTGGATACAAAGTAGAAATCTTATTTTGTTAATAAAAATACACTACAAAGCTCTTATTAATACAAGTATTTGTAGTTTAAACAGTGATACATTCCTCCATATTTAAAAATGTCTTCTTACATATTCGCAATTAAATGTTTTGCAAATAAGCAAATATTTCAAATAAAATATTAATTTTGTGTATAAATTTACGTATGTATCTGTTTTTTTTTTTTGTTTTTGTTTTTTGTTGCGAAATGTCGAAAATTTTTATTTCAGATGCTAGAATCAATGAATACATCAAGGAATGGGAGTTTGATTCTAGCACACATAAATTTACTACTTCTCTATATAGGAAACCAACTAGCATAAATTCGTGTCTTCTTAATTATAATAGTGAATGTCCCCAACGATATAAGTTAGCTGTTATAAAAAACTTACTTCAACGCACACAAATGATATCTTCTTCGAAATCTATATTTTATAAAGAATTACACAACATTAAGCAAACACTAGTCAATAATGGATTTCCTAACTCCGTTATTGATCAACAAATTAAAATGTATCTCAACAAACTTAACAATAGCTCTAACAATAATGATAATATTAATAATAATGGTTTACATCAAAATAAACATAACACTATTAACTTATACTATTGCAACCAAATACATAATAATTATAAACAAGATGAAAAAACTCTCAAAAACATAATACGTAGAAATGTTAAACCAGTCGAAAGTAATAATCAAATTAAACTCATTATATATTATAAAAAGTTTAAAACAATTGACCTCATAGTCTATAATAACCCAACAGGCACTAAACTAAATTCTTTACAAAAAACCAATGTAGTGTACCAATTTACATGCCCATTCAGAGATTGCATCTCTGATACTACTCAAAAACCTAGTACATATATTGGTTTTACCACAACCACGCTCTCCCGTAGACTTACATGTCATCTTTCTGATCAGAGTACTATTAAACAACATTTCTCTGAAAAACATAAACATGTAGGTAATATCAGACAGATTTTGGTCAACAATACGGTGATCCTTACTCATACACACAGTAAGAGGAACCTGCAGATATTGGAGGCCATGTACATCAAATCAAAACAACCAACACTCAATAAAATCAACTTTAAAACAGGAAATAACATATTACATTGCATTTGACTAGATGGTTTTGTTGTCATTTCGCGCTATCCCGCGGTGTGACGTCATAAAACCGCATCGCAAACTTAAGAACTGCGTTTATTATTTTTGTTAACTATTGCCGTTGCCAAGCGGAGTTTTATGTCAACACAAAATAAAATCGTCGGTGATGGTGGATTTTATAATATTTCAGTTTAAACTACCTCTCTGAAGATGGCTCATGTGAGCCGAAAGCTTAGAAGAAAACCAATAAATAATTATCCAAATGTTGGAGAATTTTTGTCTTTATTTTCAACCGAAATTAAAGCAAAAATACGACGTTTAGAACGGCTCATGATTAAACATAATAGACATTCATTGTCTCTTATATTTAATAGCATATGTCTGGAAAATTACTTGCTGCCTCGATATACTAAATATATATATATATATATATATATATATATATATATATATATATATATAAAATATAATTATATGGTTATATCAATTTTGACATAACCATATAATTATATTATATTATATTAAGCTCTATAATACTCATTATATTGAGCACTGTTCATAATAAAATAAATGCCAGAGAACTCAAGATATAAAAAAGCCTCGTGTCCTCTTCACTTGGAATTATATATATATATATATATATATATATATATATATATATATGTATGTATGTATATATATATATATTATTATTATTATTATTATTATTATTACAAACTATGTAGAGATTATAATTATAAGATGAGATGTAATTCACATATAAAATATCTCTACCCACATAGTTTTATAAGTCATCTCATTCAATAAGATGGAAACTGTATTGAACAATGTCAACATGGAATCAGATTTTTAAATAATTGGCAGAATATCGTGACGTATACGTAAATGTTTTACGTTAAACAAGAAACAAATATTTAATGTCTAACCAATTGGATTGTTAAGACACGAAGAAATTACATACTTCTAGAACTGTTTGAGTAGTCTCATGTTATATCAGGTCTCGAGTCCTGTAACCAGACAGTAATTTGTCTAGGACATGATAACCTGATATAACCCATCCCACAAAATACTGGTTATTTAGTACAAAGTTTCTTTTCAAGATTGGTTACAAGACGAGAGCTCAGTCATCTCTGATATTTAAGTAAAGGAAACGTTTCATTACATAAGCAACATAAAACAGAACTTATTGGCTATGTTAAAGTAAGCAAATTAAAGTGAGCCAATAAAAGACTGGGTGACTGCATCAGTAACTTGGACAACATGTTTGAACAATGCAAAGTTGAGTTCGTAGGAAAAACATCTGGGTGGAATGTAATACTTCCTTAAATGTGAAATAGTTTAGTAGTAAGCAATCTGATAACAGCATTGTCCAATGTTGTGAAAATGTCATGAATGCGTCATTAGAGTAATAGAAATTGCATTGTATGCTTTTACTATCAGCTAAAGGATCTGTTAGTTACCTCACCCGTTGAGGTTGACAAACGTTAAGGTCATGCACAATGGTGTATTGAGCTAAGGAGTGAAGGAAAGGAAGGTATAAAGAGTGAAGAGGTCATGATAACAGAAGAAGAAGTAAAAGTGTAAGATGAATGTATGAAAGAGTAACGTAAAGAGCAACAATAGGAAGAGAAAAAGTTGCAAGAAATGAGAGCTGAAGAGAAAAGTCAGTGGAAAGGGAGATAATCAGACTTACACCGATTCTATGAACTAAGCAGAAATACGGGAACAAAATTAGTACGGAGGAAAAAGCAGAAGCATTCAAATATATATTTTATTAAAAATAAGCAGACACATTGTTTGCAATTTATTTAATCTGACACACACACACACACACACACACACATATATATATATATATATATATATATATATATCTTCAGATCACATTAAGGGGGATAGCTATTTCAATATGTCAGTTCATAATATGCATTTTCAACCCTAGTCAACGAAAGAATAGAGAAAAATTCTTGTCCGGTAGCAAGAGTTAGTAAAGGTAGGGACGAGGAATGTTGGTTACGATAGGTTCAAGCCTAGGGAAATCCTAGTATTAATTTCTTTTGACAGTGGAAAGCAGGTGGTTTAACTATTGCGTTAGTGGTAGTAGGTAAGAGGCTAAAAGATACGGGTTCACCAAATTTAAAATCTAATCTATGTATGAGGCAAAACCTATTATGAATAATTGAAAGAAGGAGATAATTAGGGAAATTTAAATTTACTACTGTGAATACACATGCTAATAAATTCATTACGTTTTTTTTCAGAAGTACATTCTGATATTGAAATTTTAAAATTCTATTTTTAATCTGTTAAACATAGATTACATCTATTAAGAATACGTACTGTATGTGCCTTCTTCCTTACAATTTCCAGGGATAGGGCTGTTTGATACCTTAAATTAGGGTTAGTAAAGGAGTGCCTGTGCTTATAAAATCTTATATATATATTAATATTTTGGATATGCATATTTGTGTCATGAAAAGTAAACATCCATATATTCGGTAACATATGTTTATATCTAACTGCGGCATTATAAATGAATTTTTTCAGTTATATTTCATATTTTGGAAGATTTTCTGGAACAGAAAGAAGGAAAATTCTTTTTTTAAGATGTGAGTGAAGTTGTAAATACCTAGGGCTGCTTCTCGGTAAAATATTCCATACTAGAATCTATCTGAAAAGAGAGTCGATATAGTTTTGGAGATTAGCTTTATTATTTTTTCCAATTCTACATTACTTAGCAAACATACCTTTTATTTGAAATCAGTCAAACTGAAATAAAAATTTTCGACATTTCGCAACAAAAAACAAAAACAAAAAAAAACAGATACATACGTAAATTTATACACAAAATTAATATTTTATTTGAAATATTTGCTTATTTGCAAAACATTTAATTGCGAATATGTAAGAAGACATTTTTAAATATGGAGGAATGTATCACTGTTTAAACTACAAATACATGTATTAATAAGAGCTTTGTAGTGTATTTTTATTAACAAAATAAGATTTCTACTTTGTAACCAGGGTGTTCTGAATATATCTGAGTAAATTAGCTATTGAATACTAATGTTAAAGAATTAAAACAAATTTTATTAAGATATACATTAACTTTAACAGGTTATCCAGTAGAAAAAACGACAAATTCAGACAATTTTTTTAAGTCATTAGCTTTGCAGATGGTGTCAAGAGAAATTCAATTTCCTAGATTCAATTAAGTTCCACTTCAATGAATCAATATCAACGATGTCATGACCACGGGTTTTTCAAGTATTTGGTTACTCCAAATACAGTCATCTATAACATTCCGATCTAGACATTTAGAGGGCCACTGAGATGGACTAATTACATCTGGTGTATTTTCTCGAAGAATAAATTTCCCGCTTATTTACCTGTCACCATGTAGTATTGTAGACACGTAAAGGTGTCATAAATTAGAATTATAACAACGAAAGTTTTCAACAAGTACTATAAACTATCTGTAAATAAAGCAAGAATACACAGAGCTATTAGATACAGATTTTTAGGCTCTATTTGCAATGTTGTAAATAGTGAGTGTTTAATCTTTGACATTTTCAGTTACTACTGTTCGTGACGACATTTTCAGTCCAAAGGTTGAAAATGACCGGTTCGCTCTCTTCAATAAGACAATTACCTAAGTAAAAGTTTGAACTCGGGTGAGTTACAGGACCCTCAATGCTAATGTATAAGTTTTGTAGGTTCTGCTTGCTTGAAACACAATCGATTTTTTATAATTGCCCGAATTGTTTTGTGTTGTAATAATTTAAGCTCAGTCAGTAACAATTATGAACACATGTGTTTTTCTTTTGGCATGATACATTTCTAAAAGTAGTGGAAATGTAAGTGTTTTAAAGCATAAAACCTGTTAAGATAAAGAATCTATAGAAATAAATAAAGAATAATAAATCGTGATAAAAAGAAATGATTGCTTACATATAGAATTATAAGAAAAATGTAATAGATAGACAAAGATAGAAGAAACAAATACTATGAAATAAAACAAAATATGCAGAACAGTAGTAAAAGATATAACTGAGCAATAGAATTAAACCTAGAAAGAAAATTGATGGTGAATGAGCGAATATTAAAATAAAAAATATAGAAAACGTGTTACGTGAAGAGAAGAATCATAAGAAGCTAAAATGAAGACAACAGAACACTCAGAAATATAATGCAAAAACAGGATAGAAAAATTGACAGTGAAAAAAATGAAAAGATGTCCATAAAAAAGAAATATATATTTTATATAAAAATGAAAAAATGAATTTCGAAAAATGACACAAAATAACATCGGCTCACGGAAAACATTTCAAATTGTTGTCAACAAAACGGGTTTACATCTGCCGAACAAATGAAATATTAAACGCCGTCAAAAGCTTAGGCAAACATGTTATATGAACCCAGTAATTACAGATAATGCAATGGATGTTTTTGATTTTATCTTTGATTTAACCTTGCGAAATATTTGACTTAAAGAAATTCTATCTAACATAAAAAACGGTTCTATATTTGGCAAAAACTGAAAGCAGGATTTCATAAGAGAAATGTGATCTAAGGAATAAAATTGTTCCAAGGTAAACAATGAAAGGAAATGCTATTTAAAACAATAGCAATAATCAAACATACACACACTCATTATTACTGGCAAAGAGACACGAAAAAATTATATATATAGATACACACGAAAAAATTACATATAAATATATAGATACAAGTACACACACACACACACGCATATATATATATATATATATATATATATATATATATATATATATATGTAAACACCCATATATACATATCTACACATAAATAAATATGTATAAAGGCACATATATACTTGACTATGCTTCTGAGATGAGGTAATATTTACATAGTTTGGACTGCTGACTTCATCTTTATTGCTATATTCACGACGTTTCGGCTGTTGTACTCTCAGGCCGTCTTCAGCTGATTGAAATTTCGAACCTAACTCTTTATTTCGATTACTGGGGTATATTACTCTCGTCCCATTTGCCATGCCACTTCCAGACTTACTGACAAATTGACTATCGTGAGGCTTGAACTCTAACGTGATGGTAAGAAAGCAAACGTTCAAACCATACGGACACGCGCCCATTATAAATAATAAAAAAAAACACGAATACAGAAATATATACATATATATACCCTCTCTCTCTCTCATAGATATATATATATAAATATATTTACACATACATATATATAAATATACAAAAACGCACATCTATCTATCTATCTATCTATCTATCTATCTATCTATCTATCTATCTATCTCTATATATATATATTTCTCCACGCACTCTGACCAAAGTCGTCCGAATATCTAACTCCCGCTGCTGATCAATGAGATGCCCACTTCGATGCCCTATTCCACGTTGTGTTTATGTGATCATAAGGCTGGGAAGCTCGATTCATCCACGAGAATAACCGTAATGGATCGGTTCATGAAGTAAACAAAAAAAAAACTTAATAAAATTTAAGACTATACGTTCTTTTGTCTCAATACGTGGTTTGTCTTGACGTTAGTATCTATCAATTTCTCATGCAGACAATTATCGTCAATAGTTGAACGTAACACTTCGGTTGATTTTTCTGGCACAATGCTTATATCGGAGGTTCTTCTCAGAAATGCAGTCATGTGATATCAGGCAAAGCGGTCGTCTCTCATCTCCAACTTTAATTGCAACTAGTCTGGCCGCTTTGGGCTTCGTATTTATGGACATCTACCTAAAACCATTGTGGAGCATAACGGTTGAGGAAAGTCGGTAAGTCTTCTTATTTTCCAATAAGAATTCCTTTGTTATCTGGGCCTTAAAAATTAATTACATTTTCAAATTTGGAAATTCCCTTTTTCCATGGGCTAGCGGTCACAGGTATTGATCAGCCCCGATAACTCATTCCTTCACTTATTGGTACCTCACACCAATACTTCCCAGTATACGTACGCAATTTCTCTACTTTCATTGATATTTCACCAGCGCCTTCCACTTTGGCTAGTCTTCGACCAATCTGGCTTTCGGCTACTTGGCGTGGTTTTATCTTATGGTCATTAGTTAAAAATCATCATTTCCAATTACGCTTACGTAATTTTTAATAATTTGATCTGTTTCATTTCAGACTTTTACCCAATGTATTTTTTTTTAGATAGCCATTTCTTCAATTCTGTCAGGGTCATTAATTTCTTTAACCACAAAAAAAAACAAAAAAACATATTCTCAAGTCTTGGTTACAGTACGGATTCAATTATTCGTGTTTTAGTAATCAGTATTATAAGAGAATGTCATCAATCAGCTGTTAGACTAAAACCACGTGGTTTCTTGTGAAATTATATATTTTTCCGTTAGTAATTCCTTCTGGTGTTAGAGAATAAAACTATTCTATTCATTAAAGTTTTCTTTCCATTTATCAGCGCTAAATAATGTCACACAGTGTATAAATATATATACACATATTTATATGTTTACATATTCACATATATTTATATACAAACAGACATATCTATCTATCTATCTATCTATCTATCTATCTATCTATCTATCTATCTATCTGTATATATATATATACAAACATATATATAAATATATATATTAATATATATATTCGCAGAAACATATATATATGCACGGAAACATATGTATATAAATACACACACACACACACATATATATATATATATATATATATATATACAAACACACATATATACCAACATATAAATATAAGCACATAAACATAAGCACATAAACATATATATATATATATATATATGTACACAGGCAAATATCTATCTATCTATCTATCTATCTATCTATCTATATATATATATATATATATATATATACAAACATATATATATTTACATATATATTAATATATATATATTCCCAGAAACATATATATATGCACGGAAACATATGTATATAAATACGCATATATATATATATATATATATATATATACACAAACACACATATATACCAACATATAAATATAAGCACATAAACATATATAAATATATATATATGTACACAGGCAAATATCTATCTATCTATCTATCTATCTATCTATCTATCTATCTATCTATATATATATATATATATATATATAAATAGGATAATTAATGAGCAGGTAGGAAAAGTGTTTTTAATCTAACATATTTCATCTTATTAAGCTTCTTCAGAGATTTGTTAATAAGTCATTGATTTGAAAACATTTTAAATTAAGAACCTAAAGAAACAGTATGTCGATTGAGGTTTGGTTTCATTGGTCAAATACGTGTCACGTGTAATTAGATGATCATTTTTAAATGTATGTATACAGAAATATTTAATGTGTCAAGCGTATTCAAACTATAGACAAATTTTCAAATGTTTATGAGAAGGATAATGGGTTGTTTATTTATGAAATTGTGATTATATTTCGGTAACGTTAGTGCATATGTGTATGACAAAACGAAATATATTCAGTTGAATATTGTAGCGAAATTACGTATACAAGTATCAAGCGAGACACAACTTTCTTTTTTTAAATAAAATATGTACATGAAAGAATCATAAGTAGTTCAAGCTGTGGATAAACAGAAAAGGGAAATCATTCTGGATTTAAGAGTCAACGTAGAAGAAAAATGAATATGCGATATGGTAAAACTAAGCTAGCAGGGAACATAGATACGATGGGAGAACGTCCTGCGAGGAAATTAAGCTGGTCGAAAATCTGGCACTTCTAAGGCAGTTGAATAAAATTTCTTTTACTGTCTGTATATGATGTGTTACCGAGTTCTGTAAACTTGTATACTTGATGGATGAGTGAAACAGCATCATGTGCAGGAAAGACACGATAAAACATATTCTAAGCATCTGTACAATGGCCCTTGGGGATGAGAAGTACCGGTAGAAACATGATCAGGTGCTTAAGAAATTGGCTGATGTGGGGACCGCAGCTATCAACAGTTGTTGTTGCAAGCCTGAAATAAAGGCGAAGTATTTCGTCAAGGCCAGTGAAAACTCCTCTTTGGTACGTAAATTGTCAGCTTGCATATTCTCTTCTGTCCGAGATTGGCAATTGAAAGTAGATCTCAGGTGCCAATTGAAATTCCAGGAGAAAATAGTGACTTCCCTACGCCCGGATTTAGTAATCTGGTCATTGAGCTCCAGGCAGGTTATAATGATCGAAATCATTTCTCATTGCGAGAAGAATCTGTAGGAAGTTTTTGAAAGAAAACTTGAAAAATATCAGGAGTTGGTTGAGAAATGCAGGTCTAACCAATGGTGGACTAGCTCTCTTCCGATTGAAGTTGGAGGCCGTGATCTTTTAGAAAGATCATTATGTAGAACTTTAAGCCGGTCTGGAGTCAGTGGTAGGAAAAAGAGAAACGCCATTAAAACTGTTTCAGAATCTGCAAAAGGCCTCGAATATATGTATGTGGTTTTCAGTAAGGATTGATGGGGGAAATTAGCTCTTGAAATCACTTAACAGTTACGTCTGGTATAAGATCATTAGGAGTGTGGGTCATTCTAGTTGTTGTTCCAAGAAGAGAATGACGAGTATTTTGTTCTTTTTAGTCTCGTCTTGGCTGAGGCGGAAGTGTCGTACGACTTATCTGGAAAGACAAGTATTTAGTTTTTTTGTCTCCTCTTGGCCGAGTCGAAAGTGACGTAGAGGGTTTCTGATTTAGCGCTTGTTATTTCATAACTGTCAGTTACAGTTATAAATCCGTTGTTGTGCGCTTGATTACAGGATCCCTTACTGGAATATCACTTTTCCGGTAGGTTCTCTTTGGGTGAATGTTTGAAATTGAAAAACCAGAAACGTCTCATGATTACAAAGCATAACATCGCTGATGAGGCAATCGTGTACACTCGTAAGTGTGTATTCATATAGATTATTATGAAATTACACACACACACACACACACACACACACACACACACACATATATATATATATATATACACATATATATATATACATATATATATATATATATATATTCATACATTTATATACATATAAAAAAATTTCGCGGACCTTTGCAAAATATAGTATTCCAGAAACAACAAAAGGAACTAGATGACCTGTAGAGTAGAATTGAATCAAAATCGCTGAAAACGATTTTGAAGTATAAGAATGAAATCAAACTTCGCAAGACACTGTAAAATATTTTATGGCCAACAAATGGTGACTGACTTCCAAAATAACCTCTCAATCCCCTACTCTGACATAAGAGGAGGGTAGCCAGTAATCATCGAGGACTCCACTGTCCATATGCATGGTCAGGAGCTTTACGTCAGCGAACACCTCCATCCTGCTATGGTTACATCTGTCGAATCCCCTGACCACTCATACATGTGTCACCGTCTATCTTTTCTAAAAACCTTTAGCTATCTTTTCTCTGTGTATTGCTCTCCTTTCTCTTCCGACTTCTCCCTGCTAGAAATATCTCTAACAATGTAGATAATGCTACTTCCTCCCTGCAATTCGCTAACATATTTGTGTTTGATGATTTTAATGCTCACCACGCCAAGTGGCTGACAAAAGTCTGTCAATGATTCACGCTATGAAGTGGCTGAAAAAGATCTGTCACTGACTCATGCCATTAATTTTGCAATTACTCAGTCTCTTACGCAAATGTTTGATTTCCCAACGCGCTTCCCCAGTATCTCTACAGGACAAGCTTCTCTGCTAGATCTTTGCTTCACCTCTTTTCCTGATTTCTGCCAAACCAGGCAAATTTTCTCCTTCAGTAATTCAGATCATGCAGCCTTTTCTATTAATATCTCTCTCTACTCCGATTCCTCCAGGAATCTCCTATCAACAGAAAATTTTACTGCTACCAAAGATCAAACTGGGAATCATTCTGAGATTTTCTATGTGTTCCTATTGGGAAAAAGTGTTTAGACTTTGCCTCTGGTGTCTCTTCCTGGGTGAAAGCTGGCATCAAAGCTTTCATATCAGCCAGAAATATCCGTCCTAAATTTCATTCGTCCCGTGATTTTCTCAGGCCTAAATTTCATTCGTCCCCGTGATTCTCTCAGGCCTGTTCAACCGTCAGTGTCCAAAGAATCACTTTTTCTGGCCATATCGAAGTGTAATGGGTCTAAAAGAATGTAGCCGCATGTTTGGCACCAAAGACTACAGGTGGCTCTGCAAACGTGTGCTGAACAACAGCAGATCCTCCATGCCTCCTGTAATCAATAAATTTGTGGTCCTCACAGCCACAGAAGACAAAGCCAAGTGCTTTGCTCGTAGATTCTCCCCCAACCCCATATTTGACTCGTCTGGAATATCCGCGCCCGACTTCTCTTCTAGATCTGAGGTTGAACTGCGGGTTGTTTTCACAACCTTCACTCTGGTAATTTCAAAACTTGAAACCCCATAAGATTAGCGGAGGCAAAGAGATCCCCGTCATTGTCTTGACGTGCCCCCGAACTCTCCTCTCTTCTCTTTAAACGCTATAATTACTGCCTCTCTACTTCTTGTTTTCTTTTCTGGAAGTCCTCTTCTGTGGTTCCTGTATTTAAAAACTCAGGAGAACCCCTGGACTCCTCTAATTATCGCCCTACCAATTTTCGGCAAAGTCTTTGAGGCTACCATTAATACTGTGATATTTCAACATTTCTCCGCCCATAAACTATTCTTGGAGAGACAGTATTGCCTTTACTTTGCCAAGTCTAATGCTGATATGCTAACGATTATCACTGAGTACATATACCAGGTCCTCTATAAGAACGACGTTGCGGTGGATTTCTCCAAAGCGTTTGGTAGGGTTTGGCAGAATGGTCTTCTTCAAAAGCTACAGAGGTATAGTAAAACTGGATACTTGCATGGTTTGATCGAACTGTTTTTATCAAGCCGCATAATGAAGGTCGTTTTGAACGGGAATGCTCCCACAACTTTCCAAATGAACGCGGGTGCTCCATAGAGTTCCCTCCTAGACCCGACGCTCATTCGGATCTTCATCAATGATCTCCATGACGTGATCAAATCCCAAGTAGGCATCTTAGCTGATGACACCGCCATGTACTTCCACCTCAGTAAGACATCTGCTAATGCCGTCAAAGATAAACTCACTGCCGATCTTGAGAAAGATCGCCCATCTGTGGTGGAATGGGGTAAAGAATGGCTTGTAAAATTCAATGCTTCCAAAATGAATCTGCTTTCTCTCAACCACTATAGAGAGTCTCTCCTGACACCTATCAGCTCGGACCGAATTAGTCTCTACGAAAGAAATACACTGTACTTCTTCGGTACCACTGTCTTTTCCGACCGTAAATGGAACGATTACATTGAATCAATAGCTAAATCTACAGCAAGGAAGATTGGGTCACTGTGTCAAGCCAGGAAGTTTTTTCTCGCCTGTACCCTTCTTGCACATATACAAATTAACTATTCGACTATGCATTGAATACTGTTGTCATATCGGGTTGGCCGCCTCTGCTATTCATCTAGAGTAGAATCTGTAATGCTGTCGATCCAGATCCGGCAACTCGACTCCAGTCACTTTCTCACCGACGGGATGTGGCTTCCATCTGTCTCTTCTAGAAATACTTTCATTCTGCTCCGACTCTATAAGAATTTACTCGAGCAACAAAACTGACAACAAGGTCTCACTCTTTTACAAATAAAACAACAAAATTCTTTTCTCGCCTGTGAAACTCCCTTTCTGTATGCTTGCTTCCCTAATAACTACAGTATCCAAGAGTTTAAATGCAATGTCAATGTCAATTGCCACTTTTTATCCTCTTGAAACCAGACCTACTCTTGCTCTTTCCACGACACCCACTGTATCTTGTTCTTCTTCTTCACTCACACAACTCTCTCCATACCAGTATTCCTATCATTCTTTTGCCCTTTATCTGACACTCCTTGTAACCGGTTCCTCTTTCTCTTCAGTGTCCTCTTTTATAAATTTTCACTCTCCTCTTATGTAGTTCCCTGTGCATAAGTGATGATACTGCCTTATATATGTATATATATAATAGCGAAAATGCATACGGCCTGAGATCGGAGTCTAACAGTACGAGGCTCACTCGCAATATTCAGCGTCTCAGGGTGAATGCATATTGTGTGCATTCTCACTAGCCAGGTTGTTTTGATGGACTCCCGAAAAGAGTTTCCTGGCTAGTGTGAAAATCTTTAGATGCAGGGCGTGTTATTGTCTTCGCACATCTGGCGGAAAAACTTTGCGTACTGGTGGTAATCATAAATGATAAAGCTCTTAGTCTTATTAGAGTTTATGCGCCGAATGACCATGTTAAGCAACCTGAAATGTTTGGGAGGATTTAAAAGTTTTTGACGGCATCTCGTCGGTTAGTTTTAGCGGGCAATGGAATGTTGTCCTTGACACAGACATAGAATATATGCAAACACATTCGGCTACTAACAACCGAAATGTAAAACCATCTTAGGACTCTATCGATGAGATTCATGTTGTCAATAAGTATCGTAATGAGCACTCTCGGGAGGTAGAGTTGACGTGAGCTATAGTGGTTGCTCAACTCGGCTCGGCTACGGCGGCGCGTTCTACCGACCTTAACTTAGTATTAGTTAAAAGAGTCGGTATATATATATATATATATATATATATATATATATATATAAATTCAGATAAAAGAAGGAAATAATCATTTTCAAAATGTCATTTTAAGTCGTGCATTTTTAATATATATTTGTCTATATTTCTGAGATAAGTTACACTTTACATTATTCGATATTTCTGAGATTAGGTACTATTTACATTATTCGTACTATTGTTCTTAACGTTGTTGCCATTTGTACGACGTGTCGGCAGTTGTACGCCCCGGCTTTCTTCAGGTGATAGGAATTTTGAACCGAACCCTTTAATACAATCCCTGTCGTATATCATTTTCATTTCTTACGCACAACTCTCTAAGTTACTTGTTCATGACTGCTGTAGCCTGGTATTGATCTCCCAACTGTTTGGGTCCAGTCACTGGAACTAACCAACGTCTATATCCACAGTGATTTTGATAAAAGGTTCGGTTCGACATCTCTAGCATATATATATATGTGTGTGTGTCTGTGTATGTGTGTGTGTACGAATATATATATATATATACCTGTGGGTAAAATCCGACAAATCTAATAAAATTTATAAATGTGATCCTTCAAATTACCTAAGTATTCTTAAAAATAACATAACTAGTAATTACAAAGCAGACAGTAGTAACCTAACATTATCTTAAATTGATATAGATACAACTAAATTTGCTAACGAATTAAATATTAGTGACAAAATTGGCAAAGTTTCTACCAAAGAAGCTTACGTTCTATTTAAGGACCACAAACCAAACTTCCAAAACAAATTACAAACTAGACTGATTAATCCTACTAAAAGTGACTTAGGCATAATTACTAGGGATATTCTCAAAAACCTAATAGAGAAGTTGCAATCGAATTTACAACCAAACCTCTGGAAAAGTTCTTCGGATACTATATACTGGGTTAATAACATCAATAATAAATCTAAGTCCACCTTTCTTAAATTCGATATTGTTGACTTCTATTCTTTTCTATCAAAAGAACTTCTTGAAAGTTACTTAAATTATGCTAAAAGTTACGTGGATATTTCGGATAGGGACTATAAGATTATCTTAGCGGCTAGAAAATCCATTCTCACCTTTAATAATTCCATATGGATGAAAGAGCCAAAGGATAGTTTTGATGTCCCTATGGGAACGTATGATTCAACCCAGGTAGCAGATCTTGTAGGTATTTATATTTTAGATCTTCTAAGTAGGTTCTTAGACCCAAAACAAATAGGCCTATATCGGGATGATGGATTAATATTTATCCCTAATTCCAATGGGCCATATACAAATAGAATACACAAAAAATAATTAGAGCCCTAAATTACCTTGGTCATCCAACATTAAAGCTTTCAACACAAGTAAAGATATTTACAATAAAGTCCTTAAAAAAAGCGGATATAAGAACAAATTAACATATAATAAACCTACAATAGGCCCCGAATCATCTAAAACTAAAAATAAAAGAAACTGTAGAAAAAGGAAGATAATTTGGTTTAACCCTCCTTATTGCAAATTAACTAATATCAATATTGGTAAATGTTTTCTCAAATTAGTAGACAAAAATTTTAATATTTTACAGAAAATTTTTAATAGGTACACCCTTAAAATCAGCTATTCTTGTACCCCTAATATAGACAACCTCATTAATTTCCACAATAGATGCATTCTAATGAATTTACGCAATACTGATTCTGGGTCCGGAATTTTGAATGAATGCAGCTGTAGCTCTGTGGACGCCTACCCGGTGGAGGGCAAATGTAAATCCACCCAAGTTATTTATGAAACCCACATTTCTCCATCAAACAATAAATAATAACTACCGAATCTATATTGGTATGTCCGCTGGACCTTTTAAGCAGAGACTTTATAACCACAGGTATTCTTTTTCGAACCCGGGTCAAAAGTACCAGACAGCCCTTTCACGGATATTCTGGAAAATGAAATAGGAAGGGCTGGATCTTGTAATTAGCTGGAAACTAATAGGTTCTGCCAGCATTCCGAGGAATTTTCGTGATAGTTGCTGTCTGTGTTTGCTAGAAAAAAATTTAATATTGCAGTATTCTTACCAGCACCTGCTCCTGAATCTTAGAAGGGAATTTATTAGTAGGTGCCGCCATCAAGCTAGTTTTTTGAATACTTAGATTTTAAATTTTAAATTCATAATTTTAAAATTTTAGGATATTAAAAATATAAATTTAATGATTTTTGATAAATTATTTTAATTTTAACTTTAAATAGTAATTCAACCCCTCTACCTTCCTCTCCCAGTCTCCTTTAATTGTCTATCTTTATAAAATATTAATTCTTTTATTAAACCTCCATTTTCTCTGTTAGTATATATCTTTTTAAATAATTTTTTTCACATCTTAAATTTTATAAATTTTCTATATATTAAAAAAAAACTTTTTTTTAAATTTTTATGAGAAATTTTTTAAGATTAATTTTTAAAAAATTTTTTAAAAATTATAATTTTCTTTAATTGTTATTTACTTTGTCTATACCTTAAAATATCTTTAATTAGATTAACTTAATTAAATTTTTAAATCTTATTTTTATTTTTCCCCTAAATATACTTTATCAAATAAGTCTCTTTTTCTAAAACTTTAACCCTTTTAAACATTTTAAGTTAAATTTGTTTGACACGTATCGAGCGTTTTCTATTTGATATTTTCTCCTTTTTCTTTCTTTTCTTTTTCCCCTTCTTTATTTTTCTCTATGCATTTGTTATATCCGGCCCCTTCCCTTTCTGTTCTGTTTTGCTTAACCCAATTCTTAATTTAACGACCTCCCATTCCGTAACTCTTTTCTATTAAGCTAGACATGCCAAATATCCATCTCTTCACTTACAACTCTATCAAAAAGTAAAAACCAAAAATAGACTGATTTTCAAAATATCTTTTTGTGACGTATATTTCTCAAATCTTAATCGTTATTTATTTTTTATTTTCTCCTTTTTAATCCTATTTTTCTTCATTTAGATATACACTCTGTTGCTGAGGATACGTGAAATCTCTATTAGGGATATCATGTTGAAATGTTCATTCAGCATTTTTTAATTTTGAAAATTTATTTTAATTTATATTGGCTCTGTAATTTTAATTACATTGAGCTCTCCTCCTGTATCATTTTTTAATATTAACATTTTTTCATATTAATTAGGATCAGGTTCTTGGAATTTAGCTTCCTACTTTTCCGTTTCGGATAAAAGTAATTTAATAAAATAATGTATATATATATATATATATATATATATATATATATATATATATATAGGAAAGAATATTAATAAAAAGTTTTGAATTTAAAAACGTACTTTTTTAAACAGTATTTGTTTATTTTTATAGTGTTTTATATTTCAGACCGCCCTCGGTCCTTCATCAGAAACATCATATATATATATTATATATATATATATATATATATATATATATATATTGTAACTAACTTGTTGAACTCGTAGCTTTATTTACCTTTTTGTGCATGCATTTACTTTTATAATGAGTGCTCGATACAAATGTAGAGCATTATACTGTAATGGTTGTTACAATGTTTTTAAATTCATAGTATCACTAAACAAAAAAATTCTCATGTTTCGAAGCCAGCCCATTATGTTTTGGGTTCATCCTCAGGTGATTTTTTTTTTTAGAAAAAAAATACTCGTGTTTGCGTGGAAAGCCTGTTTATGTTTTATAAGTACATATATATAACTAAACAGAACATCATAATTTCCACTTTCATGCAAGATATTTTCGAAAGATATTTTCGAAACGATAAAAATCGTTTCAAAAATATCTCTCTTCAGAAAGGAATCGGACCTGTACACTCCCACACCGGAGAGATGCCGTCTTTAGATCAGATGTGTCTTTACCAATCGACTAACAGAAGATTTCATGGAAGACAAAGTTCAATTTCACCTTTGCAGCTGCGATTCCTACAGGAAGACAAATATTTTTCAAACGATTTCTCAAACGACTTAGGCCAGTGGAAATTAGAATGTACTGTTAAACTATATATATATATATATATATATATATATATATATATATATATATATATATAATAAACTGACTTTCCACTGAAATACGAGTATCCATTAAAAATTAATAAACAGTTGAAAATTCAAATATGTCGACTAATTCCTATTTCGTAGATTTCTGTTAAATTCCGTTATTTATATATATATATATACATATATATATATATATATATATATATATATATATATATATATATAGATGCATGCGCGTGTGACTCTGTGTGTGTGTGTGTCTGTGTGTGTATGTCTGTGTGTCTGTGTAGTGTATTTTTGCTAGACATTATCAAACTGATCAGGGTTGACCTTTTGTATTGAACTTGGCCGGTGAGAAAACACCAACGCCCTTATTAGCCCACGTCAACACTAGCTCCCGGGGATGCTCGTTATGGTACTTATTTACAGCATGGATCGCATTATTTCCCAATTTTGTTAATCTGCCAGGTTAAGGAGCTCATTCTTTTTACAGACACACGTTAAACATATTCTGTGTTTCTTCACAGAGGGAACTGGTAGTTTATGCTGCCACTATGCTGAATTGTATTTGGTTACAGTTTGCATTCATCTGAACGGGACCAGTACGCCGAAACCAGATCCGTGGTTGGCCAGTTAGTTTCGGATATCTAATTTCATTTGCAAGTTTGGGTTAACCCTGGGTATCCTTTTCAGTAACTTCTCCAGATATCATAAATTCCCCAAACAAATTGATCGTGTTGTACTTCGAATCCGTGTTTTACGATCTAAATGCTTTACACTCTGACGCTCTATCCGTTCAGTCACACACCCACTCACATATATATATACATGCATATTGGTGATATTATTTTGTGGATATGTTATTAACTAGAAAAATTGCATGAAAAAAAAAGATTGTAGCCTTATTTTATAAGCCATTCCGAAATGTCGGTAAACAGGAAAATAATAAATCTTATTGTATATAGACATATTGAAAGAATTCTAAGAAACATTGTGTAACTTTATGAAAAGCACGTAATATCTAATAAATGTCACACGTCTTCGTGTGATACATTAAAACTGCGTAATATGATATCGTTGGTTCGAATTGGCTTCTATGTGAAGCTTTTTATGCGCTTTAAATAATAACAGTTATACTTTTGTAATAAAAATACTTTTGATAAGATCCCCATAATTTTATTCTCGCGTTCTCTTGGCATCATAGATGTATCAATAATACTAGCTATCTTCAGTAAAAACGTTAAATTTATAATATCTGGTGCACACTCGCGTAAATATTGTTGCATGTGATGTAATCTATGAATATCTCAGTGTATATGAAAAATATATTTGAAATCATATGCATAGCCATTTTACAAGATTTTAATATTTGTAATCCTCACCATTTTAATAAAAACCGTTATATATATATATATATATATATATATATATATATATATATATTAGGGTAGGTTGATTTTTCACTTTTTTTAAAATATTATAAAATCTCACTTACTGAAAGTTATGTATGGACCTATTAAGTACTGATACAAAATATTAGATCAAATACTTCAACGGTTTTTGAGCGTTTGGCATCAAAGATCGCAGACAAAAATATACTGAAAATTCCTCGTTTTCGCAAGATTTGGCTTGAATATTAGTGAGAAAACCAAATAATTTTAGTATTTAATTCAAGGAATGTCATTTTATTTTATAAAAATTATATTAATTAAAGAAATGATGACTAATCTTCAAATTGAAAATCCCCCCATTTTCAGTATCTGCTTTAAAAAACATTATGAATTAAGCAGTAATATTTGAATACCTTATATGATTTTTTCTGTTATAAGTGAAAATATAACAAACAAACAAATAAGGGAAAAAACACTATTTTAATAGTGCTTAATATATAGATCAAATTGCTCCATATAAGAGCCCTTATACAAAAATGCTGGTCTCAATTTCTGACTCAAAACTTTGGCTATAATATGTTGATGCCTTGCTTCAAAACAGTATACAATTTGCAAAGCTTCTGTTGTTAACTTGACTGCCTATTCCATGCCTTAGGAATGTGCGGGCAAATTTGGCAAGTCAAGCTTTGTTCCATTTAACAATGATTCCTGAAGTTCAGATTCAGAAAAACCTTCCGTCATTGGTGGTTCAAAAATGCCACAATGATAAATCTATCAATTGTGTCCAGGGTGTGGCATTAAAATGAATGGTTGGTATTCTTTTTAAACTTTTCTTGGTTGACTCCCCACTCCTGAAAGAATATAAAATTTATTGATTCATTTGAAAACTTCCAGTCTCTACTATAATAATTATGATGAAATTAGATAAAATCTTTAAAATGATTCTATAAATTGCAATAATTAATTGAGTCATTGATATATAAATAAATATTTAATTACTTAATGGCCAAAACTCTTTTTAAAGCTTCTTCTCTTACTTCAACTTCATCAGATTTGACTATGGCGTTTTCAGACAGTAAACAAAATGTACTTCCTTGTATATTTCTTAAAGTGATCTGTTGGATTTCATGAGGCTGCTTCTTGATCTTCTGGATCATATTAAAAATGTGCACTTGATGATTGTGGAACTTATTATTTTTTTAATTTCAAACCAACAAGTGGTATACACATTTACAATAAAACTTATTAAACTGTGGAGTTTTGTTGTGAGCTTTTGTGGGTATGTGCCACGACTCAATAAATGCATAAGCCTGATGGCCAAATTTAACCACCTTGCCTGGTTTAAAGGACCAATTTTCCAGGAGGCATATCTAGAGTCAACCTTACCTCTAGAAATATCCAATGTGTATTCATACAGAAGTCTTTGGTCACAACTAAGATCATGTATTTCATCAATTTTCAAAACTGAATGCAGAGGACTGCTAATAGTGGAAAATGATGTTTGTGGTAAATCATTTGAGCATAATCTCTCCAGACTGAATGCTGTAGGGTCTTTTGTGCAACCACCTATGTTTTTGAAAAGAAAAGGTAGTTCATTATGGTGCAAATAGCAAGCAATTGCATGAAAAAAATTTTTTCTAAAATTGCAACCATTCCACCTTCACAGCCTGTGTTGGCATTAGTGTTGTCAACAAGGATAGCCTTGATAGTGTTCTCATTGTTGAATTCATGCAAAACATCCACTACTTGCCCTTCATGAACAACACATGTTGCACCACTATTAGGGAGAACTCTTTGTATCAGATAATGACTTTCATGTGGTGCCTTCTTTGTAAAAGTTAAACGGCGTTCTGATTCCTTAGTTTTTTCATAGTTTTCTGTCCATTTTCCTCCACAATTTCTTCATACAGCAATGTGTCCTTATTCATTCTCCCATCAACTGCAATACATATAAGGTTTTCTACACTTTCATCACGTTTTTGTTGGGCAGTTGTTTTCACTTTAGACTTTGCTCTATCAACTTTGCATTTATCTATAATATCTTTCATATTTCATTTTGGTATAAGAAGGCCCATAGTCTTCAAATCCAAGAGCAAGACATTGACAAGGCTAGCTCTAAGATTAGAAGATATGTCCCCTCTAACTAACTTGAAAGCATAACTTGGAAATTATAAGGGCCTTTTGGATGCCTCCTTGGCTACAAATATTCTTCTTCTGGTTTTTCACTTGGAGAAGATGAGTAGGAGGGGGAAGGAACATTAGTTTGAACATTTGATGTTGAAGCTGTTGGTGATGAAATTTTTTCTTAACCTCTCTCTTTCCCTTTTACTTTTTTATAGCACTTTTTAAATCAACAGGTCCAAGCTGGAAAGTGCCCTTAGACCCTAATTTGCCCCACCGATCCTTTTAGTTATTCACGATCCTGAAATACCTAAAAAAATATACATGTACTATCAGAAATGAAATTCCACAAATATTTTAAAAATAAATTTGATAAAATTTGAAATAAATACATTAAATTAAAAGTAATGTTTACTTACTTTAAAGTAGTGTTACTTCCGAGATTAGCGCGTAAACAGGCTTTTTAAGAAATAAATATTAACTTTAAAAATAAAAACAAATCAGAATAATTATAAAAGTTAATTTTTCATTAAACTAAGACTTAACTATTAAAAAAATACATGAGATATTCGTGATAATTAAAAGCGTAAAAGAGTAAACAAGGTAAGAACAACCGTTTAGGGGGAAGTAATTTCAACAGGTGAAGACCATAAAAAATAACAATAAATAAAATGGCATACGTAAATAGTTATTTGTATATTAAACTAAATATAGTGTTTTTATTTCTTTTTAAATTTCATGTTTTCATTTAATTTCTTAAGAAAAAAAGAATACTAAACTTAAAATATCTATTATTAAAAATACAATAAAATATCTATTATTAAAAATACAATACGCTTACGAAAAAATACAATACGCTTAAGCGTATTGTATTTTTTCTTATTGTTGAAACTTGAAACTTGGGTTTTATTTAAAGCGACACGCTTCCGTTTACGCCTCTATCGCGATAAAAATCCGAATTTATTTCGTCTTTAAGTTTAAATGCTGAAATAAATACAAAGTTTTGAAGAAAAAAATTTATTGTGGTAACTCTTGACATTATTTTGCAACTTTCTTCAAGTGCGATTTTTTACAGTTCCAAAATCGACCTACCCTAATATATATATATATATATATATATAACCCTCCTGTTAAAGAAAGAGCGACAATTGTAAGGCAGAGTCGACTCAGTTCAGATAGACAATAGCGAGGAAACATCGGCTCAGTTCATTCTCTTTACTACCAGTTATTAAACTTTACTACCAGTTTTGACAGTTTTTGGAGAGTGTTTGCTTTTTAGCAATGTCTTATTATTTTATTCTTTTGCCATCCATAATTATGTCATCGAGTAATGAAGAATATATATATATATATATATATATATATATATATATATATATATATATATATAATTATTAACCAGTTCAAGAGGGGGATATATTATTTTTTGCTTTTTTCCCCTTATGTCTTTATGTAAGATACTCAATCATAGATACATCGATATATCTATCTTGCGTTTTTTAGAAGGCATATTGATGTAAATATTTTTCCCTCATTTATAACAACACGGGGCCATTCTTATTTAAATATTATTCTTTGAGCTATTCATTTTGCAGTCGTAGAAATTATTGTTCATTGCTTGGAAAATGTTTATTCTAAAACTGTGGATTGTTTACTATATTCCTTGAATCTAATCAAATCTGATGAATGATATATTTTTTTAGTCATAGAATATAAATTATATATTTTCTTGGTGTGTATATGAAAGTAAAATATAAATAACTATATCTATTTTGTCAAAGAAGTTTTGGAAGGTGATAGTCCCCCATCCTCTTGTATTCATAATCTTTGTTCATCCAAAGAGGCCTACTAAGCCTCTGCTTTCTTTGTCATTTTGATTTGTATAGGAAACCTAATTGAATTTATATTGTCAAGCAGTGCTTGCCTATCTTCCAGGCGTTGATAGAGTAGGAAGACATCTAACTTTCACCTTCGGTAAGAAAAAAACCAAAACCAAAATTTAGAAATAGTCTACAGTTTGTATACCATATACAAGCGGTAGAATCTGCAATTCGTACATTAACGTGATATTCAAAAGTAGTTTTACACATCCGTGATATCTTATCCGAACCAAAGCTGCTAGGAAGTTACCATAAGGAGGAAGAGTGTAGTAGGAAGTGTAATTGTAGTAAAAATTCCAGTAGCCATCCCAAGTAGATGTGGCGGAATTGATTAAAACATAACTGGTTCTATGGCATTTGAGTATTAGATCCTTGGGTTGGGTTTAGTCGAAATTTTAATTAACGGCAAAAATTCACAAGCTACACAAAAGGCAAAAGTAATAGCTGAAGCCTAATATTATGGAAGCATATAAAGAGAAATAGATGTTACCTATTCTTGTGAATTAAATAAATATTCTGGCCAGGAATTCTGAGAAAATTAACGAGTGCAAAATATTCATGATGAAGGATGGTGGATACAACGGCCGAAAAGTTGCGGTTATGACAACAAAAAATATATTTTTCTAGTCTGAATATTTGGGTGTATGCATTAATAGATACATCAAAAATATAAGCATAATCACCCATTTAAGAAGACATTGCTCTCAAATGTTTTTATTTTATCATACATACATATCTATATGTTCTTCCATATATGATATATGAAAACCATACATAACGGTAGAGGTTTGCAAAGAACCATGCCTAAGTAAGGGAAATACATTTATTGCTATTTCCTTTAACACATTCCTGTACAACTTTATAAACACCCGTTCACACACACACACACACACACACACACACACACACACACACACACACACATATATATATATATATATATATATATATATTTAGAGAGAGAGAGAGATGTGAGAGGGTAAGGGGAGAGTGAAAGACAAAGAGTGAAAAAACAAGAAATATATCTACAACCAAACGAGCCTTCCTCCTCTCATAAATTGTATACTTCTTAATGTGGTTTGTTTGTATGGACAAAAAATTCACTTTACTTTAAATGCAGCAAATCCAATTATATTTAATGATGCCTTTGAGACTTTAACCAGTTTATTTCCTTTGCATCAATAATGCATGCGAAATCATTAAAGAATGCAAAAAATATACCCACATATATAATTATCCTTACAATCTAGCAAGCTTGCTCTACATAGACTTGCTTCTTAGGGTTTTGTACTGGGGATTTTCAAGAAACCTTGTTAGAGACAAATCCAAGTTGAAGAGTAGATTTAAATTTTATGTTCGCAATTTGGAGCCAATGGGAATATCAGATGAGCTATGAGAGCCAGTGAAAGTCACATTACTTAAGGAATCGATAATCAATGTTTAGCACTTGACATAAAGTTTTCTTGACATTTTGTATTAGTGTAATTGCTTATTTACTAGTTGACTAAGTTCACAATGCTCGGTAGCACTAAGTGCAAAATAGTATTTGTTGACAGTGAAAGTGAATAAACTTGACTGAAAAAACTGCATAGATTCTTGTTGTACTAAATGCAATTTACTGCTTTATTTAATTTTTCACGTAGATTTAATTAAAATTATACATCTTTCTATGTAAATTGCATTTATATTTCAATATACATTTCATCAAAATGAAACATGTTACATGTAAATTCCAGTTAAATCACACGGTTCCCTGCATATTTTAATTAAATCATACATGTTTCTATGTAAATTTGTTTCTATGTAGATTTCGATTAAATCATTCTTCCATGCAGATTTTACTTAAATTTTCCATGCCTACATGTAGATTTAATTTATGTTTCCATGTAGATTAAATTATTCATGCCTACATGTAGATTTAATTTATGTTTCCATGTAGATTTCCTATAAATTATTGATGTTTCCACGTAGATAATATTTAAATTATAAATGTTACTTTGTTCATTTCATTTAAATTTTTTCCTATGACGATTTCCTTTAAATTATCTATATTTACATGTAGATTTAATTCATATTTAACATTTTTAAGTCATTAGATTTCTTTACATTAGATAATCTGCAATCACAAATGCATTGGACCTTTTATAGAATTTTTTAAATTACCGATTAATTTTCGAGAAAAATTAAAAGGTGTGCAAGTATCAAGCGATAAGTTTGATGTTTCAATAGTTTTCTGTCTTGACAGCATTTATATGGAACATTCTTCATTTTATCTCGAAATGTATTTGGAATAACTTAATGCTAAAATTGTCACTTATTGACACTGCTGTTACTGAGACGGTTTTCCCATTCAAATTAAGGCAGTACCATTTATATAATAATTAATCACACATATGAACGCTTTTTCACGTGGTTAGAAAATTAACGTTTTTTAACCTGAGACCAGGCCTCAAATTTAGTCATGTTCAATTTAACAAGGCGGTGCCATCTTGATAATATCAGCCTGGAGAGACGATATCAGCATGTGGTACCATTGGGAAGTAGCTAAAAAGCAGTTCAGTCAGTTAAGTGCCATACGTGAAACACGCTTGGGCGATCATGCCTCGAAAGCGACATGACTGACTGGGCAGAAGATTATCACGCAATAGGTTGCTTTCCTCGGTAGATTGGTTGCCAAACAAGGCTATAGAACCCAATCTGTCCTGTTATTTAACACATAACTGGAAGGAAGAGACGGATTAATACCTTTCCCAAGGGTATTTGCGCGTAAGTGAATTCAACTGGAATTTGAACTCGGCTCCCTGATTTCTCGTTCCGAGCCGATATCCACTGCACCACAACGCACATCCTGCACCACAACGCCATTACCAGGAATTAATTCGTGCTTTTTGAAATTGTGTAGACGAAAATGTGTGAAATCTGTCAATTGTTGTGATAGTACGAAGTCACACGTCATCGTGACTGAGTATTTTAACGAACTGTACAGGTTTAAAACTGTTGATGAATCAGATTATTCACTCGTCCTCAGAAACTGTACCTAAGGTCCATTTTATTGTTGCAAAATAATCACAAAATGGCTTTCAGTAGCTGCCTAAAACCGGGATTAACTAGCTATCTTAACCTGACATAAACACGAGTAGCTGGTTTATTACTTTAGTATACTTACAGAAGAAAATCTCTGAATTAACAATAGAATGGAACTTTTGATAAAATCCTATTAATATGTTAGAATTAGTTTTCAACTGCAGAGCAACACATTTTATAGCATTTAATATATTGATTATCTTTAAACTTATCTTTAGTACAATTGGTCTATTCTCAAATATCTCAACTATTGCTATAATTGTTCATTATATTGTTCATATTAATTGCATATATTCACTTGTCTCTTTATTCCAACACTTCGCATAAAAGCGATTCTATCTGTGTTTGTAAAACGCTTCTCTTTGTTCTTTTCTTTCTTTTTTCTTTCACTTCATCAATATTATATTTTGTATGAGATGATAACCGCAGGCAAATCTACCAGCCTTGTGTGCATACGGGAATATGAAAATATCTACTCAAGTATTCAGGAGCACTTTAACCTGCAGCGGATAGAATAGTTAGAGAAATATCACTTCAGAAACATGAATCTGTGTCGACTGTGGTAACTTAGTATGCAGGTGTAGAAAACTGATATAGCAAATGGCGGAAATGGTGAAACGCTCCACAGAATAGGATACAACTTTTTCGATTCTTTAATAGAACAATAATCCTTGAATAAATATGAAACTGGAATCATTTCTATACGACATACTTACACAATTGTTTGCTATCTGAAAATTTTATTCCCTGCGCGTAGTAAAGAGATATCCTTGCCAGCGTTGTCTCCATAAAAGAAGCAGAATTAGAAAGAAAATTAGCAAACAAAGAACACGGAATTTTGAAAGAAAAATGACTGATAATAAATTAAAGAACTGGAGATAAAATTGCAAAGTAGAGAAGAGAAATTCGTGAAGAGGATGATTATGGTGAATGACATAACTTACGAATATATTAGCGACAAACCAAACGGAAAAAAATAAGGATAAAAATGCGTAAGAAATAAAGATATAAATTCGTGAGAAATAACGATAAAATATTTACGAAACATACGTAAGAAATAAAGATGAAAATACGTAAAAAATAAAGATAAAAATACGTAAGAATTTCTCTAAATCTGTATTTATAACCTAACGGATCGTTTGTAGAAATTAGGGAATCCGTTCACGCGGTATGTATAAAAAGAAATTTATTTTTCTAAAAGATTTCAAACGACATTTTCGCCAAATTGTAAATGCATTAAATTCGGCGCTAATATATTCTGTTTAAAAATTTCATAAAGCGGAGGACACCCAACGAGCCATCTGTCTTTTATAAACCAAGCAGCCGTCAGGATAAATTGATTGCTTAGGTGAAACATCTTTTTTGATGAATAAAGTTCTAAAAGAATAAAAGAAAAAAAACAAATACTAATGTTTATTAGAGATAAAGAAATTAAAGATTTGCTGATTTGTTGTTTCAGCAACTACAAGCAATAATTAATTTGATCAGGAAATCGCACACTTGGCAAATTAATGTTTTAAATAATCTTCTTTAACTTTTCAATTCGAAACATTGTTTATATTCTTTTTAAACTGTAAAGTAATTCATTTTCGCTGATACTCTTTCTTTTAACACACTAATCCTCTCTCGTAAGGGTTAAATTAAAATTTGATAATATCAAAATGTGTATTTTCAGAATAAATAGCGACTTTTTGTAACGGTTAATTTAATTTTTCAATTTTTTCAATTTATTTTAGAATATTTTTTCAGCGCAAAATATCGATTTGTATTCAAGCTATGAAAATGACATACACTTTTTTACGCGACATCGTTTAGCAAGAATATGGATTTAATGAATCATAAGAATTTGCCAACATATACATGAAAATATCTGAATAAATAAAATGTTTTCTTTCATCTGCTTTTGTCTTTGAAATATATAGGCTGGGTTGTTTCATATTTACACATTTTTAAGTTAATTAAATGTACATCTTTTTCTAATCAGATTTGATTACGATGATAAATTCTAAAGGTAAATCGTATTTGTAACATCTTCAATTATTTTATATTCTTGTTTTCTTTTTTTGCATATAATTCGAAGGCGATAGAGGGAATGGTCTAATTTTCTTTTCTCTATTAATGTTTGCAACTAACATTGGCATGATTTCCTTTATCTAAATTTGTCCGCTGACCTACACAGTTGCATTTATAGGATTACTGGCATTTTTGTTTGTGTTATTTTAGGCGAAATGAGAAAATATAATGAAAGTTGCTTTGAGGTTTAGATTCATTTCTATTCACATTAGAAACAGAAATTAGTTTCTCCGAAAAAGAAAATAAAAAACACAGACAAAAAAACAAAAAGAAAAAAAGGAATAATAGTTAAGTCATATCATCACAGAACGTAATTCTCAGATGAAATAAAATAAGTTGATTAAATTTACTCTTAATTATTTCTTCGGATTCTTACATTGCGTTCGGCTTCCATATATTGGTTCACTGATGCATTGCAATAAATAAGACATAAATTTTAAAGAAGTACAGAATTGATTGCGGCTCGTTAATTCGTTTAGTGAAACACTTTACAAAATAAAATACGATCAGCACACATGAGGTCACACCATTATATTCCTTACTATCGGGACCAGAATTCTTGTCATACTTGTTATATAATTACAACGCTAGAGAATTTGTTTGATGTGTGGATAGTGAACTGATACATTCTCGGAAAAATGACTCGGAGCCCCAGGTTCAAATTCGATGCTAGTGTGTTATGTTCACTTTCCAAAAATGCCTTTGGGAAAATGAAGAATCCATTTCGTATCCCGTCTCATGTATGGGCTAAATAAGATCTCTAGCCTTGAATGGCAACCAGTTTAAGGGAAGAAATCTCTGTATTCAAAACAGCGAAAAGGATAACGAAAACTACTTAAGAATACTATCTTTCTCCATCCACAGTTGAAGCAAAAGAATATATGGACATTTACGATATCCCTTAAGTGAAGGGGTTTGGCACAAAATTGTCAATTAGTTAACAAAATTGAATGAAGTTCTTTATAAGTCAGATTGTTTTAAATAAATAAAAAATATAATTTACATTCGTACTAAAATTCTCATCGTTGTTGTTATTGCCACAACGTTATATTCCCCGACTTTCGTCAGGTGTGTATCGATCTGGATAACCTTTACAAAAGCAGAAAATACAATTGTCGAAATTGAAGTTTACAAGGATTCGTTTAAAAATATTAGAGCTTTCAATCTTTAAATAAAAATATGTCATTCCGAAGTTTCATTAAAAGTAATCATAGCCTTCAATTTTTAAAAATAATCAGATTGTCAATTCTCAACATAAAAACACGTCTTTTCGGCCTTTATCAAACTTTGCAGAGACAGCCAAATAACAATGCGACCTGGCGGCGGGCGGCGGGCGGTGGACGGTGTGGGAGTCGTTTGGTCTTTGTCGCCTGAAGATATCTCTCCAAATCTTACTTAAAAATTTGTTTCATAGCAGTGCGAACTTTTCGTTAAGAATAATCAGAACTGTCAATTTTCCAAATAACTTTTAAAACTTTTCTACGTTTCTTTACATCTTCAGTTATAAGTTCTGTGGTAGGCGACCAGCCTCTCGGTCGTGCCTCCCCAATTGAGAACACTTTTCCCTTAATCGTTACATTTCGACTGCAATTTAAAAACTACCCAAACAACTCTGATTTTTCGCACTGAGTTCGGAATTTTTATAGCTGTCCCCAATTCTCTTTGGGGATCTACGCGACTCAAAGCTTTGACCAATGAGATTATTTCCACCCACACGATTTACGGGTAGCCATGGCTCGACGAATGAAATATCAACAGCTCACATGACGTAATGTCTTTCTGTCTTTTTTCTTTTAATTACATCATCTTTTTTTCGATTTTAGAATCTGTTCCCAGAAATAATTTTTGAGGATTTAACTCTGCATGACCTCATCAAGGAAATCCTGACATTTTGTTCTGACTACGACCATTTTTCAAGCTTCTACTGGCCCAAAACAGTTCGTTTGGAACACGAAAAATAGAAACTATATATGTCTCTTTTTTTCAATTATCAGCCAATTTTTCTATTTCCCGGATTTTACAAGAACATAATAATATTAAGAATAACTTTTTTTACGTAAGCTCACATCGCGGATTACAATAAAGCACAACTAACAATACCACTAATATCAATTTCTCTCACTCCGCTGTAATAAACGTAAAATATATGTATATATATATATATATATATATATATACCGACGTGGAAATAGGGTTACAAATATAATAGAAACACATTATCTGTTTTTACTGAGAGTTTGTAATTCTTAGGGTAAAATCTATTTGCAACACGCTTCTATACGTGATACACTGTTGGGCGATCAGGTCTCGAAAGAAACATGACCAACAGGGTAAAAGATTTTCCGCAGTATGTTGGGAATTTATTATTTGCTACTCGTTTAAAATGTCACTGATACAGTTCCCCTTGGCATCCTTGTATAATTAGTTTCTAGTTTTAACATAAATTAGATGTTCACCTAAACGGACACACTATTGATGAAAAGAAATTATTACTTATTAAAAATATGTACTTCTGTTTTAATTAACACCAGATTTCTTGTTTTCTTTTATGAGAATGTCTAAATGCACCGTCATATCTGTTTTTTAAAATTTTACGATATAATTTGAGGTCTGATGTTGTATGCAAGATATTTGCGTATGCGTACCCCGCTCGCGCGTACACACACACACACACACACACACACACACACACACACTATTCTATTTAACTCATGGAACACACACACTATTCCATTTAACGTGTGGAACTCCACACTATTCCATTTAATGCTTAGGGCACAAACAAGCACTATTCTATTTAACATGTATACATGCACACGTATACTATGAAATTTAACGTAGAGAACACACACATACACTCTTCCATTCAACCCTTGCGATACACACACACTTTTCCATTTAACTCATGGACGCACACACATACACTATTCCATTTAACGTTCGGGACACACACAAAGTATTCCATATAACACATAAAATACACACACGTCTATTTAACACGTGGACACACACAGCCACACACACACACACACACACACACACACACACACACACACACATATATATATATATATATATATATATATATATATATGTTTGAATGTATACATAATCAATTAGGTATATGAGTGCAGTTGTATGAGCGCGTCCATATATGTGCATTTATGCGTTAGAACAATTTCGTTCGCGTCTGTTTTACTCGACACACATCCAGATATGAGGATATGGACAATGGACTTCTCTGTTGACATACCTGACTATAATGCTTTAAATCCGAGGTTCGCTGATTCTATATGCAGTCAGCATTTCAGTATTTTTTCTTTTCATTCCGTTATTCCTCAAAACATCAGAACTAAAAAAAAGAAAGAAAAGAATCAGTAGAGTTACGTCAAATTGCATTAAACCGATTCTGTTACAGTTTTTTCCCTTCAAACAATTCTATATAAGAATGTCAATTCCAAATAAATAGAGCGCCAAAATATAAACGCAATTTGTTTTATCTTCAATTCTATATTTTTAAGTAATTTTAAAACCCATTTTCTCATAATATTGTAGTTCGCAACAGGTTAACTCAATGTATTTTATTATAGACCAACCAAAATTAAGTCTCTGTAAAATGAATTTGTATGAATGAGTTTGTAAGTGCAACAGATTGTGTGAAATACATTTTATTTTATAATGTTAGATCAGTCTAGAAATATCTTTAATAAATTCGCATGAAGTTAGATTTGAGTTCGTGTCTCCATTTTACAACAAGAGAACTAAACATGCAGCATTGTTAACACGTAATAAATGCTTATTAAACTTTTAAATATATTGTTATAAACGGCGTTTACAACAGAAATAGTAATATTCAATATGCATAATTTTAAAAGCAGATTTGAATAAACACTTTTTAATTATTCAATTACTTAAGAACAAATAGACACTATATATACGCAATGTTTCCATCAAGATTTTTTAACAAAATTTCGCGTTATAGAAAGAATTTAGAACTGCTTCGTTAGAACACAGTCGTAATTTAAAATATCTGTTGCGCTCATAAGCCTTGTTCACGCTTGCTATCACTTAACTCAAATTAATAGAATAAAGTCGAAAAAATTATAGATTTTTTTAAATAAGTAAAATAATTAGTTTAATTTGACTTTCTTAAACTTGTATCAAATTCTTTAAATAGTGAATATATATATATATATATATATATATATATATATATATATAAATTTGTGTATTTAGGCAGCAAAGCTTCTTTTAAACATATTAGATTAAATAAATTGCAAACACTATGTTTGCTTATTTTTAATAAAATCCGTTCATACTCACGGATAATCTTTCGCGTATTAGAATCTAAAGATGTCAAAGATGAGCTGTAACGTTGACAAATCTCATTTTCATTAATTTCCTAAGGTACCCAAATACTTTCAGCCTCTTTCCGAGGTCATCTACAGGGGTATGAGTTATGGTAACAAATGTAACCAGAAAACTGTTGCTCAAAATTACTGTACATTTTTTCCTTGCTTCAAATATATATATATATATATATATATATATATATATATATATATATATAACCATATTTTCAGATGGTTGCTATTAAGTTTAGGTGATTTTTAGGACAAGAAGAGAGTTCGCTAAAAGATGAAGAGTACAATTATTTTTGTCGGGAAAAGTAGCCGAAATGATAAGAGAGTGGAAAAGACATTTCGGATTCAATGAGTGCAGAATTGTTTTTGTTAGAAGAAGTAAGCGAATTTATCAAAGCTAGTTATCTAAGTGTAGTCAAAATATTGTTAAATGGGTATTTGACGATATGTGACCGTTGGTCAAAATATGGCCTTGAGAATTTCCTGTTTACTGATTACCAGAACAGCTGATAAGAACAGGAAAACAACAACAGAGAGTAAACTTTCTCCACTTCTATTGGAACTCGAAATGGTTAAATGATATTACTTACATTTCGAGATGCTAAGACGTATATAGCAATCCAGTTCTTAAATTCAACAGCCCGGTTTTTTGTCTTTTTAATAAAAATGGGGTGGAAAACATAATTCAGTGAGTCGAGACCAGCAATAAATTGAAGCAAACTAACTGAAAGAGAAAGAGAGAGACAGACGGAGACAGAGAGAGACAGAGAGGGAGAGAGATATATATATTGCAAGAGAGAGTCAGTCCAAATCCAGCCAGCTGGAAGTTAAATAAACCATTGTTCTGTGGAGATAATAGAACACGAATATTATTTTGCTACTGAAATACCATCCTACTGATATTTTTTCGTCACTTAACTTTGTCTTGCTTGTCATCTTATTTTTATTTGATATATATAAATACATATAAATCTACAACGTGTGTTGCGGTTTTAAATCTGGTTTTAATTATATACCAATCCTTTGTTTGTCTGGGCCAATCTCGTCAAGTGACAACAAGCAATCCTGCTTTGGCTAATCCGGAATCGACCGAGGCTCAGAAAAGTTGGCTGTATTCAGCGAGGGGTCGTGTTATATTTGGTGCCGAATCGACCAGGATTAGACACTAAGGTGACCACAAGTCAAGTCGACAAGGACGCGCGACAAAGTTGATGAAAACAAGAGACAGCAAGTCGATGAGAACGAGCGACAGTAATCACCGAGAACAAATGATAACAAGTCGACAGAAACAAGTGACAGAAAGTAAGCGAGAACAAGCGACAGCAAATCGACGAGAACGAACGTCAGTAAGACAGTAAAAACAAACGATAGTAAGTTGACGAGAACAAATGACAGCAAGTCAGAGGAAACAAGCGACAACAAGTCGACAACAACAAGCGGCGACAATTCAACAAGAACAAGTGACAACGATAGAGATCAGCTTTATCAATCGACTTTAATCGATTAACTTTTAAATTCTAAGTTTAACAAAAGCATTAGATCTAGCTTATAAAGTTATTTAGACATTAAACGAGTAAATGACGTGAACGTACACATATTCAAATCTGAATATATCTACATATGTACACATAGACGAGTATATACACACACGAGCACGCACTGGCAAACAGATGCATGTACAGACGTATATACGCACACATATATACATAAATAAATTATAAATTTTGTTTTATCAACGTGTCAATATATCCGTTAAGTTTTAAAGCCAGGTTTGAAATTCGTCTGTAAAGGCTACAATATCGGATACATGTAAGAGTGAATTTGTAAGATACCAAGAGACTAGAATTAACGAGATCAATTCAAACACTGCCATATTTCAGTGTATGAACTAATAACATAATTACATATATACTCACGCACATATACAAGCTAAAAAACAAAACATACTCGACAAAAAACTTCACAGATCATCGCATACAAATTAAAGAATATGACCACATACATGAAACTACTTATACACAACTACTGGTATAAATATACGTAAATAAGCGCAGGTATAATCATACAGAAGCATACTCGCATATAAACATGCATAGGCAATATATATATATATATATATATATATATATAGATATATAACTAGCCCATATATATATATATATATATATATATATATATATATATATATATATATATATATGGGCTAGTTAGTAGGCTTCCACTCCTGGCCATTGATTGCTCTATGGTGCCTGCCAAAAAATTAAAAAGTATTTTTACCTTATTAACCGTAACCATGTGTTGGGTTGTGAGTTCAATAACTTTTTAAAAGTAAATCATTTTTCTTTGCATTTCCTTTAGTTTCTATTAATTTTAATTTTTCGTTTTATGTCTGTTATGCTTAATTGAATGTCTGGTTTTTCTTTTCTTTAACTTGTTAGATATTTATGTGTCTGTTGGACTTTAACTAAGTTAAAACTTAGTAATTCTTAATATATTCCTTTTTTTGTGGTACAGTGGATAACGGCTCGGAACGAGAAGCCGGGGAGCCGAGTTCGAATTCCAGTTGAATCTATTGTATTCACTTACGCGCAAATAACCTTGGGAAAGGTATTAATCCGTCTCTTCCTTCCGGTTATGGGTTAAATAGCAGGACAGATTGGGTTCTATAGCCTTGGTCGGCAACCAGTCTACCGCAGAAAGCAATGGCAACCTACTGCGGGATAATCTTCTGCCCAGTCAGTCATGTCTCTTTCGAGACATGATCGCCCAAGCGTGTATCACGTATGGCACTTAACTGACTAAAATAGACCCTATTATCACCCGATTCATATTCCTCCAACCTTTATTAAACAGGCGTAGGGGCTTGTCCTTTGACTCCTGTTTATGAAGTGGTTTCCGGCTTTCTCTTTTCTCTCCTTAGATCTCAGTATTGGTGCTATCGGAATTTTCTTGCGACGTGTGTGGTCGGTGGCAACGTCTCTTTATTGCGAGGGTACCGGGTTGGCAGTTTTCTGGTTGCTGCTTCCGACTGGTAGTTAGGAACACTAACTCTTGCGTAGCGTCAAGAACGGCTGCTCTGATCAACATTTGCATAATATCAGGGTACTTGCAGTGCTATGTCGCGCGCATGGATAGGTGTCCCTGCAAGCGCTTTCAGTGGGCAAACCTGAGAAAACACTTTGCCTGCGCCAATTCCTTTCCAGCTCATGTCGTAGTTAATGACCGCCTCGAGGTCTCTCCTTTCCAACAAAAATTTAATATGAACAGCCATATCTAAAAAAAATATAAAGCTGATAAGGCGAACGGGGGTAAGAAATGACTCGCGAATTTTAATGCTTCCAAAACGAAGCTGCTATCTATTAACTATGACAGATAATCGCTCCAATTAGCATGGATCAGGCTAGTCTCGCTGAAAGTAAAACACTGCGCCTCCTCGTCTTAGTTCTCACAATAGACCTCAAGTGAAATGACTATATAGAATTCTTAGCTAAATCCGCTGCAAAGAAAGTCAATTTTCTGTATAGGGCCAGAAAGTTATTTCCTCTTGAAACAATCCTGAACATATATAGATCTACCATCCGCCCGTGCATTGAATACTGCTGCCATATCTGGTCGAGATGCTCATGCTATCCACCTAGGTCTCCTTGACAAAATCCAACGGAGAATCTGTAACGTGATAGATCCCGACTTGGCAGCTCAGATATAGTTATTTTCTCACCGGCACAATGTGGCTTCCCTGTGGATCTTCTACAAATATTTTCATGGCTTCTTCTCTGATGAACTTAGCGCACTGGTGCCCCCTATATATAAATTTACTCGAGCCACAAGACGAGCAACTAGGTCTCACCCTTTTACTGTGAAACCAAAACATTTTAAACGCAAATTCAACTCCATCAGCTTCTTTCTCGCACTTCCCGCCTGTGGAATTCCCTTCTATTTACTTGCTTTCCCGAAAGGTATAATCTCCAAGAATTAAAATGTAAAGTCAATAGACATCTCCTATCTCACTAACCTGCATCCTCTCTCTCATGCTTCTTTCTCCGTCCCCTTCACTCTCATCAGTATTCTCATCCTTCTCTTACCCATTTTCTGACACCCACTATAACCTGTCACTCTTTCTCTTAACTTTCCTCCTATGTAACACCCTACAAAACATTGGCAGTAAAATGCCTTGGTTGGGGCATTATGATTACAAAAAAAACTATTTTCAGACAGGTAGTACGGCTTCTGCTTCGCCAATCCTACAGCCGGTATACTAACGACCATCACAGAGTACATATACCAGGCCCTTAATAAGTCCGGCAAGGCTCGTTCTGTTGACCTGGAGATCTCCATGGCTTTTGATAGGGTTTGGCACGCTGGGCTTCTACGCTAGCTACAGGGCTATGGTATCACCGGACGCTTGCTTGATCTGATTCAATACTTCCTATCTAACCGCATATTGAACGTCGTCTTGAATGGGCATGACTCCACATCATATTGCAAGAACGCTGGAGTCCCCAAAGGCTCTATCACTCTTCCTGATCTTCATAAATGATCTCCTATACGTGATCAAGTCTCAAATAGGCATCTACGCTGATGGTACCACAATCTACTCCCACATCAGTAAGAAATCCGGCGAGGCGGACAAACATAACCTCGCTGCTGATCTTGAAAAGGATCTATACTCAGAGGTGGACTGGGGTAAGAAGTGGCTTGTAAATTTCAAAGCTTCAAAAATGAAACTGCTATCTGTTAACCATCACAGGCAACCTCTTCTGTCCCCCATAAGCATGAGCCAAGCGAGTCTCCCTGAAAGCAATATATTGCTCCTCCTCGGCCTTACCATATCTTCAGACATCAAGTGGAATCATTACATTGAGTTAATAACTAAATCCACTTCTAGGAAGGTTGTTTCACTGTGTCGGGCCAGGAAGTTTTTCCGTCTGAATCCATCTTGCGCATATAGAACTCAACCATGCGTCTGTACATAGAATACTGCTGTCATATCTAGTCAGGCGTCCCTGCAGTTCATTTCAGTGTTCTCGACAGGCTCCAAAGGAGAATTTTTAATGTGATAGGTCACGACATGGCAGCTCGACTCTAGCCACTTTCTCACCGCAGGGATGAGGCTTACTTTTGTCTCTTTTGCAAATATTTTTATGGCTTCTGCTCCGACAAACTTAAGTCACTGGTGCCCCCACCACTAGAATTTACTCGTGCAACCAGTCTGGCAACAAGGTCCCACCTATTTACAGTTAGATCAACTAAATGCAATCGTAAATTTTACTCGCTTCTTTTCTTGCACTTTCCGCCTGTGGAACTCCCTTCCGTATACTTGCTTCCCTGAAGGCTACAAACTCCAGGAATTTAAATACAATGTCAGTACCCATCTTTTATCCACTTGACTCAAGTTCTTTTTGCATCACCCTGTATATCTTGTTTTTTCCTTTCTTTCTATCTTCGCAACTGTCTTCACATCCGTGTTTCCATCCTTTTGCCCTTTCTCTGACACCCCCTGTAACTGGTCCGTCTTTCTGTTCACACTCTTCCTAAACATTTACTGTTATGTAACCCCTGCGCATCAGTGGCGGTGCCGCCTTGCTTCGGGTGAAACGATTAAAAAAAACACATACTAGGCTCTTGTCATCTTACATGCATCCAATATTGTAGATTTTATTGACGATTTTCAGAACTGGCTTTAAAATTTAACTGTTATATTGACACATCGATAAAAACAAATCAAGGAAAGAACTATACGAAAGGGAGTTCCACAGGCAGAAAATGCAAGAATAGAAGTCGATATAATATAAGTGACAGCTGCATTTGCCCGTTTTGACTGTGAAAACGTAGGACCTAGTTTCCAGTGTAGTAGCTTGAGTAAATTCGTGTAGAGGGGGCACCAAAGAACTAAGCTCTTTGGAGCAGAAGACGTGGAAATATTTGTAGAAAAGATAGAAGGAAGCCACATCTCGTGAAAGTGACTGGAGTTGAGCTGCCAGGTCGTGACCGATCACATTGTAGATTGGCTTTTGGATTTTGTCGAGAACCGCAAAATGAAATGCAGGGGCGCCCGACCAAATATGGCAACAGTATTAAAAAGCAGATGGTAGATTTGTATATGTGCAGGACGGATTCAGACGAGTAAAACTTCATGGCCCGACACAGTGACCCAACCTTCTTAGCAGTATAATCTATTGATTCAATATAATCGTTCCACTTTAGGTTTGCTGAGGGAGTGAGGCCGAGGAGGCACAATGTATTGATTTCAGGGAGACTAGCCTGATCCATGCTGATGATAGTGAGAGTAAGATAGTGTATGGTGATTAAAGGATAGCAACTTCGTTTTGGAAGCATTAAAATTTACAAGCTATTTTCCCCACTCCACCACAGATAGAAGGTCCCTTTCAAGACCAGCAGCGAGGTTAAATTTGTCAGCTTGGCAAAATTCTTATTGAGACAGGCGTAAATGATGGTGTCATCTGTATAGATGCCTATTGGGATCTTATTACATCAGGAAGATCGTTGATTAAGATCAGAAAAAAGTAGGACCTAGGATAGGACATTGAGAGATACTCGCGTTCGTATGATAGGATATGAAGGCATGCCCGTTTAATAGGATCTTCATTAGGCGATTTGAAAGGAACAATTGGATTAAATCGAGCCAGCGCCCGGTTATACCATAGGCCTGTAGCTTTGCGTAAAAGGCCTGCGTGTTAGACTCTGTCAAATGCTTTAGACATAGTTAGAGCAACAGCCCGAGCTTAGCCGTTTTTATCCAGAGACTGGTATATGTACTCGGTGATGGTCATTAGCATATCAAAGGTAGACCTAACGAAGCGAAAGCCATCCTTTTTCTCAGAGAATAACTGTAGGCTGCGAGATGTTGAACCACTTCAGTGTTGATAATAGCCTCGAACACTTTGTCAAAAATTGATAGGAGGCTGATAGGGCGATAATTAGAGGGGTCATAGGTTTCTCGAGAGTTCTTAAAGTCAGGAACAACAGAGAAGGACTTCTAGCAAACAGGAAAGCAGGAAGCAGAGAGGCAGTATATGTATAGATTGGAGCAAACAAAAGAGAGTTTACGGGCACATTTCTGCATGACGATGATTGGGATTCTGTCACCTTCGCTCGGGGGTCAACCTTTGAAATCATGTCAGAGACCATCGAGGTTATATATACGTCATTAAGTTCAGCCGTAGTTCTAGGTGGGAAGTCTGGTGCGGATACTTCAGACGGGTCAAATGTTGAGTTCGAGGACAATCTGCGAACAAAGCCCTTAACCTTGTCCGCTGTGGCTGTGAGGACCTCAAATATGCTCATTAAATGAGGGATGGAGGGTTTGATGTTGTTTAACAAACTTTTCCAGTAGTTTTGTGGACTGTTATACGCTGCTTCATTCTATCAGCAAACAATAGCTTAGCATGATTGTGTATATTCTTGCACTCATTAGGAGCAGAGGCAAAAAAGCGCCTAATATGGTCAGACGCGTGGTTTCGATAAAGCTGGAAGAAGTGATTCCTGTGGGTGATGGACGCGAGTGAAAGTGAGGGACGAATGAGGTTTAATTCTGAACTTCCTGGCTGGGATAAACTCATCGATATCAGCTTTCACTCAATAGGAGACCTCAGAGGCGCAGTCTTCAACGGAGAAATTAAACACTTTTTCCAAGGGACGGCACACAGAACATCCCAGTAGGGAGAGTAGAAAGATGTTAGCAGAAACAACGGCATCATCAGAGTTGTCAAGAAAGCAAAGCAGCGTAGCTTGGCAAGTGTCAGAGATAGAAGTGAAGTACAGATTTAGCAGAGAAGCTTGTTCGTCAGGAATTATACTGGGGAAGTGCATGGGGAAATCCACCACTTGCATGAGAGACTGAGTGATTGCAAAGTTCAGGGCATGGATGTCAGCAAGATCAGTGACAAAATTTTTCAACCATTTGACATAGTGGGATTAAAGTCACCGAACACAAATATATTAGCGTAGGGGTGAGAGGAAAAAAACCTTACCTATATTATCAGAGATACTGTCTAGCAAGGAACAGTCATGAGAATTAGGGGAGCAGTAGAAAAAGTTAGCTGAGTTTAGTAAAGCAAGTCGGAAACAAATGCATGAATGGTCTGAAGATTCAAGAGAACCCAACCTAGATAGAGGAAAATGTTTGCTGACATAAACTACTAGGCCATGTATGTGGACGTTGGAGTACTTCCTAAAGAGGGGAAGGTAACCAGGAATAGAGGTCAGAAAACGGGATTGTTGATTTAGTTTAGTTTCGCAGAGAGCTAATATGCCTAAGGACGGTTTGAGGGGAAACGTTGTAACCCATACCACGGATATTAGTGAAAAAATGTTAAGAGGAATTTACTCAAGCTATTACACTGGAAATTACTACTACACTGGAAACTAGGTCCTACGCTTAAGTGATTTTTGTGTAGCTGGTTTAGTACTGTTGCCCGCTGGAGTTGCTTGCATGTACATTAATCCATGTGTGTCATGGTACTGCAAGATCCCCGATATTATGCAACTATTGATCATAGCAACCACTCAAGAATCTACGCATAAGTAAGGGATTCTAACTACCAGTCTGAAGCTGCAACCAGAAAACTGAAAACTCAGTACCTTCAGTATGAAAAGATATTGCCACCGTCCACAAAAGACATAGAAAAGTCGCGAAAGCGGCACTATTAAGGCCTAAAGAGAGGATAAAGCCAGGAAACTCTTTCTGAACAGGAAGCAAGGGATGAGCCTCTATTCCTGTTTAAGAGAGAAAAAGAAGTATGAAACGGGTGATAATAGGTCCTATCTACTCTAACTTAAAAATGTTCACACTAAGTTTTAAATTAGTACAAATAAGAAGGTTAAAATTCATTCCAATTAGGAGAATTGCCAGTTAACATAATTTTAATCCGAATATAACACAGCTAATCGGAAGACAAAATTAAAATTACCTTTTATAATTTGGCATTTTCGAAGGAAGGCGTCTGGTTTGAGTAAAGCGACAATAACTTTCTGCGAAACACTTATTATTTATTAGCGACCAGAAAAAGAAAAAAGAAAAAGAGAAAGATGGATGAAAAAAAGTTTAGGTAAGCGAGTGTAGGGAAGCCATTGGTGGAATCATAGTGGTAAATCTCAGGAAAGAGAAAATAAAAGTGGAAAGAAAGACTCAAGAATATTACATCAGAAAATTGTTAGTATACAAGAAAAAACTGTCGAATTCATTTCAGTTTGGAGAGTTGCCAGTTAACAATTTCAATTCGAATATGAGACAGACAATCGGAAGAAAAAATAAAAATTACCTTTTCTAAATTGGGAACTTCGAAGGAAACATCTTAGATATGAAAGGCTTGAAGATACTGAAAGGTTGAAACCAAGGTTGTGTAATCAACTGACTTCCAAATAAAATATTTAAAGGACTTACATTATATATTTTTAATACAACTGTATAGTGGTCTAATGTAAATGTGAACAGTAACTAGTTAATAATTATTATATATTTATAGCACACATAGTCGCAAAAATATTTATCGTAAATAATCAGGCCGGTAGAAATAAATATATATACTGTTTGATTATAAACAGAATATCTACTTAAATACGAGTATCGATCCAAAATAATGTTCAAATAAATAATGTCAAATTGTCGGTTGTTTACAACCGTTTCGTTAATCTTCGTGAATTTCCGTAACATTTTATGTTTACATTTGTTGACATTACGATGTATTTCAGTGCAGAGATGATTATTTACGTGAATCGAAAATTGCGTTATGTAGGCTTGATTTGACATCGTTTAGACTATTGGACGAGATCTAAGACGCGCCAGATCAATTGTATATATTAGTTCTGTGATCATAGAATGGGACTACGGTGGTACATGTTAAAAGTAGTTTTTTTTTAGTATTTTAGGTTTAATTTTTAGTTGAGGCAGAAAATTATTATTATATATATATTTTATAATAATATCAATTGTTTCTCTAACAGGAACGTTAGTGAATAAATGTTCAACATCAAGTGATGCTATTGTTTCATTATTAAGTTTTCCGTTTTTAATATTTGTATAAGTTCAGGAGATGATTTAATGCTATATTTGTTAGGTATGTATGTTGTAATTAACTGGTTAAGCGTTTGAATTTGTTAGTTTATAGGAGTGGGTATTTGTGATATAATAGGGCGAAGTGGAAAGTTAGGTTTGTATGTCTTCGATTATTTTGATAAGTTTGAATTGTTTTGTCCCGCATTGTTAGCTGTGATTAATATATTAATCTTTGCTTTTAGACGAGTGGTAGGGTTATTGGTAAGTTTTTAAAATTTGGTGTTCTATTTTCGAGTTGTAGTCAGACTTGTTTAAAACAAAAAAGATGTTAGTTTTATCAGCTTTCTTAATTATTATTTTCTGGGAGGTTGCGAAATTCTTTTGCAGCAAATAACCACATTAACTAGACGTCTTAAGTTACATTTGTCTGACCATTCATCCATTTGTAGACATCTACAACAACATTGCTGTCTATATTCACACTATATAAAAATAATCGATAATACAACTATCCTACACCAAGAAAACAACAAAATCAAACTACAGATTCTCGAGGCAATATTCAGTAAAACACTAAAAACGTCAATTAAAAGAATTAGCTACGAATACTGTAGTAATGTTTTAAAATGTTTGTAAAAAGAACAGCTTTAACACGTGCATAACCATGGCATTAAAACATATAAAAAAGTTCATTTTGGATAATTTTAACGTTCTAATAAACGCAAACAATTTGTCAACCGTTATATTTGAAGCAGGAAAAAATGTATAGTAATTTTTAGCAACACAGTTTTCTGGTTACATTTGTTACCATAACTCACACCTCTGGAGATAATCTCGGAAAGAGGTTGAAAGTACTTGGGTACCTTAAGAAATTAATGAAAATAACATCTGTCAAGATTACAGATCATTTCTAACATCTTTTAATTGTAATCCGCGAAAGATTATCCGTGAGTATGAACGAATGTTATTAAAAACAAGTAAACATAGTGTTTGCAATTTATTTAATCTGACATGTTTAAAAAACATTGCTGCCTAAATACACTAATTTTAATATATATATATATATATATATATATATATATATATATAGGTACACACACATGTATATAGATGCACCTACATGCACACACACACACACATAAGCAAAAGCGAAAAAACAGTTATATTATAAATCATTTGTTCGCTGCATTTACTTTTATAAAAATATTGAGTCGAGCTAAATATTGTAATGTAGTTATTACAATGTTTCATAAAGTATTTTATCCCTACCTCAAAAATTTCATAATTCAGAAGATTGTTCTTCTCCAGTGATATTTTAAAACAAATGTGAAAATGATGTTTTTTTAAAAAATAAAAAAACGACTTCATGGTTATTTGGAAAGTTAAGGAGTGGTGGTTGAAGAAATTTGAACAATATAATTATCGGTGTGCCTGCAGTACTCAATCGAAATTAAGAATTAGGTCTTTTAACTGCCTAAAGGATGTGCGCTGTGGTACAATGGATATCGGCTCGGAACGAGAAATCAGGGAGCCGAGTTCGAATTTCATTTGAAACCATTGTATTCACTTACGCGCAAATACCCTTGCGAAAGGTATTAATCCGTCCCTTCCTTCCAGTTATGGGTTAAATAACAGGACAGATTGGGTTCTATAGCCTTGGTCGGCAACCAGTCTACCACAGAAAGCAATGGCAACCTACTGCGGGATAATCTTCTGCCCAGTCAGTATGTTTCTTTCGAGACATGATCGCCCAAGCGTGTATCACGGATGGCACTTAACTGACTGAACTGCCTAAAATACGCAGAAAGCGATGTTTGGTTTCCGTAGACGTTATCCTTGAAGGATGTTAAATGCTGGTGCCATTTCTTCATAAACTCGATGACACGTAGACCTGGAGAACGTAGGACCAATACTAAACATCATGGCGTGTGTGAACCGATGCTTGGCCTCCTGGTCCTTTTGGGGCTTCGATTCAGCAGTTGGTCTTCAAGTCAACTATTACAATGGTGTTCTCTCCGCCCACGCTGTGAATTTTGATCTCAAGGAAGTCACGCTAAAACCTTGTTAGCTCTCCCTTCGCCAGGTTGAACTAGAATGGACGCGCGTGCACATTTGGGTTAATGAAAACGGCACAAAAAATTAATTGAATGACGCCTGAATAAGTCTTTATATACAAACAAAAAGGAACAAAAAATAAAATATAACGATCACCAATCCCCTATTTCTAGTTAGCTGACAAAGGAGCGGAAGATTCGTCCTAGAGAAGCGTTTGTTTTTTTAACATAAATTCGAGTGTTTGGTTGGTAATGTCAGTTCATTCCAATCGGAGTTTTCAAGTATATGTCGATTCAAAAATGCCTTTGTTCTCTTCTCACCGAAGCTTTACGGAAACTGCCAAAGGTTGGTCTTTGCGCTTGTGTGGTGGGCAGCAGCGGTGATGGTGATTTGTCTTCTCTGCCTCAGCTCGGCGCAACTACTTTTTCTCTTGATAAAATCACTTCTTATCTGTCTTTAACTCGGGTTGGCCATTTCAAACTTCATCTGCAAAATCACTTCTTGTCTGACTTTAATTCTTTTCAGTCGGTCGGCGGAAGGGTTCTCTACGGTTGGCACCCAACGGCGTGGCAATTATCTCGACAGGCTTCTTTACGGTTGGCATCCAACGGCTTGGCAAATACTTTTGTCTTTTTACATCCCCAGTCAGGAACTCTATGGGATGCGACCTGCCCTACGGTGGGCGCCCAGTGTCTTGGCGCCTTACCTACGTCGTTACATCTCTGGGCCGAGAGCCAAAAGGACTCTTTATCGACACTTCCGGACTCTGCCGGTCACTCCGGTCTCTGCCGGTGGTTTGCTTGTGGCCTGTTCGGGGCCCTGTATTTATGCATGTCCCAAATTCACTGGTGGAAGGATGACGAACATGCATATCAAATCTCTGGCCAATGAAATCACTCTCGCCCACGTCTTTGGGCGGGCCACATTTCTCTCTGTTCTTTTCCTTTAGTTTGACCAATGAGGCAGCTACATTGTGGTGACGTTATTTCTTTTGGCTTTTTCTTTTTAATGCCAAAAAAAAAGAAGAAAATCCAGCTTTTATGCTTATGAATCTTTTCCAACTAAATTTTAAATTTCATTTTATTTTCATGGAGTTTAACCTTTTGCTCTCATTAAATATTTCCTTCTATTTGGGACAAACCTTTCTGATAATTCAAAACTATGTTTTGTTTAAAAAAATTACTTTTATCTTCGGTGTAATTCAGGCTTGGAAATTTTAATTCTACTTCTCTCCTTTTGTTTTCACTTTATCAAATATTTCCTTTATTGGTGACATTTCTTTCCGATAATCAACAATTATGTTTTGAGATAAAAATATTCTTAAACATCAATTTTATTTCTTTCAGCGACTCCGTCACCGCTTGTCAGCAATAGCACACCCGCAAAATATGAATTCGTTCATATCTCCCGGCTTTGAGTCTTGCAACACCTTACCTTACTCTGCCCACAATGGAATGAATTTTATTACCCGCGTTCATATTAGAACGACAACTTTTTGCAGTTGGTTCTTTTCGATTTATAAAACTCATAATACGGACCAAAACAATTCCTTCCGTCTTATTTGCAAAAATTAATAATACCATTAATATAATTACTTCCGTCCGGCCAGGCTACAAAATAGTGTTACACGTGGTGGGGAAGTTATATATCACTCTTCTGTTTGGTGTTTGTGTTGGGGACATTGAACGGTGCTGTATAAATACGGAAAACTTTTTAATCGTTTTTTCAATTCTGCAACGGGAAGGCACTTTGCTCTTCTGCAAGGATAATTCCCACCTACAACCTTGACCATCTAAGAGCACATAGAAATTTCTTTGATAACTCGAACCATCATGACTGACAAACTTATCCATCAGTAAACATGAATAGAACAACACTTCACTCCTTCAGTTACACCACCTTATATCGTTTGCTATTATGCTTTTACATGTGGAAAAGTCGTGGATTAATACATCACAGGGTGATATTCGTTATCTGTATTATATTATGCCCGCGAGTGTATAGGCTAGTGCTAACCGCTAACCACCAATATAGAGTTTAATAATATTTAATTACTTTCGATACATTTGCTTTTGAATCTGAGCTTCACATTGATATATGCATGCAATCATTTATTTTAATCCAGAATGTTCAGTTCTGAGTTAATCGAAAATTAGATTAAATGTTTGTAGATTTGTTTTCTGCCATTATACTTATGGCCATCAAAATGTTGTTTCTTGCTAAAGCATGAATGCAGTTATCATATCAACTCTGATCAAAAACTTTTTCAAATAAACTGAATTCCAGCTAATATTTAATCGCAAATGTAGTTTAAATTCTCTAAGCGTCATTTATCAAATCGCAAAGTTGAAACAAACTTTTATTAACTTTTTTTAATTCTGCTTAATAGAATTGAAAATATATAAAACATGACTTAAATGCTTCATTCTCTATCGCGGTGTCGTAATGGTGTATTTTCAGAATATTTTAGTTTGTGCCGATATATTTATTTATGCATGTGTGATGTTCTCGAGGTGGCCGCCAATAATGAATCCAGTAGAACTTCTAATTCTCTCATGAACGTCTTGCTCCAAAGGCTCAATATGTCCGCCGAGAAGTCATCTTTTTTTTACGCCGCTTTGTATTTATGTATTTACTGAAATTCATTTTCTATCTGTGGATTGTTCCCCAGTTCCGCAATATTCTAAATCTTTTCCAAATGAATAAATCTTACCAAGTAGTTTACACAGCTCTTTGCGTTGTACCTTATCAAACGCTTTCTCATAATCTAAGTATACATTCTTCTTCATCTCTGTTACCCTTACTGAAATTCTGAGTATAAATATTACATTTCTTATTCCATTGTTTTTAACGAAACAATAATTTATTACTTAAGCAAACTTCCACCCATCTCAATGTCAGAACAGAAGGTATATAAATATATCTTAAATAACGTTTTTCATGCGATAGCATTGTTAGATAAAGTAGAAAGAAAAATTTAGAGTACCTTATTGGGTTGAGAGAAAGCCAACTGAAAGGAATAAATAAAAGAATTCATTATAAAGAAAAAACACAACGTATGCGTAAATTATGTTAAAGAATTGCAATCCCGAAGGAACAAGAAATATCTTATGCCCAGTGTTTTTTTTTTATTTTGCATAAAATTTAAAGAGTTCAGAAAAATTTTTTACAATGATGGATGGATTTTATAAGGTTTTGTGGAAGATATTCCATTGACAATACGATATCACACTTCCACCTATATACTTTTATTTTTTGCAACTTCCACAAGATGTGTGCAACAGTGATATATCCTGAAACATATATAAACTCATCTAAGCACACTCCGATCTATCGATATTACCCGTAAAAATATATTTCATCTAATATTATAATGTCACGTATTAACTACACTTTCTGAAATGAAAACGTACCTTAAAACATGAATCTGGCTATATATATATATATATATATATATATATATATATATATATATATATAACAAAAAAGAATAAAATTGCAACGTTCAAAAAATAAAAAAATAAATTTAAACCAGTGCTAAATATAAAAATAGAGCAATGAATATCAATTATTTATTATTACTTTAGAACATGTGAAAAACTACAAACTCCTACAAAATTGTACATTATTTCGACATTGGAAGAACAATGTCTCATCAGGTATTTAAAAATGAGGTAATAAACGTTTATCGTCATTACTACCTCATTAGACAATGTTCTTTCAATGACGAAACAAAATGTACAATTTTGTAGTAGTTTGTAGTTTTTCACATGTTCTAATGTAATAATTAGTAATATATATATATATATATATATATATATCATTCTAATATTATCAATTTAACATGCATACATAATACTTATATTACAATAATATTTAGCAAATGGACATTAATTATATTAAAATATTATTTAGATATATTTTTGTATTGAGCACTGTAAAATTAATAATAAACATTAGGCAACAGTACATTTCTCATCCTTTCTCCACGTCATTGCATTATATATATATAACAATTCGATGTCTTTTTTGTAGAGCGATTTGTTTTTGGTCTCAAAATACGCCTCAGTTTCAGATATCACATTTTAAGTGATGCCTAATCTCTTTCCCTCGATTATTCTTTTGAGGCCTACAAGCAGCCAGTTGTTGCTAGGGGCCTGACCTGAGAATAGGATATATGCGGAAGTAATTTGAAGTGAAATTCATGTAGTTTTGCAGTCGTAGCGATCAACTTGTGAAACGATGCATTGTCTTGATGAAAGATAATTTGATAATTTTTTTAATAGTAAAAAGTCTTAGCTAACATATCTCCTGCACTTTCAGTAGTGTTGATTCGTCTTCAAAAAGTTCTTCTGAAACTCTGCTCCGTGGAAAACAACGGTTAAGGCGTCTTATGCTTACTTTAAACTCGGTCGTACAGACACAAATGATGCTGAACGTTCAGGTCGCCCAAAATCGCCAGTTGTCCCGGAAAACACAAAAACAGTCCTCAAATTCGTTTTGGCCAATCGTAAATTGAAGTAGAATGAGATAGCAGAACAGTTGAACATATCAGAAGTCAGTGCATTCACCTATTTGCATGAACATTTGTCAATAAGAAAGCTGTGTTCAAAATGGGTGCCACGATTGCTCACAGTCGATCAAAAACAACAACGCGTTAACGATTCAAAGCGTTGTTTGCAACTATTTCAAACCAACAAGAAGACGTTGTTGCGTACATATGGGACAAAGGATGAAAAATGGATCTATCACTTCACTGGGAAGTAAAATCGGTAGGTTTTCATCGTTTATCTTGAGAAAAAAAGAACCATCAATAGCAAAAACTATATAGCATTATCGTGCGTTTGAAGAAAGAAATCGTCAAAACACGGTTACAAATAAAAATGGTTTTAAAGTGTACTTGTCTGAAGCATTACAGAAATTATCGGATTAAAGTTTTATTTATCTAAATTCAAACATTACTTTCAATAAAAAATACAGCAAATTTTCGAAAACTTAAAGGGTGATGTTTTCTGGTTTGTTGTGCAATTTTACAGCCTTAAATTGGGTAAGTTTAATGTGTCAGAACTAAAAAATTACTTGCATTATAATTAATCTTTAAAATTAAGGTTTTAAGCTATCTAATGTTTTATATTAGATGTGTATTGAGATGTAATGGTTTCTCAGAATGAGAAACCGAACAACCGAACAACAATGTTAGAATTTTAGTTGAATTTGTTGCATTTACATAAGTGCAATTGCCCTTGGGAAAAGCATTAATCTGTCCCTACTTCCTCCGTCTATTGGTTGAATAGTTAGACAGACTGGAATCTATATCCTTGGTTGGCCACCAGTATACCACAGAAAGAAATGGTAACTATAATAGTCTAACACTCGCTCAATGCCCTTGCTCTTCCTCAACAGCATGATCACACCTCTGGGGATCCGGTCGGGAAAGAACCCCGGCGGAACCAATTGTTGAACACAACCGTCAAAATTGGCAGAAAGATGTGCGACAGAGTCAAGTACAATTCGTAAGAAAAAACATAAAGTGCCAAAGATTTGCCACTGCTGACTTTTTCCAATGCCTTACCTTTCCGTACTTTAGTCGACGAAAGCAGAGGAATGTCATAAAAACCAGATTTCTTGGAGAACGGGCTTTTGAAACTTATCCTCGTCGATCTCAGTATACGCCACTCCGGGGTTTCAAGCTCCCAAATAAATCTATCACCACCTCGACGGATCTTTTCCTTGAGCAATTCTGCGCCCATATTCATTGTTAGACATCTTTTTTAACTTATGCTAAATTACCTGACTCCGGTAACGTTTGATAACTTAACTGCCTAGTTAATGCTATCGCTAGGGACACCTCCAGCCTCCATCCGGGCAAACTATTCTTAAGTGTCTTTATCTTCTTAGCCTTAGCGAGACAAGCTTGCCAAACATTACACCAGGCTAAAGTGCCCTAAATCGTTGGCTATAGTCGTTGGTGAAAGTACTAATCTTATCCTTAAACCGCTTCTATCACTTGTTACCAGTAACTGCCCTCACTATTTCCCGGAAGTCCCGCTTGTTCAGTAAAGATAGATTGAATTTCTGGGCACAGGCTTTCTAGTGGAACGTAGGACAATCTAGTAAATCTAGATTGATCCTTTTCCCTAACATTCTATCTAGGTAGCTAAATACTTGTGTGAACGGCCATGTAAGTACCCACGTCTACATGCCCCTGAGGGTGGTCTACCTGGTAACTATCGACGAGATCAAACACGTCGATCGGATCAATCAGGTTATGATCGAACGACCTTCCGCTAGCGCTTCGTTGTCTAAATATTTTGGGGTCCAGGATATCATTCCAGTTCCCCCGTAACACCAACGTGAAGAATCTACCAGGAACGCACCTAAAAGGACGGAAAAAGGAGACATGTTTGGTTATGTTGTTAGGCGCATAAACCGCGACAATCCGAAACGAACGATTGTTCACGGCAATATTGACCACGATTAACCGCTCCACCCAATCAACATAGAAAAAGTCTACCCTAGCAGCCAGGGTACGTGTAATCATTAAGGGAACACCTCTGGCTAGCTTGGTCCCGTATGCTGAATAGAAAAGATGGTTAGACAGCACACGAGTATCAACATCGCAAATAAATTGAGTCTTCTGTATCGCCAACACATCTTCTCCGAATTACAGAAGATCACGATACATTTGGCACCTTTAATTACGGACGAGACGTGAATCTGTGAGGGTCAAAACCTCGACAGATTATCCTAGACTTTCGAGACCGATATCGAAATTAAATTTCAATTTTTGCGAAATTTTCTTCGTCTACTGCCAGGTGATTCCGCATTAAGATTTCTCCCGGTATTTCTTATTAATATAATTGCGTGGGAGGAATCTGGCGGAAGGTCAACGGAGGTGCATTTAATAGAGACATTAGCATGGTAGACCTCTGTGCTGAGAAATCCTTCTTTAAGGCCTTTCTGAGAAAATAGCAGATTGGAAAGAAATTTCTTCTTGGGAGCGCGGTGGAAGTGGAGATTGGTATTGGAAGGAGGTGGAGCTTTTGTTGAAGAATTGGGCGTAGCATTAATCGTTATTGGTGTATGATTATTGTTCTTTCTGTCAAAGTAGGGACGGATTGCAACTTGCGATGTTCTGCTGTCTCTTTTACCCAACAGTTTTCTCGCTTTTTCAAGTTTCTTCTTGTTTCCTCCTTCTCCCTGCTTCTTTTCAAGGAAGAAGAACGAAGCGGGGCATCTGCCCCGTCTCAATGTTTTGTGGCTGCTGCTGTTGAGATTGCTGCCGTTGCTGTATGTTGCAATGACTTTTGTTGCTGTGGCTTCTGTTAGTTTCAGGCCCAGATGTTGGCGCGACATTATATTTTGTTTGTTACTGTGAGTGATCCTGCTGTAGAGGAGGGGTTGTCACCTTTTGTTCTCTTTTCTTAACCTGCTGCCATTCATTAATCAGGCTGAAACGGAATTTTCATCTAATGGGGGTTTTAGATGTTGGGACAGTGGGGCCACTTTTTTTCCAGGATGCATTTTTGCTAAATCCCCTGTATCATTTGTAGGGCCACTTGTAGGTTCACATCACCTGTTGAAAAGCCTGCATTATTGATCGCAGCTGATACCTTTCGCAAATGTCCATATCCCATGAAGGCTCCCAGGTGATTTCCCGAAATATCTATGGACATCCCATGTAAGATAATCAGCGTTTTGCGGGCGCTTATAGAGCCCGAACGTTCTAGTTGCTACAACAGTTCCGGCCAAATACTTTGCCTCCGTCTTCGATGCCAGTAGAATATCTCACACGGAATGATTTCTTTTAGCAATAACTATGATATTGATATTGAAATTCTTCCTCGATGTCTCCCTGCTAACACCAGAAAACTTTGTGTTTTCCCTTCAGTTGTTAACAGGGTTATGATCGTGGTTACTACCGCATTTAAAAGTGCTCTAATTGTTAACAGCTCGTTTCCAGCAATATATTTTTTGCATAGATGTGAGCATAATACACCTCGTCTTGGTGGAGTGGTTACCAACTTATGTCGACGTTGACGGCACTGGGGAATTTTAAGTATAAAGTGAAATCTGCCCTATTGTTGGAGTTGCTACCTCACGACACGAACAAACTGCCCACAAAATTAGTTACATAGTAAATGTAATCAAGAAAATTAAAAGAAAGATTTGCCTATAAAACAAAACATATATTGATGTCTATACAATAAACATAACAGCGAAAAAATAATGAGCATAAGAAAAACCAAATAACAACGAAATGTTCAAAGGAAAAATGATGGAAATAATTGCTTCTTCTATCAATGCTATAAATTTATTTTATCTTCCGTTTAACCCTTATTATTTCCCACTACATATTGCTATTGCAATATATTTATTACTAATATATATTACTGTTTAACAAGATAAAAGAAAATGAAAAAACGTATTTACTACCTGTAGTGGATTATTCCGAAGAGTGCATAGTAAACTAAGAGACAGACAAAAACGTATCTTAGAACAAACACAAAAATATGGTGTCGCCAATAGGATGTTTACCTCGTGGATGCACCAGAATTTGTCTGTACTTGGATCCGGTGTTGTACAGCCAAGGCCTGGGCAAAAGTCTAAAAGACAACCAGGCAAGAGGGAGGTGAAATGAAATAACTTACCTCTCTTTAGTTTCGGCAAGTTGTGAAACTAGAATGAAAATTTCGGTTATGGCATACCCAAAACTTTAGAGAATTCGTCGAAATTCCAAAAATCACATGAAGAACTTTATAACTTAAAGTGAAATTTGTCATAGCAGAAAGAACCAAATACCTTCCAATTAAACAGAAACAATAGAAATCAGTTAGGCATCTAGTGCTAGGAAGGCCGGGTAACTGTGTCGGGCCAGAAAGTATTTCTCGTCAGAATCTATTTTCTATATTAATAAATCTACCATTCGCCCGTACATGGAATACTGTTGCCATATCTCTTTGGTTGCTCCTGCTATTCATTTTGATGTTATTCCCAAAATCTAAAGAAGATTCTGCAATATAATCGATCGGGACTGAGCAGCTCGCCTTCACTCATTTTCTCACTTCACGTGATATGGCTTCTCTCTGTCTTTCTACATGTATTTTTATGGAAACTGCATTGACGAGCATTTTTCTTTGGTTTTTCCGACCACATGTATTTACACGTGCTACTAGACTAGCATCTTGGTCCCATCCTTTTACCGTCAGAGCAGTTAAATGTAACCACCTCTTCTACCCTACCAGCTTCTTATTTCGCACTTCCCGCACTCTACCGTTTGCTTGCATCTTGATAACTACAATCTCTAAAAGTTTAAATGCAACGTCAATTGCCATCTAGTATCTACTTCATTTCTATCCATCTCTTATTTTGTTTGAGAGCTCCTGTTTTAACGCCCACCACCACCACGCACCAATGGTTGTTCTGCCTTGCTTGGGTAAAAACGATTATATAAAAAACAATGCAATATTTTCACATTTTACTGGAAGCGGCTACAATTGAATAGTTTGTCTGTAACTATATGTTTAGAAGTTATACATCATTACCAATAAACATGTAAGCTTATGGTTAGAGATAGAATAAGTCATTACGTATATACCAATCTAGTGTTACAACTCGGATTAGCTATTAGGTATATTTTAAAATCTAGAGTTGGACATATTGGTGTCTATTTGACATATTACAAATCTAGGGTTAGTTATTAACTATTGTTTCCTGAGTGTTGATTCTTCTTCTTTTATGTGCCCTGTCCCTTCAGGATGTAGGCGATCATGGTTCTCAACGTCTCCCTACCCCCTGTGGCTCTTAGTATGTTTACTCCTGTTACACCTCGAAACCCCCGTCATCCACCTGATCAGGTCCTGCAAAGATGTTATCCGCTGCCTACCTCTGTCTCTTTTTTCTTCTATCTGGCCAGTCAGTATCAGGTTCTCCAAACTCTCCTTCATTATTGCATGTCTCAGGAACTTCAGTTGTCTCTACTTGATGCTCAATATTAATTTCCTTTTTATTGCCATTCTTTCCAACATCTCATCGTTTCTTGCATACTCATTCCTCGATATCCGCTGCATCCTTCTGTAGAACCACATTTCCGCTGCTTCAAGTTTTGTTCCTATTTTCAATGATATTGTCCAGCATTCACTGCCGTATTGAAGAACTGACATCACATAGCAATCCAGCACTCTTTGTTTCTAGTGAAATTTTCCTGTGTGTTAGTACTTTAATCAGCTTCTGGAACGCGTTCTTTGCCATACCAATTCGCCTTCGGATCTCTGTGTCGCATTTTCCGTTTTCTGTTAGAACACTTCCTGGATTCTGGTATCTCCCACCTGTATTTGGCATTTTGGGTTGCACCTTTTGCTGATATATTGTTTATGTCTAGGGTTAGAGCAAGATTTGTTATATGCCAAAACTAGGGTTAGATCGATGGTTACCTGTTTCGAAACTAGTGTTCAGTTCTGATTATCAATTTGGTATAGTTTATACTTATGTTTAGAGAAAGGCTTAGCTATAAGATATATTTCAAAATTCAAGGTCAAATTTTGTCAAATATAAAGTAAGCTATAAAGTTAGTTATTAGGTATATTTTAAAACTAGATAAAAGCTATGGTTACGTAAAAAATCAATTTTAATAATACGGATTTTTACTAGTGTTAGGCTTATTCCAAAACTAGTGCTAAGCTTTGTTATTAGGTATATTTTACACCTAAGATTAAATCTAAGGTGAGCTAATAGATATATATCCAACTTAGGGTTAGCTATTAGAGATGATTCAAAAGGAGCGTTAGGGCTTAGGATAGAGTTAGGTATGAAGTAAATTTCAAAACTAACAATAGTGTGAGGGTTAACCTCTATTCCTGTTCAAAAGCCACTTAGGTTGTTAATTGTTGCTGAGAAAAAGCGAAACAAAATCGTTATGGTCGTTTAAAAATTAAATTGTGAAAATATTGTTAGACATAAACATTCATGTCTAACAAATATTGAAAAAGTACTAATTTTCAATGTCAGAAATTCTTCTGTCTATCTCGGAAAAGTGCGTGGTACTCATGAAAATGTTACAAAATAAGTAGGTGGCAATAAGGTCCCAATATCAAGGATGAAAAGCACGGGTAGCTGTCTGCGAAAAGACAACCTAGAAGAGAAGGCCAAATTATAAACAAACAAATATGGGCTCTCAAACGCCTCGGCATGAATATGTTCCTACAAGAATAAGAGACCTAGCTTATAAGCGATTATAAGGGTGTGCTGTTGAGGGATTTCTACCTCCTTTCAACATGGATTGATAGTCATCTGAAGAGTGTTTCTTGGTTACTAAATCGTTCTTTGGGTGCGAGCAGATCCGACGGATAGATTGTGCGTGTTGGATGCTACCATAAATGAGAACAATTTCAGACTAATTGAGGTTTATGCGTCCAGTAACAGTGAGGGGGGGGTCGATCAGTCTGTAATACTATTGAAATACATAGTTAAGCGGATGATTAGAACGTCTTTTTTTCTAATTTAGACCGTTGGGGAGCTAAGAAGGAAAGTAACATTCCTTTCGGTCTGTAAAAAATAATCATTTATTTGTCGCCATTTAATGAACTTTGAAATGAACATCTGAAGCGGGCAGAGTAAATAGAGGCGGCTCGAATACTGTGCAGCATTCTAGCTACATTAAGCGGGTTCTTGTTAGGGAAATCAACATAGGGCACTTAGATTATCCAAATTTTATTAGAATAGAAGCTTGTCCAGATCCACGTAAACGTAGATAAGGCTAAGGCTAGAAAGACTGATTACTGCAAATTCACTATGTGAACAATTTCCAGGACTAGCTGATGCTAACAGCATAGCATGAAATTATCTCAGAACTGCTTGAGAAGGAACTTCAAAGTGCCTCTTTTCGGCATGTCGTAAGTGCCACATCGCCGGGTGAGATAACACTTACGATGGCATATTCAAAGAGTTTTAGGAAGATTTTTACCAGGATGCTTTGTTTCAGTTCAATAGTTCGATAACTATTTGGCTAACTTTCCTCGCTTTTTTACGACTGATACTGCTTATTAGGAAGGTCACATAATAGAGTAGGAAAGATGATAGGCGATGTAGATTGTGTGTCCTACAAGTTGTACTTTAGGCTGTCGCCCATATGTGCTTACTTATTCGAACTTTTCTTTAACCACTAGATGAAATAAAGGACTATTCGTCAACGCTTCACAACAGGTATGGCAAATCATAAGAGAAAATACGATAAGGATGAGATTAGAAATTTTCCGTCTATAACGATGCTTAACGCATCACTTACAATTTGCAAGTGGCAGTTGATCGTTTTATATCTCCTGAACAGACATGCTGTAAAGGGTCGGACAGTCCAAATAACCTTCATTTGATTCACGCAATCATAGAAAATGTTAACAGAGAAGGCGCACTTATGATAGGGTAGACAATCGTTTCGTAGCAGTCATCTTGTCTGCGGCCGGATTTAATCCGTACTTTTGCTCCAGAAATTGACAGCTGTCCGCGAGCGCTGAGGCTATGGTGAAAGTGAATGGTAGTAAAATCGAAGCCCTTCGTGTTGAACAGATTCATTCACCAAAACAACTCTCTTTCGCCCTTGCACTGGAAATTTTGTGCAGGTTAAGGGCGATATTGCGTTACCTGATGCTACCACCTCGGTCAGGTACACAGCCTACTTTAACAAAGTCTCCACATTTGCAACTTGACTGAATCTGCACAACAACTTCTGGAAATATGCCAAAACTGCTTTCTCGTCTTCGAGTAGAGTGCAATCGACTGAGGAAAGTTTTCTCGTTTGCCCCAAAACGAGTGCTCTTCTTACCGTGAATACCGTCATCTATTGAGAGCTCCCTTCTTAGATACAGACTGCCATTGTCGCTGTGGTTGTTTTACAGTAATGTTAAATTTGATTTTATCAAATTCAAATTCAGCTTTAGTAAAACTTTTTGTAATTTTTGTTTATCTTTAAACTCTACTTTCTATCTTTTAGGATGTACTTATTTCAGAAAATACTTCCCGTGGGCCGAAAAGTTTCTTAAAGGATGCTACTGAAAGTATTAAGCTTTTTAAAAAGAATTTTCATTTCTGAAAAGTATTTTAAAATATCAATGTTAGCAAACCTGGCAGTGATATAATGGCTAATCAGGTAAAGTTACCCGACCTGCTGCTTCTACCAGTATTCATTCTTAGGCTAAACAATTCTTTATAAATGTTCTCCTATATAAGATTTTTCCATTGTCTCCATCTAATAACTTCATGCTTTGGACATAGGAAGTGAAATTCTATTAATAAATTATTCTGTTTTGTATGTGGGAAGATAATCTTATATCAGTTCTACTGCATACGCCTTCCAATAATGGTTTACAGAATTTCAGCTTACCTCTTATTTATAGCTTTTCCTTTAATTTTCTCATAGTCAGGATAAGTAATCGTGTTTATCATTCTGAATCATGTTAAGCGCTCTGAAAAATGTATTTCTAACTCCTAAATATTTGGATATAAGGAGAACTACTTTTTACATCAAGTTCAAATATATCCATTTGAAAGACCGGATTGTTTTCCCATTCAAAGACTTATGCAAACACTCAAGCGGCTCATAAAATCTTTTATACTAGAATATTAAAAAGCAATACTCTGCATTTTTCCTTACTTCATCTACCATCTGAGTGGATTGCTGCTGCTTATACACATTTGGTTCATGTCGACCAACAGCGTCTTTTGTGCACATTTCCCAAAATTGCTTCTGCATTTTAGTGGAAATTAAACTAAAGTGCGTGAGGCAAAGTGACAGTGAGGTGGAAGACGGTATACCTCTTCATATATACCCATTGAACCTTTTAAAAGGTCATCGTCGTCTTCATCAAGATCTTTTTCACAGAAACCTCAGTAGCAGGGGATTCTTTCAAAGGTTTTATAATATTTCTGATATTGTTCATCACTATACCCACAATCTTGTTGTTGCAGTATTGTTTTAATTTATTTTTAATTATTTAAACTAGAACATCATATGCATAACTGGCATAGTCTGTAACTGGCTAGGGCTACTGACGTCTTGTTCAAGGTTTCATTTACGTAGTATATTAGATTGTCATACCAAAAAAACATTTGCTGGTAACTGCACAACAGTTACAAGTGGCATTTACATAATTCAGTTCAAAATAGATAGCCTACAAACAGCATTTTCTGAAATATCTGGAAATATTCTGAAAATGACAAGGTAGAATAGAGGTTTTACAGTAGGAAACAGGAATTACATATGCTCAATGATACTCTTGTCTTCAACCCTGATGAAATAGGGAGTTCACAATCCATTCATACATCCTATCTGGGTAATCTTGGGTAACACTGTCTGGGTAACCATTCTAGGTATCATTTTATTGATTTTCAGTTGTTTAGAGGAACCAGTCTTTTTATTAAGTAAAGACTTTATGCTTCCTTTTGCTAAGGATTTCTTATATATAGCATATTATATATAGCACCACTGTATAGGTCTCTTGAAGGTTCTTTAAAGGGGTTATTGAGGAGTCGTATTCAACTGAGGCAAACAGGAGATGAACTGTAAAGAACCATCAGTGAATAATAAGTGAAAAAAATCTTTAATCAGTCTCACGTTCTTATGATTGATCTGCAATAAAAATTAATGCCCTTTATGATGATTGAAAAAACTATTAACCTAAACAAAATATGAAAATTCATTAAAACACACTTGATTTCAAAATTCGCACATCGTTATTTAAAATCGAAGTCTCCAGAATTGATTTAATTGAAAAATGGAAAATTTAATTTGATATGTATTAATTAAGAATTCTCATAAAAAACAAACTTTCAGACTTAATGTTATATACATTTGTGCTAGTACATATGTTAACGGAGAAGTTGTTCATATATTGTATTAATTTGTCATAAGCTGTTTTTAAAGTTTTCTATGTGGACCAATACTTTTGTTTTTGTGTGCTAGTTCACGAAACATTTACAAATTTTTTATAAGATACATATTCTATGATTTACATAATCCCATCTAACATTATGACGAAAGTAATTTGATAAAAAGCGATAAAGCAAGAAAATAACAATAACAATAATATTCCTAAAGAATATTTTCGTACAAAATAAGGTTACATCAGAGTATCTTTAATGTTGATAATGTTGTGCAATTAGTGGACTTATGGCTAAATAAAACTCATCTTAAGCTGAAGAAAATTCAGTATTAAAATGATTAAGTCTATTCACTCATAATAAAGACACATGAATTTAAAAAATGACAATCTGGAATACAGAATATAGAACATATATCAAGCAGCTACATATTGCTTTTTCACTACTTTACATAGTCTAATTAAATTGCATAATTATTTTAAAATTTGTTTTGAAATGATTTGATTTAATTATTTTTAACAATCTAAAAGTACAACACACTCAAGAAAAATCAAACTTTAAATAAAAACATTTTCGGCAAAATTAATGGTCAATTTAATAACATATTTTTGGGTAGAAGATATTCAAGTTATGGTATTGCGTCTTGTAGTTGGCTAATGAAAGAATGCTTTGTTGAATTGAGAGGTGAGACTACCAACATATAGACGTGACAATTGTTTATTCATTACCCAGAATTTTAGATTTTAGCTTTAGTAATGGGAGGTGAGGATGTGCGTTGTGGTACAGTAGATATCGGCTCGGAACGGGGAGCCGAGTTCGAATTCCAGTTGAATCCATTGTCTTCACTTACGCGCAAATACCCTTCGTCTCTTCCTTCCAGTTATGGGTTAAATAACAGGACAGATTGGGTTCTATAGCCTTGGGCGGCAACCAGTCTACCGCAGAAAGCAATGGTAACCTACTGCGGGATAATCTTCTGCCCAGTCAGTCATGTCTCTTTCGAGACATGATCGCCCAAGCGTGTATCATGTACGGCACTTAACTGACTGAGTGGGAGGTGGAGGTCTAGCGAGCTTTTTTTCAAAACTTCATAGATACTCATTTTTATTTACATTTTTGTATTCAGACTATTGCCCTCGTCTTTTTGTTGTTATCACAACGTTTCATTTTTAATAATAAAAAAAAGACAAGTACAGTAGTCCGGACGTAAATAATAATAACACCTTATCCCAGAAATTCGTTTTTATTAGTTGAAAAATAATGACGATATTGTCTATAAACATTTTGAATAGATTTTAAGGTAACAAAAAAGTGTCATTTTTAATTCTTTTTTTAAGTAAAATCAGAATATGTTTGAAGATTAGAATACTAATTATATGAGTGATGATTAAATAAAAATGGTTTCTACAAAAATCCTTTATTTCGTTTAATGGGTAAATTAATCTAGTTCTACATGCCATGTTTTTCTGGATAACTTAGTGTCAGTTATTTCCCTTTAGTAACTCAACTCTCTAAGGATTTGTTCACCACTTTTGTGGAATTTATTCACCTAGTCACGAGTTTTTGTGGAAAGCCGGAGTGTAGAACGTCCGAAACATTGCTAATACGACAATAAAGATAATGACAACAGTCGGAATAACATGAATAATATAAATATTCTCAGAAATATAGAAAAAGATATAAAAGTATTTTTTGATTCTATAAATAATATTATTTTATTATAAAAAGCTAGTTTATATATAAATTTCTAAACAAATATTCTCGTTTTATTTTAATATTTTTCTTGTGTGAAAATAGAAATGGAAATGGTTGAGATTGAATTTTTAAATAATTTAAATGTCTTCTTTGACGTTAAGTTTTAGTTTTATTTGAAAGATTATCGCCTAAAGCTAATCCTAATTAAAGGAAAAAAATAATTTTCGTATATAAAGTTTTTAGGCATTTTTAAAACATTGTCACGGTAACTCGTCACTCAGCGACTCAGCGAACTGCCATTATGGATGAGATATTTAAACAAAAAAAAGCGAAAAATTTAATAAATTTAAAAGTCGATTAAAAACATAATATTTGTCCTAGAGAGGTTTCGACGTCAATTAGTAAATTTAAGGGTTAATTAACTCATTGTTGTAAACGTAATGCCAACATTATCTATCTATCTATCTATCTATCTATGAGGCGGTTCCAAATCCTACTCCTTGTTGAAGTGGGAAGGAAGGGTTATCTAAGCCTTGGCTCTGTAAAAAGTAACGTGTTTCTGGATCGCGCTCCTTTTTTGCAGCCCTGAACCTGAAATATATGTGCATATTCTGAAAATTGTATTAATATTTATTTGGATCGTTAACATATGTATAAACACAATGCAGGTTCCAAGGTGGATAGCAAATATGTATTTTTTATTGCTTCTCAGTTTTCTTTTCCATTACAATTTCAAACATTGTCGGTCATAAAATTTTATATACATAGTTTTTCTTCTGTGTGCCATGTCTCTTCAGGACGTAGGCGATCATGGCCTTCCACTTCTCCCTTTCACTTGCAGCTCTTAGCACCTCGTCTTGTTACCACGCCTAAATCCTGCTCCGCCATTCATCTGGCTCAAGCCCATCAAGTACATCACACGTTATTTTCCGCTGTCTCTCCTTACTTCTTTGTGGTGCAGTGGATATCGACTCGGAACGACAAATCGCGGTGCCGACTTCGAATTCCAGTCAAATACCTTGCATTCACTTACGAACAAATACCCTTGGGAAAGGTATTAATCCGTCTCTTCCCTCCAGTTATGGGTTAAATTGATTGGGTTCTATAGCCTTGGTTGGCAACTAGTCTACCGCAGAAAGCAATGGCAACCTACTGTGAGATAATCTTCTGCCCAGTCAGTCATGTCTCGAAAGAGATATGATCGCCCAAAGCGTGTATCGCACATGGCACTTAACTGACTGACTGTATCAGATTCTCAAAGCTCTCTTTTCTCATAAAATATCCCAGAACATTCAGTTCTTTTCCTGTTGTTAAGTATAAGTTTCCTTTTCGCTTCTTTCCTCTCCTAAACCTCGTCGTTGCTCACATTTTCGATTCTTCTGTAGAACCTCATTTCGGTTGCTTTCTCTCATATTTGATGAGATTCTCTAGTTACATACTTTAGTTTACTAAAAACAGAAGCCATTAAATTTTGATTTCATCAAACTGCGATTCACTCAACGTAAATCTCCTATTTATAATTTTACAGCAAACTCACTTAAAATTATTTCCAAAATATCTACATACATCTTTTAACATTAATTAATTAAAAACTTTTTCTTATTGGTTTTTGTGTAACATATACAGAATAGAGACGTGATCAATATTTGAAGTTGTCTCTTCGCATTTAGCGGAATATACGTTGATAAAACAAATAAAGAATGTAAATGTTCGACACGGCTTTATAAAATTTGAAAGATTTTTAATTATTTAAGTATTACGTTTTCTTTCAAATTGAGAAAATGAATTACAAAGATTCTTTGTGAAACAATTTCACATAAAATATTTTTTGTGTATTTTCCACAGTACAACCAAATGAAATGCGTTTGTTTAGAAAAAACAAAATTCGTCTTTGGTGTGAGACTGTGACACGGATGAACGTTTTATATATGTGTATACGTTGTAGTAGTCGGCCGTATGAAATAAGCAGGGAAACTAGCTAATGTTAATGCTCGAAAACAAAATTAGTCTGTAAAAATTTTGTTTTTTTATGTGTTAATATCGCTAAGCACTTTTGAAATACACACGAATAAATATGTAAAAATGTAAGTCATTAATTTTGAGAATTTCAGTTTTGTATAGCAAACTCCTGGTTAAAGGTTAACTGAAAAACTAAACTATGTGATTAATTAATTAACTATTATAATTAATTTATTATATATGTATATATTAGTGTATTTTGGACAATTTTCATGTTCTAATGAACGCTAAGCATTTTGTCAACAATTATATTTGAAGCATAAAGATAATTTAAAGTAATTTTTATCACCCCAGTTTTGTGGTTATTTTTAGTTGCCACAACACACATCCCTGAAGATGATCTCGGAAGGAGATCGAAGGTACTTTGGAACATCGAGAAATGAATGATAAAACCACATGTCAAAGTTATAGTTAATTTTTTAAATCTTTTAATTATAATACGCAAAAGATTATCCATGAGTATGAACGGATTTTATTAAAATAAGCAGACACAATGTTTAAGAATTATTTAATCTGACATATATATATATATATATATATATATATATATATATATATATATGAGATTTACTAACTTCAAGATTATTGGTTGATATATATGCTCTCAACTATTTTAAAGATAAAAAATATTGTTTATTATATTCTGAAGTAATCCTCCGAAATTTCGTAGCTAATCAGAAATCTTAATTGTTTGCCAATTCAAAGAATACCGCATGCATGATATGACGTTACTAATTGGTTAATATATATGAATACAAAAATTCAAATCTTTGCAGCTAGTCCGTATACAATAATGAGCTAATTTCAGAGTTCAAGTAATCTATGGCGTTCTTTACAATCTCATATATAACCTGAAGTAGGTTCAGAGATTACGATTCCTCGACATTTTGGATACATCAGGGATTAAATCTTTAAGTACAATGGGGCAGGATTTCCTGAACGATTATCTTCTGGCCACGAATGAATGACGTTCTGTCAGGGCCAGGAATATATTTTTGTTTTTTCTTTTCGAAATCTATGTTTTCGTCAACTAATTTATCGAAAAATAAATTGGGGTTAAAATTATAAGAATAAATTCAACATAAAGTTGGTCAAAACTTGCAACAAGTAAAAACACACCACCATGCATCTGAAAAGAATTAATCAAAATGAACTTCATGTTCGAAGTGAGTGTATCGAACTGATAACTGAGGCATTTGCTCTGAAAGGTGGGATCGCCACTTTCATTAACATAATCACTTAATCTCAGATCAATACATCTCCGCCAGTTACTCAGTCTGGCACCAACATAAGTAAAGGAATTTCGAATCAGAGATTCTACATATCAGTTATATAGCATGCAAGAAGTATTATAGCGATTCGTGACTGTTTAGCACTTGATGAATGTGTCAGGTTTAAGGTTAGCTGTCAAACTGGTGAAGTATTAAAGAAAATCCGAGATTAGCCATTTCCTAGGAGGATTTATGGCAATTCTTTTTGAAGGGAAGTATTCAGTGATTGATAGTTTTTTTCTTTAATCTCTGACATTTGTTATGGGTTAGGGCAGAAAATGTTATTCTGATAAAGATATCCCGAAAACACTTGCTGAATATTTGGAAGTAAGTTTTCTTAAGGAAATATTTTTGTTGCAGGAAAGAATAAAAAGTTAATAGCACTGTTGATGAATTAAACTGTCCAGATATTTTGTTGCTCTGATCTTATGAAAAAAGCCGTTATTACATTTCATATATACGAGTTTATTTGATTCATAATACCTCTTTTAAAAGCTCTCTACATCATGGAGATCAAAGAAATATTGTGAGCTGAGAAAGATTGAGAACGAAAGCAACGCACTAATTTGTCAGCATACAAAAATCATATCATTACGCATATTTATGGACTATTTCGCTACTACAAACTTAATAACGATCCTGTAAATCTTTTGATGGAATGAGACCCCTTTCTGTGCAATCATAATTCTCTCCACTTGTTTTTAAGTAACATTGCGGGAATAACATCTTATTTGGCGGTTACATATTCTGTTGCATGTTTTTAAATCTAGTACACAGATGGTTTTATTTCTACTTCCTGATGGCTTCACATAAACACAAATAAAAAAAAAAGAACTACATACACAGGCTTATTGCTCATCCTTGTTGTGAGAGAAATAAAAACAAAATAGAAATAATGCAGGTGCCCCTCACGGAAACCACTAGTTTGTACAACATCCGATGATATGCTTGATCTCATGCAGTATTCTCCAATAATGAACTGAACTATATGTACTAAAGAACGGGAATAAGACTTGTACGATCAGGCAACATATTGCCAGACATCGAAAGTTCAATACAGATTCTGTCTCGTCAAAATAAGGAGCAGTAACTGCTGTTGTGAAATCAATAACTAATTTTGTGAAATGTATTAACAGATACGATGGTGTCAATAATGGTAACCATATTGATAGAAGACAACAATATTCCACAAAATGTCATATCAACACTGATGCTACAAAATGCATTTCATATAAGAATATATATATATATATATATATATATATATATATATATATATATATATATGAAATGATTTGTTTCAACAATATTTTTTATCGATACTTTTATTTAAGTAGATATTCTGTTTTTAATTAAACAGTATTATATATTTAAATGTTTACTACGAAAATGTGTGTCATTCAGCAGGATTCGAACATGTGACCCCTATCCACATAAGGGAAGATACCATGTGATCTGGCACGTCTTAGACCTCTCGATCACTATGTGGATAGGGGTCGCACGTTTGAATTCCATTCATCTCGCAAAAATTTGCTCTAGTAGTCCTAGAATTTTAACGGGACGTACGGCAAGATTATACTGGCAAAAACAAGTTGGCAACGAGTCCCTCATTACGCTTAAAGGACTTCAGAGATGATTAGAAGGAAATAAAGTAAAAGTGAGTACGGATACAATTAGTTGTTCACTTCATTGATTTGACATCTTTTCAAGGACTCTAAGGGGAAAAAAATACTTCTTAAGCAAAAAAAAAAAAAAAACAAACAAAAAAAACGTTCTTGCCAGACTGGAATTTGCAAACAAACATTGTATCAAAGCTGCAGCATTTTTATACGAAAGGAAAGTTGAGCTGTTTTGGTTAAATGCTGTGGCAAAGGTGTGGAGAAAAGGTGTACTAAATATTCACCGAGGAATACTATCTAAACAGTAAACTTTGGAAACAGATCAATAATGGTTAGTGCCTAAAGTGTAGAGAACATTGAAATAATAGAAGGAAGAATGCATTGAGCATATTATAGGGATATTTTGGAGAGAAATGAACGTAAAAGTACACATTGGGTTTGAAACTAAGTTGGGTCTAAACAGACTACAAACTTACAAAATCATGGTTAAGTTCAAATAGAATAGACGTTTTAAAAATGGCCCATCAATCTCCATATCTCAGTCTAATTGAAAATTTATGGAGAGAGCTGAAACTGAGTAATCAAAGAAGTAACACACAAAACTGCATGAACTAAAGAACTTTTGTCGTGAAGAATGGGAAAAATATTAGCCAATAAACAGGCAAGAAATTCGTAGCGGACTATTCTAAACGCCTTTATGATTTAATTAGCAATAACGGTTTCTCTACGAAATATTAATAGATGATTCAATAAAGGGATTGTAAACGTTTGCGTTATTAAATATTGTTTTTTCTTAGTGGGCTATTTTTATTATTTTTTTTTAAATCTGATTATTTGACTAAAGACTTAAACATATGTATTATTAGTAGTAAAAGTTTTTATTAAACTGTTTTAGAAATACCAAAAGAAAATATTTTGTAATATGTTGTAAACTTTTGTGTGTAACTGTATGTAACATATTTCACTTTTATTAAAATTTTTGAAGAGATCAAGAGAAAAATGCAAAAACAAAGAGACACAGAATTCTGGCATGTTATGATTTGAGGTTAGTTCTTAATGTTCAGACACGCGTCACGTGTATTAAAGCAATAGATAATTTTAAAATATATATGCGAGGAATATTTTGGACGGTAAAATGCCTGAATGTATTATTGAGAACGATAGTCTAGTAGCTCATGCAGAGTGAGCACCAGGAAGCTAATTTCATCGGAGAAGAAGCCGTGAAAGTATTTATAAAAGAGACAGAAGGAAACTATATTACGAAGTCATATTAAAGAAGAAAGTGAAAAAGATAAATTTCACTATACTTCGAAATGAGTGAATTCGACAACCCTATCTGAAATGTTAAATCATAACTTTAAAGAAAATTACAATCGGTATAGTCTTATAAAATGTATGCTTTTATCAATAATTAATTGAAGTAGAATGGAATCAACGTGATATTTTTATGAACATATCGCCCCAAACAAGGCATTTTACTGCCACTGTTTTGCAGGGGGCTACATAGAAAGAAAGTTATTAGAAAGAGTGACAGGTTATAGGAGTTGTCAGGAAGTGGGTAAAAGAAGGATGAGAATACTGATGAGAGTGGAGTGGACGGAGAAGGGAGCAAGAGAGAGAGAGAGAGAGAGGATGCAGGTTTGTGAGATAAAAGTTGGCTATTGACTTTACATTTAAAATCTTTGAGGATGTAGCTGTCGGGAAAGCACATAGGTAGATAGGAATTTCACAGGCGGGAAGTGCGAGAAAAAAAGCTGTGGGAGTAGAATTTGCGTTTACAATTTATTAGTTTCACAGTCAAGTGGTGGAACCTAGTAGCTAATTTTGTGGCTCGAGTAAACATATATGGGGGGGTACCAGTGAGCTAAGTTCATCGGAGCAGAAGCCGTGAAAGCATTTGTAGAAGAGACACAGGGCAGCCACATTGCGCCGTTAAGAAAGTGACTGTATCTGAGCTGCCAATTCGGGATCTGTTACATTACAGATTCTCCTTCTGATTTTGTCAAGGACACCTAGGTGTATAGTAGGAGCATCCGACCAGATATTGCAGCAGTATTCAATGCACGGGTAGATGGTAGATTTATATATATGCAGGATTTTTTCAGGCGAAAAAATCTTCTTGGTCCTACACAGAGAACCGACTTTCTTAGCAGCGGATTTAGTTATGGATTCTATATAATCATTCCAATTGAGGTCTGTTGTGGGAGTTAAGCCGAGGAGACGCAGTGTTTTGCTTTAGGGAGACTAGCCTGATGCATGCTAATGGGGGGGTAGGATCGATTATCTTTGATGGGTAATAGATAGCAGCTTCGTTTTGGAAGCATTAAAATTCACGAGACATTTTTTACCCCAGTTCGCTACGGATCGGAGGTCCTTTTCAAGCGTGACAGCGATGTTTGCTTTGTCAGATTTTTGACCGATGCTATGTAATAGATGATAGATGCTATGTGATAGATATGATAGATGCTATGTGATAGATATGATAGATATATTAGATAGATATTTGTGGATAGAAAGAGAGATGAGGAATAATGTACAATCATTATAAACAGTTTTAATTCTACAGCTCAAATTCTGCCAAATTATCTTGAGAGAGAGAGAGAGAGAGAGAGAGAGAGATAGAGCGAGCGAGAGAGAGAGAGAGAGCAATCAGTTTTCACCTCGTTTATCATTTTTAATGACAATGAGTCACAAGAACAAACTTTGAAGTTAATTGCATTATTTTTTGTATTTTCTTACGGTAAATTGTATTTATCTCTTTCTGAGCACGTTTACTTTTTTAAATAAAAAAGAAAATATAAATATAATGACTGTCACTACAACGAAGAGCATATTTTACAAATATATTTTTTACAAAGAGCATATTTTACAAATATATTTTTTACGAAGAGCATATTTTACAAATATATTTTTTACGAAGAGCATATTTTACAAATATATTTTTTACGAAGAGCATATTTTACAAATATATTTTTTACGAAGAGCATATTTTACAAATATATTTTTTACGAAGAGCATATTTTACAAATATATTAATTTCAAAGACTGTCTCATATTACTATCTATGATGCCATAGTCTTCTTATAAAATAACTGGAAATTTCTGTTAAATATATAATATTGTTTAATAAGCACCTAAAATTATTTGTGTTAATTTTCAAAAATTTCTCTCCGATATATACACTAAAATATATACAAAAATAATGCAGTAACACAAAGTAGCACTCGGAATATATTATGAGTTTAATGAAAATTATGTTTGAATGCGGAAGCATAAATCGCAAATATTCAGTAACTTGATAATCATAAATAATTAGACTGGAAAATTTTCAGTTAGATATAGCAAAATTAAACGAAGTGCAAAGTAAACAAAATATGGTATGTGTTTTTCAGTAAATATTTTAAAAATAGAATATCATCAGTTAAGTGCCAAACGTAATACACTGGGCAGAAGATTATTCTGCAGTAGATTGCCATGGATTTCTGCGGTAGACTGGTTGTTGACCAAGGCTATATAACCCAATCTGTCCTATTATTTAACCCATAACTGGAGAGACCAAATAATACCTTTCCCCAAGGGTATTTATGCGCAATGAATGCAAGGAATTCAACTGGAATTCGAACTCGGCTCTCCGATTTATCGATATCCACTGCACCACAACGCACATAGTATATATTTGTCTGTATTTTTGAGATGAGGTATTGTAATTATTTGCTGAGAGTGTCGGTCGTTGTACTCTCCGAACTTCAAATGATTGTAAACTCGTTCAGAGTAGATAGATCTTGATCCATGAGTCATTTCTTAAGTCTTCGTATTTTTTAGAAAAAAAGGAAAGCCCAGTAATACGAAAAATCAGTAATACGGAATGCTAGTGATGCAATTACAAATATGCAATTACAAATATCACGATTTTCACGAGCTCTGGTAAAAATGGTTACTAAAACTTTAGGTTTATAAGTCCGTATACACGGATGGCCCAGGAGATAAAAGCGTTTGTTAGATCCAGTCACTTGATCCAAAGAGTTGTGAGTTTCATGTCTGGCTACAGCAGTGGTGAATAAATCTCTTGGAGAGTTGAATAGAAGGGATGTAACTGATACTAAGACATCTGGAGCAGTAGGACTCGTGAAAAATTTGTCCAAGTAAACGAAATAAAGTGTTCAGTTCGAAATTTCAATAAACTTAGGAAGGTCGGAATGTACAACGGCTGAAACATCGTGAATATCTCAATATAGATGGAGAAAATAGTTCGAAGAATGTAAATAGTACAAATAGAGTTAAAAAATGTTGAAAGAACATTACATTGTGCCTCTGTATTTTCTTATTATTTTACTTCATACCTATTTTATAAGGGTCTTTAGTTTCGTTCAATCTACAATGCAAACTGAACACATAAAGAAATAAAATCGTTCCATGGGTAGTTATAAATTTGCTTCACTGAATTGAGGTGTCATTAAAAAGATTTTTGGATCTAGCAAAATTATTTTACATATGTTGACGTGCGTCTGGCAAAGCTTTTTCGATATCTTTCGATTGTTATGAGGATAATTATATGTTTGTAAAAGGCAACATGGAAATGAAAAAAAAAAACAAAACAAAACAACCTAGCAAACTAAATTTAGTTTTCTCTTCAAAACACGTTTTCGACGGCTTCTTTGTACTAATTTGCTTTGATTTCAAAAACCGATTCAGCTTTTGCCCGCAAAATAATATCATATTATGTGCTTGTTCTTTGATCCAGTCTGAACAATATAACAGTGATTATTTTTACTTATTTATTTAGCGAATTTCTCAAATTTCTCTGATAATAACGTAATATCTTTGAGGAAAGAAAGAAAAACCTAAGTGGAAGTTGCTTTATATTTTCAAGATATTTCAATTATTCCCTTCCATATATTTTCTCAATGTATATATGCATGCAAATACACACACACATAGTTTATTTTCAAATTTCGTTGCCAGTGAAATATTTGCCACACGTGTAACAGGGCCACATACATACACTTCTATATGCAGTGTGTATCAAAAGTTCATTTACAAACTCTAGTGGCGGGTCTCTTAAACTAAAACAAGGACAAAAGTCGATATAAACATATATTTGCCAATCCTTCGTTTTTGAGTTTTTAAGTTTAAAGTTCACAGTAGACGCTGTTAAATGTACAATCCAAGATACAAAACAAAAATATTTTTTAAAATTTTGGTGCTACTGAACCTGTCTCCACAACGTGACGATAAACAGTAGCAAAAGGTGAATGACTCGGCTGTCTTCGGTCTGGAAACACAATCTGAGCAGCCTTGGGCCCCTGACTATTCGCGCGGCCGTAGGCAGAAATCATATCTGTCTAAACACGATATGAATACACTGCCTTTGCTAAGCAGAAAACTCCTCAGTCAACACACTACTACATACGTTAAACGTCGAAGAGAGACTAGCTAAATATGTACACGAATGACAATGTAATCTAGTCCTCACAGCAAGACAGCGCTATCTACAATAAACTTTTATTAAACTTAATAACCCAAAAACCAAGGATTTGCGCATCTTTGATCTGGCATGAGAAACCCACCCAGAATTTGAACGCATATTTCAAACACTATATATGCACACACACACACACACACACACACACACACACACACACATATATATATATATATACACGTTTGAAGGAGATTGGAAAGATTTGTTCGGTTTGACCTAACAAATTTCCGTTTGAGCAGATTTTGAGAAATAGATCTGGTAGTTACCCACTCCTAATCTGAGGAAATGGAAGTTTGGTAAACTTAAAGTAATTTTGCAATATTCTTCGGATTTATACGCGTGTATATTTCACCGGAATAACAATCATAATATTCAAAAAGATTGTAGAAAATATTTACATATCAATAGCATAGCGTTTATGTACTATTTTGTGGAATTTGATCAAAGTAAATAAACGTTTCTTTTGTAAAGTGTCTACTCGCTTTTTTAATCTTCTTGTATTATTTTTTAATTTAGTCTTTTTATTAAATAATTCTATTTTCTACATTCTGCGTTTATTTTTCCTTGCGTGCCACTATATGTGTAAAGGTTTGTTTGCCATGTAAGTATGAATATAAAAAATAGGTCATAGAGACGCGTTAAAACCGATTTCATGCGTGTGCATTTATCTGTAATCTTTTATCTCATTTCATTTTAATTCATTGCGAGAATTGATTATAAACCCATATTAAAATGCTTTGAAAAGAATAGGAGATATGTCATCTTTAGCCAATTGAACTATTACACGTTCTTCAAACCATAAAACAACTGAATAATAATAATAATAATAATAATAATAATAATAATAATAATAATAATAGCAGATGCAGCTGAGTTAATCTCTTCATAGTAAAGAAAGATACCCATTTTACATGACCTATCCGACATAATTCCAACTTCTTGTTTCCAAACAAATGGTTAGTCAGATTTCATGATCTCGCGAGACATCCAATCAATTTTTCTTAGTAGATTATACAGCTTGATCACGAGTCATTATTAACACAAGAAAATCGCACTGATTTGTGATAGAAGAATTCCTCATCGTGAGTAAATGAGAAGGGTTTCTAATCTAAGTATCAAAATAAAAGGCGTTCAATTTGATGTTAATGCATGAGTCTACACAATGGGTATTTTCTCTGTAATAATACAGATTTTACAAGGTAGAAAAGGTATCAGTATTATATTATCACAATGAGAATCAGACTCACGGGTAAACACACACATATGTATATATGTTGATTGAGCTGATTTTTGAGGTTTATGAACCCATCGTGGATTACTTGAACAGGGCAAATATTTGGACTGTAAGAATAAAAAAATGCTGAGTCATATTAGTAATATTTTGGTATAACAATCTTTCTAGGCAGAATTTACTATTATTTAACTCATAGCTGGTTGGAAGTGGGGGATTTGTACATTTCCCAAAGTTATAAAGAGAATGCAATGAATCCAACTAGAATTCGAACTCAATTCTTCTATTTGTCATTCTGAACCACCATCCATATCTCTCTCTCTCTCTCTCTCTCTCTCTCTCTCTCTCTCTCTCTCTCTCTATATATATATATATATATATATATATATATATATATAAAAGCGTAATTTAAAAGAAATGTTTTAATATAAATTCTAATAACTAAAAAACAACCGGTTTCTTCCTAGTTTTATCAAGCTTACTCCTGGGGATTAAAATATGAGACGTGTAAAATAAATAGAAGATGACTAATGGGGGTGGGGAATGTGTAAGGAAAACTAGAGCCCAATAACATTCAAACCTAGAAAACAATCCATCTGCTTACAGAGGGAGTCTTGCGGGATCTGATGTATAAGTAGTATATCTTTAACAAGGTCGAAATTATGGGGTACCCAGCGAGGATCAAACTCACTATTCAGTTGAAACAGAATCTAACAAGACAAGGTGGCTTAACCAGCACACCAAATCGAGGTGTCAATCCGCACACACACACACACACACACACACACACACACACACACACACACACACACACACACACACATTATAATGTGTCAGACGAAGAGATTTTTGTTAAGCTTTTGAATGTTTTTAACAATTTCTGCACTAAATTTCTGCTATTTATCCCATAGCTAGAGGTAGAAACGAAGGATTAATACCTTTTCAAAGGGTATTTTCTTAAAGTGAATGCAACGAATTTAACTATAATTCAAACTCAGCTCTCCGATTTCTCGTTACAATCCGATATCCACTGCTCTACAATGCATATCAGTCTCTTAGGTACTCAGTCTTATAAATAAAATTCCAATTGATCTATGTTTATATAAAACTCATCCCCACTGTATTAAACACCTACGTGCACAAAAAGTACTAATAAGCGTTGCAGATTCCAAAACTGTAATAGTGAATGCCCGCAAAGATATGAATTATTAGTGACAAAAAGTCTGAATGGAGCACGCCTAACGTCTTTTTCTTAGGAAATGTTTTTTAATAAATCCAGAAATAAAACAATTGGTTAATAATAATTTTTCACACTAAATTAAAGATAACCAAATAAATTAACCTATTTTACTTACACAAGGCTATTATTAATATGCAGCACTACAAAACATTACTATCTTTTACTGCAACCAAGTGCCCAAAAGTTATAAACAAGATCAAATATTTATGCAAAACATCAATAAACTATACATTTCACTCTGTGACCCCCAGCAAATGTATAAAACGTACAATAAACTACAGAAAAGTATAAACTGCTAACTTTACAATTACAAATAACAAGACTTTTATCAAATCTAAATAAACACCGACTAATGTCGTATATCAATTCAATTGCCCAGTGCAAGACTGCGTCTCTTGACATAAACCGATTATCTACATTGGATATACAACAACTATCAGCCGAAGGTTGACAAAACCAATTAATTGATCTCAGTGCCATGCAAAAGCCTCATGATGCTTACAAATATCTGTTTGTCCCATTAGAAAAAAACTCCACTTGATAATACCATCATTGTAAATAAATCTAATTGTCGACAAAGCTTTAAGATTAAAACAATTGAAACCAAACTTGAAACTTTTCTTATTCAACGTGTTGGAAAACTTTTAAACAATAACCAGACATGAAATAACAAAATTGTTTCTTTCGCACAGCTTGAATATACAACTACTTCCACGCAATAAACGCACTAACAACGAATCACTGGAAAATGTTTAAGGTATTAATCGAAAGTGCTTGCGACAGTAATTATTCCTCTATTCTCTTAGCACCAGCAAAAAAAAAAAATCCTAAGAACACTAGAAAATCTTAATAACTTTAATGTCAACTTATATATTTACATACGCTCTATCTCTGTAATTGAGTACTTTAACCCATAAATATAGCATAATTTAAAAAGAATTTTATCATGTATATAAATTTGTGTATGTGTGTGTATTTTAAACTCCAATATTTTATAATATTTTCGAAAATGTGTTGCGCCGAAATCTCTTCAGCATTAACACACACAGACACACACACACACACACACACACACATATATATATATATATATATATATATATATATACGAAAGTGTGTCTCTTTTTCTCAATGTCTGTCCCTGTCTGTCTGTCTCTCTATATATATATACATGTGGAACCCCGTTAAAAATTAATAGATAAACATCTCAACTGAGACTCTTTTTGTCCATAAACTAGCATCCAGTTTTAAATTTCCACTTTCACGTTTATTAACCAGTGACGTTATACCAAACGCATTTAGACCTTTGAAAAAGCAGACAACTATGTTTGTCGCCTGCTACAAAATTTGAGAGTTCACTCAAGATAATGATCAAGAATATTTTTCTCCTAAAAATAGATATTTTAAAAATTAGGAAAAAGAATTATTAACCAATAACCTTTTGAGTTTTAGTGAGTCTAACATTTATCTTCCACGTGCTTACATATTTTTTATAAATACTCGTCGCATCAGTTTACAAGTGCATTATTTTTCGTAAAATTCTGACCAGGGTTTGTTGCTTTGTGCACAACTCACACCGTCCATATAAATAATTACCCAACCATCGCATATTTATCGAGTGACTAACTTTTTGCAATAGTTTCTATATTTTCAAATAAATTAACCACCCGTTAAAACATGAACGGAGTTACGTCGACAAATAATCTTCTTCTTCTTCTTCTTCTTCTTCTTCTTCTTCTTCTTCTTCTTCTTCTTCTTCTATGTGCTTTGTTCATCCAGGACGTAGACGATCATGGTTTTACACGTCTTCCTATCCCTGGTTGCTTTTAGCACGCTTTCTTTTGTTACACCATGCAACCCCCGTTCTGTCATCCACCTGCTCAGGCCTTTTAAATATGTTATCCGCTGCTTTCCCTGTCTTTCTTCCCTTTATGTGGCCTGTTATTATCAGGTTCTTCAAGCACTCCTTCCTCATTGCATGTTCCAGGAACTTTAGCTGTCGTTTCCTGATGCTCAGTATTAATTTCCTTTTTGTTTCTATCCTTTCCAAAACATCATCATTGCTCACATGCTCGATTCATGATATCCACAGCATCCTTCTATAGAACTACATTTCAGTTGCTTCAAGTTTTTCTTTCATCTTTGAGGATAATATCCAGCATTCACTGCTATATTATAGAACTGATATCACAGACCAATCCAGTACTCTTTTTGTTTCTAACAAAATTCTCCTGTCTCTTAATACTTTACTCAGCTTTTGGGACGCGTCCTTTGCCATGCCAATTCGCGTTCGAATTTCTTTGTCGCACTTTCCGTTTTCTGTTAGAACACTTCCCAGATATATTAAACTTCTGTACTTGCTTGATTTTAGTATCTCCCACCTGTATTTGGCATTTTTGGGCTGCTCTTTTTGCTGATGACTATTTTGCTGATGAACCATTTTCTTGCAGTTTATTCTTAGTCCTTTCTTTCCACTCACTTTCAGATACATTATGTAGGAGGTTTTGTAGTTTCCTTTCCGTGCCTGCTATCAGCACTGTATCATCTGCGTACCTTATGTTGTTCAAGCTGTGTCCTCTGATGACAAATCCTGGTATAACATCTAGGGTCTTCAGAATAGTCTCGCTATACAAGTTGAATAGATCCGGTAAAAAGACACATCTTTGTCTTATGCCCGTTTCTATCTTTGTATATTTGCTGAATACGTATCCTGTCCGCATGCTGCCAGTAGAGATTCTTGATTACCCTTATGTATTTCTCAAATATGTCGAGGCTTCTGAGCATCTCCATCAATTCATTGTGATGTATTTTGTCGATCGCCTTTGCATAATAGATAAAACATAGGTACAAGTCCTTCTTTATTTGTATTGCACTTTCGGAGAGCATCCTAATCATAGATAAAGCGTTCCTTGTTCCAGTGTCATTGACGAACCCTCACTGCTCTTGTCATATCTCTGGCTTGATTCTGCTTCTCGCTCTATTCATTAAGATTTGGACTATCCGTTTTGTAATATGGCTCATTAAGTTGGTTGTTCGGTAGAATTCACACTCGTTTGCACCTGAATTCTTAGGCAGTGCTATGAAATTAACTTGTTAAGGTCGTCTGGTATTTCACCACTATTATAAATTTAATTTATTATTTCTTCAATTTTCTCTATGCCGAATTCTTCCAGTGCTATCAGCAGCTCTATTACAATACCATCTGTTTCAGCTGCTTTGTTTCTATTCAGTTTGGCCATTGCAGCTTTCACTTCGGACTTTAATATTTCCGGTCCGTCCTCATCTTTGTGTATTATCGGTTGCTCACTCTTGTCGTGGAATAGATCTTTTATATATTATTTACATCGCTGTACTATTTACTCTTTCTCTAAAATCTTGGATTTTATACGTCCTGTTAAAGAGCAGGTTTTTTGTCCTGTCAGTTCTCTTATTTCTTTTATGCATGTCTACTTTATTAGTCCTACTCACTCTCTCTACTTCTGCACATTTGTCATTGAGCCATACCTTCTTAGCTTGTCTGTATTTGCTAGTACTTATAACACAGCTGTTTTCAATGATTGATACTGCTTGAAAATTTACGCTCATACATAAAATGACGTGAACACATGACCTTCTTAAAATACATTCAGTTTTCTCGATCATACTAACGCAATTGGTTATGTTGCATTGAAAATAACAAAAAGCAAAATAATTTTCGCGTAAGATTTATAGTTTGTTTTTTTCAAAATAAAAGAATAACAAATATTATTTAAAAATTTTAGAGCTGTGTTTGAAGATTATATTTTGCTTCGCTTTCTGCTAGCAAATTCTTCAACATATATATAATTGCAGGGTTTAACATCTGCCTATTTATAGTGGAAGGCAAGCGTTTGTAGAAACAATGTCGTCATAAAATTCAACACTTCAGGTTGACTGGTTATTATCTCAATTGATTTTCAAACTGATCATGAGGAATTCACTTGATGCACGAAACTAAATGTTGATTTTTTATATATCACAATCGGATAAAAATATAGCACATACCATAAAATAGCCACTCTCTCTCCATTTCGATCATATTTTGAAAATCATAAAACGGTGGAATCGGTAAAGTTACTCTCAATAAATATTCTTAAAAACTCTATTTATATTTCAGTCTTCTTCTATATATATATATATATACATATATATATATATATATATATATATATATGTGTGTGTGTGTGTGTGTGTGCGTGTGTGTGTGTGAGAGAGAGAGAGAGACAGACAGACAGAGAGAGTCAGCCAATTAAGTGCAAGACGTGAGACACGATTATTGACCGATCATAACACGAAAGATCATTACTGACTGGGCAGACGATTTATCCGCAGTAGGTTGCAATTGCTTTTAATGTAATCGGGTGGTCAACCAAAACTCTAGAACCAAATCTGTCCTGCTACTTAACTCATAGCAAGAAAAAAGAAGAGAAACATTAATACTTTTCCCAATAGTATTTTGCGCGTAATGCAACTAATTGGAATTCGAATTCGATTCTCCGATTTCTCGTTCTGAGCCGATATCAACTGCACCACAAAGGCTGCAGAAAATGTATCTTTGGATGCTCATAACGAAACAAAACTTTTTAGGTGAATTACTACTTGGTCAGAGCGAGAACTTCTCCACACCTCTCATTTAGTTTATTAGTATATATTAACGAGATTTTGTTTTGCTTTGATTATTTGAAATTGTTTCGATGGGGGCATTTTATCACTGCGTCACACGCATATCTTTGTAATCTTCAATATTTTATTTGCCATCTTCAATATTAGCTTTCGAAATATCAATTGTCTTGCTGTATTCTACTAAAACTCTAATCGCTTTAGCGATCTTAAATCTCTTTCCTTTCAACAACGATTTTAGCGTTAAGAAAACTTAAAACTTGCAGGTAACCATATTGAACTGCAGGAAGCACTGGCAGGCACACTTTATTGTGAATGTGACGGTCACACACCAAACAAGATCGGTAAAATAGAATCTCACTGATCAATGAATAACGGAATAGTTTCTGCTTAAGTATGCACAATAATCACAATAATCTTCCTTATATTTTAAGGTTGCATCAAGCCCTCGCAACCAGTTCTCGAGATATTCAGAATGACAATATTTTCTAGACAGAAGTTGCACATATATTACTTGGAGTAAAATTTTATTTATTTATAGTCACATTTATTACTTGGAATCCTCTTTCAATGATTCCAAATGATAAATGTGCCTGTTCTTCTATTTTCTCTGTGTCGAGAAGACGACACTGATACTTTTGAGATAACATAATCGATGCAAAAATAATCTTCATTTCTGCATTTCAGCGTTATTGCATAACCTCTTTTATGAAGGTTGTTCATATCAGTGTCAGTTTTAACGCTGTTATTTGCACCAGCAACGCTTATCACAACGTCAAACAAATTCCTCTACATTTCCATCTATACTTTCCTTTATTACCCATATGTATTGGCTCGGTTGCAATATGTTTATTATCTGTAAAACCATCGAGGAACATCTGGAAAATTACCTCTTTTGATGAATATGATATCCATTTCAATTCGTTATATCTCTCTCCAGGACGTATTGATTAATTTTTAATTTAAAAAAAATATAAACCTTTTCGTATCTGCTCGTGTCATAATTCATTCTTTGGTCGTGTAACACAAAATACATCTTGTTTTCAATAAACATTACATAATATTTACGTTACTTTTTTTCTACAAACTAAGCTTTCTTTTTGAAAGTTTCTCTTTAATTATGAATTTTGAACATGTTTTGAAATGGAGATAATTATTTACACTTTGTATATTTAAATATTCCATTCCCATGACGTATCAATGCTGAGAAGTTGTCCTTCGCGCATCGCTCAAAAGCATGATTTTTTTAACATCTATAAATCAGAATATAGATCTTAGGAAGTCCATGTCACAGACTGAGAACCTATCAATATCCCCATGGCATTATTGAAGAAAAATGAGTTATGAGTAACATATAGGTTAATTACATAAGGCAAAGGGTTACTGTCGCATCACGTTGAAACACTGGTTTCTATAAGATCACCGAAGTTAAATAACGTCAAGCCTTATCAATACAGTTCGGGAAGCTCGGATATGAGCATGATGTAATATTTAATGTCTCATAATCGAAGTGCGAAGTTTCAGTTCCCGTTGGTTTCGTTATATTCACTTACACACAGATACCTTTGGTAAAAATATGGATCTACATTTTCTCCCCTATCTATCAGTTAATTAGTCAGGCTTGTATTGCTAAACGATTATAATCCTTCATTCTAAAAATATGTTCTGGCTTTAAATAACAGTTGATAAACCGTAGATAAATAATCAGTCACTTCTATCTTGTTCATCATCCAAAAATATATTTACGAACGTGGATTGTGAGATACTTGTTGACAATACTCATGTTTATATCAGTTTAACTGCAAAAACAATATTTATGCTTTTGTATATGTTGTATAAATTTATGGCCGGTCGTATCCGAATGAGCCAGTCCGTTGAGTTAAGGGTACTACTTAATCGTCTGCCTTCTTTGTATTTTTTCAACATCCACAGAGATTACCTGTTGTTTATACTGTAACCATGCAGAACGGGCGTTAGTTAAAATTTCTCAAGTGTATTTTAACAAATCCAGTACGCACTGAAATCCCTCGATGACTTGTAAATTCATGATAGCTTCTGAATAATTCTGTCAAACATCTTTTACTCACAAGTCTTATCCATGGTATTGCATTCAACCACGCTGGCTTAGTCTTCTCAGGTCGATAGTCATAGGAAATCATTTCCGTGACAAACTGACTATATCCATATTGGAACTCGGATCACATGGTCTGAATGGTAAATATTTGGCCACGATCCCAGTTTTGGAGCCTTTATTATTAAGATAAAGAAACCAAAGCCGAATAAAATCTCTGATAAACATACATTGATTTAGAATGTATTTTAATTTGGAGCTTGGATAAATGCCAGTTCAACAATGGCCGTACTTAATGGCATTGTATTTTAAAAACAACACAAGCAGTAGATATAATTACGATTTTCGTTCCCACTTTTTAGGTTTCGCATCTTGATATGTTCATTCAGAGCTTTTGATGGTTTTTTTCATATGTATTAAACAACATATATTTCCTTTCTTTTCCCAAGAAAAGTTAAGCTAGCCCTTATCCAAGCGTACTAAAGATAAATATATAAGTCAAATATTACTAGATAATGTTAAATGTTGTACACTACTTGCTGCATGAAAAGACTCAAAAACTCCGAAATTAGTACTACAAAAAGACAAAAAAAACAAAAAAAAAACAACAAACGACATTAAATATCCTTCACCCCAGTAGACTGTATAGAATATTGCATATGCGTACAAAATAACAATAAGTGTAAATATATGATCACATTCATTTCTTTCTCTGTGTGGTATACTTCGAAGCTTTCACTTTACACATGATGTCACTTAAGATTATTTCGAATCTTAGCGTTCCGAAAACCTCAGTTTTTTTTTCCATAATGACTGAATGCTTCAAGTATTTTTAAGATTTGGTAAAGTTAAAAATATGTACAGTAGAACTATTGAAAAATATTAATTGTTGACTCATTCTTATTAAATTCATTTCTATAAGTTTGAAATCGCCTAGCATTTAAAACATTTTTATTAAATCATTTTTATTATTATTTGAAACGAATTACTTATCTATAGCTTAACGCCTTTATTGAATAACTAGCTGTATAAGCCGGAGTTACTCGGGGTTTTTAATGGTTATATTGAAATGGTAAGGTCAAGAGCTTATTCAAAAAGCTCCAGTATGTGGTTGCTGTGACACGTCAGTTGAAAAAAAAATGCGAAGTATTGGTTTCTGTTGCATTTTTAAAATGTGATTCATGCTTCTTCAATTGTGCCAATAGGCGCTAATGATGTATGTACAATTGGAAGAACGTGGACAGGTGTTACAGGAGCCTGTAATGTGATGCGATGACGGTGTGACGTATAAAAAGTGGGTGCATTGTCTCCGCAACGTCTGAAGGGTTGGCACCTTTTAGAAAATGTGAATTTATCATGGCATATGATAAGGTAGAAGTTACAAAAAAGACCCGATTTTTGTTGGAATACAACTAAGTGTTTCGGAGAAATAAACGATCGATAAAAGCAACATTTTCCATTAATATTTCCCGCACGCTCTGTGTTAACTGAAATTTTTGTTCGCATAACAAGGTATCCGACCTTGATCTACTGGTGACTCAATTTTGTTGAGTTTCAGTGGAACGTCTTAGGGAAATGCATAAAAGTGCGTAAAAAAAAACCAAAAGATTTTTTGTGTACATCAAAGGTTCGGAATTTGATCTACAAGTCACCCGATTTTGGTTATATTTACATCATGCGTCTGGGAGAAGTTCATAAATTCTAAGCGTTTTGATTATTTCTGTCGTACCCTGTAAACCGATTCGAAAACTTCCGCGTACATCAAAGGTTCATGTCATGATCGACAAGTGATCCAATTTTGTTTGAAATCGGAACAAGGGTTTCGGAGGAGTAGGGTTTGTTCGAATGAAAACACACAAACACACACGTAGACAGACAGACATATCCATTTTACATATATATATATAAATTGTAAAAAATGAGACAATAAAATTTTTGTATTTATTTGTTTTTGGTATTAATTTATTACAATATAAACTTTGATCAATAAAACTCGGCACTTAATTCGACCTGATACGAAACTGGATTATGCTTTTATTATGATTTTCGTGTCGATTATTTGTTTGCACTTTTGATGTGTATCTTCTCCTTTATGTGCCGTGTCTTTTCAGGACGTAAGCGATCATAGACCTCCACTTAACCCTAACCATTGTCGCTCTTAACACTTTTCCTTATTGTATCTCTCTCAAATCCTGTTCCGCCATCCAATTGCTCAAGCACATCAAATATGTCTCCCCTGTCACTCTTTCCCTATACCCGTCCAGTGTGTATTAGATTCTCCAAGCCCTCCTGTCTCAATAAGTGTCTAAAAAATGTCAGCTGTTTCCTCCTGATGTTAACTATCAGTTTCGTTTTTTATCCTTTCCAAAACATTGTCGTTGTTCACATTTTCGGTCCATGATATCCACAGCATCCTTCTATATAACCACATTTCTGCTGCTTCGAATTTTTCCTTCATCTCTGTGGTGATAGTCCAGCATTCGATGTCGGATAGGAGGTCAGATATCACATAACAGTCCAGTAATCTTTTCTTTGTTTTTAACGAAATCTTCCTATCTCTTAGTACTGCTTAGCTTTTGAAATGCGTCGTTGTCCATGCCAACGCGCCTTCAGATCTCAGTGTCGCACCTTCCGTCTTCTCCCAGGACACTTCCTAGTTATTTCAATTTCTGAATAAGCTTAATTTTAGTATTACTGACTTGTACTTGGCATTTTGGGGTTTTCTTTTTTTTGGATAATCATGCTTTTGGTAAATGAAAATGAATGTTGGAATTTGATGTCTCCAAATTCTCGATCTCAATGTGACTTAAATTTTACAACAAAAAAAAATTTACTTAATGTGACTTAAATTTCACAAAAAAAAAAATTACAACAAAATAATACTAATATAATAAAAGTTTAAATCACTTCCCGAATCGCTTTTTAACCACAACAGAAACCTATTTCTTTTTCAAATCAAACAAGAATTCACTGTTTAATAATTGATTCACTGCACCAGGAAGCCATTTTTAGGCATTGTGAAGTTTTCTCACGTTGAAATGTTTCTATCCAATATAAGTTTTATATTAGGAGATAAAAGTAAAACGAATTTGCACATTGAATGCAATGAATGTGATTTCTCGTTCAACTTTTCTTCCATATTATTTTATAATTCTTTAGTTTCATATTATTCGAATATTTTTTGTATAGCATGATAAGTGCTTATTTTAAGTCTTCTTTCCTTTATTTATATTGACTTCTTAATTTGTTTCTGCGACACTTTTGGTTTTTATGCTATGCTATCTTATACATTCAAATATAGCGATATATTAATCCCAACAACTTAGCTTAAAGTTAAAACATGCAGGAGAAAATCTGTCTTACTGTAAATATATTATTTAATTACAGTTTTTACTTTCTTATTTAACTATTTTATATACGTGTATAAAAAAAACACCCGCTATTAATTATAGGTTTAAAACTATAACTCATTAATTAAAAGGATCTTTTAATTGGTCGAACAGCTTGTGTATTCTGGTACACGTCTATATCTTCTATTCTATCAACTTGTGTGTTTACTTACATTTATCTGTTAGTCAGCCTATGAACATTAAATCGAATTTCGTATATTTGCATAATAAGGAGAATCAGAAAGTCTGTTTGTAAAATTTAATAGTAATTAAATCTTATGCTCTGTAAGGTTTGGTAAAGGTGAGTTATTTCATTGTATTTTCATTTTAGTTTGAGAAAAATTTCATCTAATATACAAGTAAAAAATAAAACATTCCCAAAATAAAAAGAATACAACGTGAAGTCGTATTGAACAATGAATATATAGTCAAATATTTATTGTTTTCGTTTTCTAGTCCAGCCGTTTTCTCCTGATTGCATTATCTTTGGTTTCGGTTCGCTTATCTCTAATCTCTTAACATTATCTTATAAATCGTTGGTTAAAAATACTCGACGATTTTTTCGATGTTGTCTTTTCAATGAGATCGTTTCAAATAAATGCGAGAATTTATATATATATATATATATATATATATATATATATATATATTAAATCGGAAAAGAAAATGGTGCCGTCATGAGTTATCTTTCTTTTTTTCATTCATTGAATGTGTGTGAAAGAGAAAAACATAGAGACAGAAAGGAAGAGAGAGAGAGAAATAGAGGGAGAAAAAGTGCCTATAGAATAAATGAAATGGCATTGTAGAAAAAGTATTTCAAAGATTTCAGAAAATTACAAGCCGCTTTTTAAACGGTCTATTCAGCTTTCGGAGCATTTTGAATTAAAGATTTATCTCAATCGTGATTTACCAACCAGAAAAAAAGATCCGCTGGCTAAATTTAAGCTTACAATAAATTGAAAAGCCGTTAGAAGTCATTTCGTCCTCTTTTCAGTAATTTGCGATGCGTTAAATTTTAGTTTTGTTAATGTTGTGAATGTTTCTTACACAGAAAGTTGCATTTATTTTGGAAAATAAAAGTAGGAGAATATAGGAAAAAGGGTACATTATTTTATTGTTGTATACTCCTTAAAAAACTGCTTTTATAGTGATTTCTAAAGTTTTCTTGTTGTTTAAAGAACATTTTCATTTTATCTTACAATATTTTTATGAGAATGCAGAACATATTGTTCAAAGAATTTTTACTTGAATGTTGCACGGAAAACGCATGCGTAAACTGCACAAATATAATTTGTGTAATGTTTTATTACGAAGTACATTTTATGTGCTGTGTCCCTTAAGCATGCAGGCAATCATGGCTCTCCACAACTTCTTACATTTCATATCGCTTAGTAAAGTCTGTTTACTTATTATCACTTTTACACTATGTTGTGTAATCCATTTACTCAAGCTCGTTAGTCAAGTTAGTTTCTGGAAGACATTTTTTACTATTATTCTGTGCCTTCGAATTACTGTGCATTTTAATACTGTAAAACTATTAACAGCTCAACATCTGAAAGAGACCCAGAACAGAAAATCTCTGAAGGTCAATATGAATCGCATTTGAATAACACATGTATTAGACACAATCAGCGATATTACAATAATTAATGAAAAAAAAATCTGAAAAATATTGTTGAGCTTATATTTAAAAAACGTATCTTTTTTGGTTTCCTTAATATAGATTTAACAATATTTTTTTAAACATAAAAAGATGTAATGCCTCGCGCGCGTAAAAATTTAAAAACTAAAGCATTCGTATTAAAAAATAATATGTTAAAATTATTGAGCGCAGATTGTTCGATTTGTAAAGTCTGCACGTAAATACGTTATGTAAAAGAAATATGGCGAGTGAAAGTTAAAATTAATTTACTACGTTTGGTGAAACTGTAGTATTGGTCTAATATTTTCAGTAAAAGAAGCTCCTTGTGTCATACATATATTGGAAAATGTACACAGGCAAAGCCTTTCATTTCAAGGAAAATGTTTCTAAACCTAAACGTAGTGTGCCTTTTGCATTTGTGAGACCCATTAACAAAAAACCTGACAGATTAAAAACTCTATGAGTTATTTCACCAACAGATCATTCTGAGTAGGCAGCTCTAACAGTATATGTAAAAAAGAAAAATAATAATCTTCGTGTATGCGCATATTTTTCTACAAGGTTAAATAGTTGTCTACTACATCCTCAGAAGAAATTACATTACATGATTTTTACATTTACATGATTTTTTTCAAAGACTGATATTTACATGATTTTTTCAAAGACTGATATTTCAGGCGAATATTTACAAAATGAAGTAGATATAAAAAAACAAAATAAAAAAAACAAAAAACAAAAAAACAATAAATACACAAAAGGGTCTACGCAGTTTTAATAGGCTACCGTTCGGGATCAAATTATCACGTGGCATTTTCCAGCAATTAATTGATAGTAATTAGCTGCTTTAGATTTTGTCATTGCATATTTGCATGATGTACTCATAAGAACAGTCAGTCAATTAAATGTCACACATGTTACACGCTTGGGTGATTATATCCTGAAAGGGGCATGACTGACTGGGCAGTAATTTCTCCGCAGTAGGTTGCCATTACTTTCTGCGGTAGACTGATTGCCAGCCAAGGCTATAGAACCCAATCTGTCATGTTATTTAACACATAGCTGGAGGGAGAAACTACGGATTAATACCTTTTCTAAGAGTATTTGCGCGTTAGTGCATGCAACGAATTCAGCTGGAATATTGAACACGGCTCTCCGATTTCTCATTTCGAGCCGATATTCACTGCACCACGAGGCCCAAACGTATATCACGTATGGCAGAATGGCAGAAAAGAAACTCATAAGAAAAAAAAGCTAGTCGACAACGTTAATAACAAATAGAAATGTATTCTAGATAATATAAGATTACGAGTTCGAATTAAGTGAGGAGAAATGCCAACCTTTTCAAGAGCAATATAAGAGATAAATAACTAATGCAGAAGCAGATCAGACCCACCAAGTGTAAGCGCTATTAGAAATATTCCTGTCTCCGACAAACGTTACTACTTTAAAATTATTTTTAAAGCTCGCAAGCTATTACAATTTTCATGTATCGAGGATGCTTAAAATGAGAATGTCTTTCAATTAATTATTGATAAAAAACGTGCAGTATGGAATTGATTCAATGAATGTCAGAAATCCTTTGAAAACATAAGGAAACTGTTAACATCAGAATTATGGGAGTAGTTGTTATAAATTCAAAGGATGGTAAAATAATAGCAGATGCCCAAGCATATAAAACGCTAACAGCGGCTGAAACAAATCCTGATCAAATAAAAAAAGAAACACTAGCTACTATTTTGCAGAAAATGATAGACGGTAAGTTATTCTGCAGACAAATCAACAACCATTATTGACTAGTTTTGGTTATAAAAATGGTATACCGACATATACTGATAACAGATTGTAAAGTTAGGGAACAAGTTTTACTAAACGATGAGTGTAAGACGGCGTATTTGCCATCAAAGCATTGTAACATGTAGTTGGTTTGTCCAGAATAATCCCCAGATTTAAGAAGCCGTTTGAGAAGTCTGTGATTGATTCTTTAGTTTCTGAAAATGAAATAAAATGTGGTTTGTGTAACCCAATAAGGGAACTGCTCGTGACGCTAGACAAAATATGACTAGATTTTGAAAATGATGAATACGTTAGACATGAGATACAAATAAAGGAAAATAAAACACGTGTTACTGAAAATAATAAGTTCTTTCCATCTGTGTAACACACATAGTCCATTTGTGTCCAACCTGGTCACCGTAACCAATTATGACGCGATCAGTCCGGGCTTATATAGAAGCAACAAAGCAGCAAACAAAAATAGAGTACAGCAGTCGTCGAATTCTTATTCTTACAACGGAGCAAAAGTTTTTGTTTGAGAGTAATGTTTGTTTTTCTCAACATTAATTCAAATTCTCGGTTGATAACGTTTATCACTTCAATCGGAGTTTTCAAGTTTTTTTTTCAAGTATTGACGGTTCTAAAAGTCTTATCATGTATTTTCACCGACGTCTTACGGAAACAGCCGAAGAGGGGTCTTTGTGACGGCGGTGGTAAATTCGTCTTTTCTGCCTTAGCTCGGCACAGCAACACACTCTCTTTGACTTTAACTCTTTCTCGGTTCTTTCTGTTTTTTTACTTCTTCAACCAGGACTCTACCGGAAGCGACGCTCTTTTCGGTCGGTCGGCGGCAGGTTTCTCTACTTATCTTTACATCTGCGGCTAGGACTCTATCGAAAGAGACCGCTCTTTGTCTCTACGGCTGGCACCCAACAGCATGGCTCCCAGTTGGGAACACTCCTCCCTCAGTCGTTACATCTCGACTAGTCCCAAGACTCAGCTTTAACTGAGTGCCGACTCCAACTGCAAATGCCAGAGTGAAATGAAATCACTCTCAGCTCACATTATGAGGCGGAGTTATTTTCTCCCCTTGGTTTAACCAATGAAATATTTCTGTCGACGTCATTTCTTTTCGTCTTCTTCTTCTGGTTCGAGCAATTACATCATTTGATTCTCAAGTTAAATCCTTTCTCGACAAATTCGGGAATTGAGGATCTGACCTTCCTTAACCTTATCCAAAGCTTTCGACATTCGTTGAAAACATGTTTTGACTATCGTCATGTTTTACATCCACCAGCTGTAAAACCCAAAGCTTCCAAGGGTATCTTTCTTATTTATTTGTTTCTGCTTTGTCACATAATGGCTGTCAATGATGACCTCGCCTGACCTATTACTTTAATACCTACAAAATATATTTTTCCCTTTTATTCTTTTCTATTTTCAGGTAGTTTTTTAGATTTTAAAAAATTTGTCATAAATATTTTTTTCACTCCACTCATATTGCGACGGTAATTTGCACAATTAATAATGCCACTAGTAAAATTTATTTCGCTCAGTCGTATTAAAATAGTATCATATTTTTCCACATGCAATATTATAGTAATATATATTTTCCTACGTGCAAGTCAATTACGTGTTACATCTGTACTTATATACCTTCAAAGAATTTCTTTTTTCTTGCAAGAAATAATTTTAAAGTAGTTTCATCTTTGACATTCTGGAATGTCACGAATGAGAAGTTACGTATATAGTTAAGTCATGCAGAGATTGGGCTTAAGCGACGAAATTACCACCTGTAAATTGACTGCCCTGGCCTAAAATCGACCAAGATATTAAAAATTTGGTTAAGTAATGCGAAGGTTGGTTAAGCTAGCGACATAATTATTACCTACAAATTATCAACACTGGCCTAAACTTGTTGTACGATGTTTGAAAAATTACTGCCAGGAAAGAAAATCATCACTTTCTATATAACACCCTGCGCAACAGTGGCAGTAAAACTGCCTTGCTTGGGGTGAGATGATTATAAAAATAAAGAAGGAATTAAAAGCATAACGAAGCGATTTATATGTGGATGAAATGTACGATACTTTTGAGTTGCCAACTCTAATTGTAAATACACGAATAGACTGTGTTAATAAAAGAAATACAAGGGAAACTCTGGAAATTAATACCAAAAGAAAGAGTATGGATTCAAAAGTGAATGCGTATTTTAAAATAAGATGTGTAGAAAATAGACCGACATTCTCTACAATGGAACATGGAATTGTCCGTTCACTATAAGAGAGAAGTACGTTATTCAATATTATTTCATTAAGCCATGTCCTTCATGTGTTTAAATCTTTTCTTCACTAATCTTTTGTTGTACTGTTTTACTTACAATATTATTACCCAGAATATCCGAGTATTGTAACATAGATGCAAGTCCTTTCGAGAGTCTCGAAACTTCATATCTCTTCACTTTTACATCCAAACGTACAAAAAGCAAGTTCTATTTGTAAAAAAATATGCGCTCTCTTACAGCATTCAAACGTGCATCCAGCTTTGCAGAAGACTCCGTTGTTAGATACCTGAAACATTTATATTGATATTGTGTATAGATTGACGGCAATATATATTTATATATATATATATATATATATATATATATATATATACATACGAAAGAATATTAAAACGTTTTGAGTTTAAAAATGTGTTTTTTTGACAGTATTTGTTTATTTCTTCTATTATATTTCATATTTCTGACCGCCCTCGATTAAGACAGTATACGTGGATCATTACTATGCTATATATATATATATATATATATATATATATATATATGTAACTGTACTTAATATTGAGTATCTTACACTAAAACCACATGAAAAAACCAATGGACAGGAGTAAAATATTATATATGTATAATTTTATTTGCACAAACACACACACACACGCACACACACACACACACGTATATATATATATATATATATATATATACACACACATGCAAATAAAATGCACAGCGGTCTTTATTATAATAGAGAAGATATATATACTTCACTACACATAAATATTTCCAAAAAGATAAGTAAAATGGTAAGGAACTGTTAAAGGTCAAACACGTGGCGGAACGTTTCATAACTGGTAGTAAAGTTTAATAAGTGTTAGTAAAGCGAATGAACTGAGCTGACACAGCCACGCTATTTTTTCTCTAATAAATTGAGCCGACGCTTCCTCGCTATTGTCTCTCTAATGAATTGAGCCGATGCTGTTTCAGTCTATTGTCTTTCTAATTAAATGAGCCACGCTGCCATACCATTGTCCCTCTCTCCATGAACGTGACAGGAGGAATATATATATATATATATATATATATATATATATATATATATATATATATATACATACATACGAAAGAATATTAAAACGTTTTGAGTTTAAAAATGTGTTTTTTTGACAGTATTTGTTTATTTCTTCTATTATATTTTATATTTCTGACCGCCCTCGATTAAGACAGTATACGTGGATCATTACTATGCTATATATATATATATATATATATATATATATATATATATATATATATGTAACTGTACTTAATATTGAGTATCTTACACTAAAACCACATGAAAAAACCAATGGACAGGAGTAAAATATTATATATGTATAATTTTATTTGCACAAACACACACACACACGCACACACACACACACGTATATATATATATATATATATATATATATATACACACAGGCAAATAAAATGCACAGCGGTCTTTATTATAATAGAGAAGATATATATACTTCACTACACATAAATATTTCCAAAAAGATAAGTAAAATGGTAAGGAACTGTTAAAGGTCAAACACGTGGCGGAACGTTTCATAACTGGTAGTAAAGTTTAATAAGTGTTAGTAAAGCGAATGAACTGAGCTGACACAGCCACGCTATTTTTTCTCTAATAAATTGAGCCGACGCTTCCTCGCTATTGTCTCTCTAATGAATTGAGCCGATGCTGTTTCAGTCTATTGTCTTTCTAATTAAATGAGCCACGCTGCCATACCATTGTCCCTCTCTCCATGAACGTGACAGGAGGAATATATATATATATATATATATATATATATATATATGTATTCAACTATCTTCATTATAATGGAGAGAATTATTCAGTCTTGCGGTATTAGCGACGCCGTTCATGACCGAGACGGTCTAAAACAGAGTACAGCACATCATATGTAAGGACAATTTCTTCAGCAAAGAGTGAATGCATGTTTAAATTCTTCTGGAAAGCACATATTAAAAAAAGACTTCTATATTCAAGCTAGAAGATGAAAATGAATAAACATATTGTTTAATAAATAAACGGTGCGTCTACTTAAATACTGATATTCACTAAAAATAACGTTTACAATGATACAATCTGTCGGATTAGTAAATAAACATGCATTACATTATTAGACATCGACAACTATATGAAGATAAATTTTTGGAGTGTAGCTAAGCAAAATTCTGCCTTTACTAAAATAAATGTCCGCCTGTTTGCTTTTTTAAAAAAAGAATTAGTCTTCATATATCTATCTTGACAAACATAACAGCTTAAAATATATTTATCAATGTATCATTTTTCTGCATGTAAGAATTATGTTTTAAGGATGATTTTAAAATATGCGTATAATTATAATGGGCATTAGTTCGAGTGTGTTTAATGATGCTTTTAAAATATGCTATAATAACAAGAAAAATCTTTATATAGAATTAAAATTACTTCTAACATTAGAGGCTTTCAAAATCATTATTGCTATTATATTTAACAAACAAACTATTTCACCCTGTTTATTTTTCTCTTTTTCTCTCTTATATAAACGTGCACAGGCACACGCAAAATATTTAGATACAAATTAATGTGTGGGTGTATTATTTCATTAATGCATCATATCGAATAATATGCAGGGAAAAGACGTGCAATTGTAGAATTGTGCATTTGTTAGGAAGGTGGCTCTGAAAGCTTTTATATATATATTTCCATACTTAAACCTCCGTAAATATATTTACAGCACAGAGATAAACATGCCATGAATATAATTGAAATAAATAACGTCTCACACTCTTTCTCTCTCTCTCTCTCTCTCTCTGTATGTATGTATGTATGTATGTATTATGTCTCAACGGTAAAATGATTAGGATTTTCATGCCGTTAGAAACCGCTGTCAGTTAAGTACAATACGTGATATACGAAAGAGACATGACTGAATGGGTAGAACATTTTTTTGCAGTAGGTTGTCATTACTTTCTGTGGTGGACTGGTTGCCTATCTGTCCTTGTATTTAACCCATAGCTGGAGGGAGAAGAAACAGATTAATACCTTTCACAAAGGTATTTACGTTTAAATGAATCGTTCCGAGCCGATATCCATGGCACCACAACGCACATCCGTATAAAACTCTCTTGACTAATTCCAACGGAACTCTAACGAACAGTCTATCAGAACTCTCTCGAAATAAGGAATCGGGTATATTGAACTGTCTGTATTTCTCAGCCGAGTTTCCGTCCGTAGACAGAACCCCGACCGAGTCGTAATCTGCCTGAAGACAGAGAGGGTGAGAAGTGCGACCTTTCTAAGAACTCTAGATATTTACCAAAAGTCTGAGACGGGATGTGACACAAGGTCGTGATTAACGCGGAAAACCCAAGCGTGTACACTAGGACCAAGAGTCAAAATTTCTCCAGACCCCGCAACACTTTGCATTGTCTAATTTTCTCACTTGAGTGTTCGTCCGTAGACAGAGCCGCGACTGAGACTTACATTTCCCGGTGACACGGTGCTTGACAATTATTAGCTCTCTCGGAACACTGTCTCCACGCCAGGACGAGATGTGACACAACGTCCAGTTTAAAGTGTGTCGACAGACACTCGACTGACGGAAGAAGTTGATATTTGCGACCTCTCTCGGAACAGTAGATATTTAACCAAAGTCTTTCCACGGGTTGTGACGCAAATTCGGGTTTAACATGGATAACCCGAGTTCGCACATTCGAACCAAGAATGGCCTAACAAACTTGAGATCAGGCTTATTGCATTGAATATCTTTCTCAGCAGATTCCCTATCCGTAGACAGAAACTGACTGAGTTGTACTCTTTGACAATTGCGAGTTCACTCGGATCTCTTTATATTTAACAAAAGTCTTCAAACTGAGACGGGATATGACACAATTTCGGGTTTAACGTGGGAAACACGAGCAAGTATACTCGGGCCAAGAGACATAATTTATCCAGAATCTTTATACGTATGAATGAGCAGATTGTTTGTCTATTCATTCTAACCGTGTTTCAGTCTTCGATTAAGAGTCTGCCCGAAAACTTAGAGCTTGACTCAAAAATACATGCTCTCGCGGAACTCTGAATATTTACCCAAACCCTCTACCCGCTGAGACAGGATTTGACGCCAGGTTCATTTGTGTTACGGGGATGGGGGTATCTTATTTGCTCTGTAAAATCCCTACGTCTGATTTTTATGTATTTTCTTAAATATATGATTTCATGCGTTTATATTTAGTCTCTCATCTTTCTTGAGAGTTCTCCACGTTCTGAACTTCTTCTTTTGTTTTGGTTCAAACATTAGTTTTTCCATACCTTTCCTCTTTCTGCTACTCATACTTGAACATCTAATGAATTTTTGTGTTATTCGTTCGTCAAACATATCATACAGTACATGCATATGCTCTTCGTTTCTTGCAGGACTTTTTTCGGGAAATATTTTCTCAAACTGATTCCAATGCCTTTTGTGTTCTCATTTTTCTTTCACAATATAAATCATTTTCCCATTCGTGACCTTATTACGCCGTCTTCTCACACTTCTTTTCCATTTTTATATACACTGAAAAACACTTTTTAGGCATTAAAAAATGCCTTTTCTTTTTGTTACTAGTGTTTATTCTTTTTTGATCAAGTAACACTTTATCGAACACCGATTTAATTATTTTTGTGAACATTAATAATGTCGGTGACATGCCTACCGGTGTTTTGAGGTTGTGCATTTGAACTTGAGTGACACGGCGGTGTATAATATGTTCATTCGTGAACATTTTACAAATTTTCTTAAATTCGTAAGCACTGAATAGTCCGAGACTTGAGACACCAGGAATACCATATCTTGCAAACGTTTTACGTAAATATTCACTGTAACCAAGGATGTTGCTTTTTTCGCTCACAATTTGATCCATTTATTTGCACTGCAAAATGTATGTGCAGTCTTGATCACGGAATATCTCTCTTTACCATTGGTTGTAAATTCATAGTAGGTGATTTTCCTGATTTGCAGGCTTTTACTAATTTTTCAGTGTCTTCATCCATTTTCTCCAATATACATAACTTCTCATGAGAGATTTCATCCTTTAAATTCCCGGACGTCTACTATAGAATTCATTTAAGATCAGCTTTTGTCATATAAGATAGGTTTTACTACATTTTGTGCAAACCTTATTATTTTAAGCGTTCAAGTCTGGATTTCGAACATTTGTGTGTAGTGATACTATGAATTTATAAAAACATTGTAACAACCATTACAGTATAAATATATATATATATATATATATATATATATATATATATATATTATAATTAGACTTTGAAAAACAGTAGCTGCACTGGCATGTACGCATCGCTCATTCAGTAATGGATTAGAGCACTCTGGCTATTGGGCAGGTTTAATGACAATATACACGCTAAAAATCTGCCTTCTTCTACCGAACGCCCATAGCCCAGAGTTAGAATCGCCGACTGACGCCAATTCGGTCGGGTTTCAATCCTGGGTTCAAAAAGCAATCGGAGTCTAACCGTACTGATGAGCTGTGATACAGCGAAACAGATCTGTCTGCGGATGACTATATATATATATATATATATATATATGGTTTTAAGATGGCTTCTTTAAGTATTGTGATATCTCTAACATTGTGTAGTTGCACTTTACATCCACATTACTAATTTTCACATACGCAAATTTTCTGTGCTTTTCTGCAATTATTTTTTACGTATCAACGCTGTGTACGACATTCTTTCTCTGAAAACTTTTCCTTGCTCTTGTTTTACAGTGCGACGTTTTTTATCCTACTTTTCCTCACATGTAGTACTTTAAATTCTGGAGAGACAGTCGTCTCTGAGATGCAATCTTCTACAATTGAAACATAGGTCATTTTTCTACATTTTCTTTGACTTGTATATATGTAATTTTTTTTTTCATTTTCTTCCGTACCGCGTTTCAGATTTAGGAAATTCTGACATTAATCCGATATTATTTATGGTGTTAATTTTTGATTCTATGCCAGTTTCGTTAGGATTCTAAATTTTATTTATTCAGCAACGGTCTGAACGAGGCCCATTGTAAAATGTTTCCTTTGCTTTGCTGAAATAATATTTGAATTTATAACCGTGTAATTATGTACTGAATTTTCTTTTCGATATATTTGCTCTAGATAATATCCATTGTGCCCTCTATATCTATCTAATTGATGACCTTTACTAATTAGTTATAATCTTTTAGATTATGATCTCCGTGTTCACAGGTTGCCATTCTCTCTCTCTCTCTCTCTCTCATCTATCTATCTATCTATCTATCTATCTATCTATCTATCTATCTATCTATCTGTCTATCCCAGTTTGTTCTTATTTATCTATCACATTCTGTCCATATCTATCTATCTATCTATCTATCTATCTATCTATCTATCTATCTATCTATCTGTATGTATGTATGTATGTATGTATGGGTAGCAACTTTTTAAACGTCTGTCATTAAATACGGCAGACAAGGAAGATTTAATTAATTTTTTATTTAATTTTTACAGCACGCTTACGTTTTTCCATGTTGGAAGTATAGAAATTTTTCATACTTTTCATTATCCCGAGCGCTTTCTGTCACTCTATTAACCATTTTCAATGGGGTTTCAGTTTTGGTGTTGTTAGTTTTTCCTCATGTTTTTGACTGTTTAAACTGTATTTTATTTTTCTGTTGTTTTGAACAGGAGCATTTATTCTGAGTTTTGCGTGCTGAGCTTGGCTGGAATTCGTGTGTGCGTTTTTCAGTTTTAAAAAACTTTTAGCACTCCATTTTGACTGCTAAAAAGAGGAGATTGATAGTAAGAGAATACTAGGATTCTCTAATAGTGAGATTTTTCTGGTAATGTGATTTATTTAGAATTTTAGTGTTTTTGCAATATCTTTTCTTAGGTGTTCCTGTAATTGTAATATATGTGTGTGTGTGTATGCGTATGTGTGTGTGTGCGTGAGAGAGAGAGAGAGAGAGAGAGAGAGAGAGAGAGAGTGGGGGCAGCATAATTACATATTCTAATGTATCGTCGTTAGAGTAAAAATAAATGGAGTAAAATCCACTGTACCTATCATTTACTTTTTAAAGCTGCTCAATACAAAGTAGAGAAATATTTTATTATTATTGTGATATTTGTATTAGACGTAGTTACAATAACATCATTTATATATCGGATTAATATATTATTATACAAGATTTATGCATATATATATATACATATATTTATATATGTATGTATATAATATATATAAATATTATACATATATATATATAATTAGTGTGAAGAAGTTTGTCGCTTAACTGTATAGAGTCATTCAAAGTTTTATCAAGTACCTTTATGGTGTCCTCACTTCTCGGGCTTATATTTAAAACTGCTGTTACGCTACGAATCCTATTAACGTTTTATCTTTACCTTGATATCGAGCACTTTAAAAAGCCTACTTGCCAAAATATCTTTTTATCAGTAATTCACTGGAAAAACAACAATCTTGGCACTAAGCGTCATCACAACTCAACACTATGTGTGTGTGTGTGTGTGTGTGTGTGTGTGTGTGTGTGTGTGTGTGTGTGTGTGCGCGTGTTTGTGTGTGTGTGTGTTAGTGTGTGTGTGAAAAAAGATTCATAAGTTAAGAGTAAGAAGATAAATTTACTTTTGTAATGAAAATAAAGAAAATTCCTACTTTTGGTTCCATTTTCTTCAACGCCAACAGCAAAATTGTCGAATATCTAAAAACAAAACAAATTCAATAAATTATTGAAATAATAACAGCAGTTGCGATTGCTGTGAATATCTACCGAGCTGTGTGAAGAAAGGAAGAAGAAAACAGATAAAAATAAATGGGAGAGAAAAATTGTGTTTGAAATTCGAAATAGACTCTAAATTATGTATCGTTTTCAGATGAAATATGAGATCAAAACTGGAAGTTATTTAAAGAGTTATTCAAGTAGCCGATCCTTCCGAATATTTATTTGATACTTCTTGCATAAAGAAAAGTTACGTTGAAATTGTTTCAGTTTTTTTAATATATTCAACTGAAAAAAGATTTACGTAGACAAGTGCGAGAAGAATATATCTTGAAAAGATGAAAATCAACACAAAAAATATAAAAGTTTTTTTTATCGTTCACACAAATGACTGGCTTTGTAAAGTAAAAAAAGACAAAATCATAAAATATATACAGTGCGTAAAACGACAAATAATGAAATGATCATTACTATTTTTTTATTATTTTTGTTGAAAATTCTTTGGGATAAGTGAATATTCTCATAAGATAAAAGGAATGAGGATAACTCAAGAAGGCAATAAAATTAATGTAAATCCCTTGAGCTAGCCAGCTAGAAATAACATTTGAGTCATTGCTTAAGTTTAACACAGATAAAGCGAAAAACCCATTGTAATAGGTTGCGTCGAGTTTCTACTTGTTCTATTGACAGCACAAAACTGTAATTAATATCAATGTTAGTATAAAACAAAGATAACTGTTCAATATTTGCGAAAGTTTTAATTGTATATCTTGCTTTTTATTTAAATGCTGTGTTAGAATATTCTAAAACCTATTTCTATTATACGCATCATAAGACAGGATCGTTAATTACTACATGAAGTATACAAAAATCACCATGACAACTGATGATGAAAGAATAAATAAAGAACAATGTAGGAAAATGTCTTAATCTAACATTTTTTTTACTTTTATTAAAGCTTCTTCAGAGATCTAGGTAAAGATAAGTAATGAAAAAAAAGAAAAAAGAAAGAAAAAAAAAGAAAAACACAACCTAACAAAGACTATACTTGAATGAGATTTGATTCTTATTGGTCAGATATGTATCACATGTAATAAAGCAATAGTCGATTATTTTTTAAGTAAGACTATGTACAGGAATGCTTTTTTGTTTATATTCTTGATTTCGTAATAACAAATGCATCAACAAGTGTATTAAAACGATGGACATATTTTAAAATGTGTAAGAAAATCTTCGATGCTAAAATGTATGACTGTATGTGTTTGTTGGTCGGTAACGTTATTGTATGTCGGTATGATGAAAGGAAATACATTTCCGTTTAAATTTGTATCGAAATAATGCATACAATTGTTATGGTTGTAGCGATTTTTAAAATATTATTTTAGAAATAAATAAATTTGAATGTAATAATTTTGTGGTTGGAATCTTACATTGAATGAATTTATAGCAACACATATTGCACCCATATGCCTTCATAGACAGACACATACATATAAAATATTAAATTATGTCTCTGTTTCTGTATTGTAACTATTTACACTATTTAAATTGTTAGGAATTATATTACATGAAGAAAGCCAGTGCGTAAAATGGTTGAAACGTTCTGAATATGAGAATAAACATGAGAACAACAGTTCGTACGATGCAATGTGTGGAAATACTAAAGTACCATATACTTCCGCGTTTAAAGCAACCTTTGAATCCCAAAAATTACCCTTAGAATTTTTTTTCCAAAGATTCACAGTATCAAATAAATTGATATGTAATATTTTCTATGATCATTTTATATAAACATATATCTACATACCTTTTCCTTGTATCATGTGTGCTTCTGTGTGTGCATATATATATATATATATATATATATATATATATGTGTGTGTGTGTGTGTGTGTGTGTGTGTGTGTGTGTGTGTGTGTCTGTGTCTGTGTGTCTGTGTGTGTTCCGGCGTATAATTTGTGTGTTCGCATATTTTTTGTGCGTGTTCTGGTGTATAGCAAGGTATACTTGTTGCTATTGGTCACGTGTTTATAGGCATGTATTTGTGTGCGTTAGTCTGTGATTGCGCCTTACTGCTGTGGTCGATGTGTGTCATGTACGTGATAGTGATAATTATTCTGTTATGTAATCTAGATTGAGTTCCTGTCTATTGTTGATCTGTGGGTGGAATTTAGCTTTTATTAAGGACTCTTTTATGCGTTAATTTCTTAAGTGGAAAAATACAAAAAGCATACGCACATAAACACACACACATAACACACTCACACCCGTGCGCGCGCGCGCACACACACACACACACACACACACACACACACACACACACACGAGATCACACAAGAACTAACACTGGAGGGGAGAAAAAAGTAGCAATAAACACGCCTCCAAGTAAAGCAGATAAATATAACAGGAGGTCATAAAACGGCGCCCACTACTATTCTGACGGAGATGCGAAAATATCAAACCCTGCCATAGACTAACGCGCACATATTAAACCATAAATTAAAGAAGACAGATATATCATCAAATCGTAAAACGGCGCCAGCTATCACTTTAAAAAAGAGGCGAAAAAGCATATCCTAGTACCGTGGACACGTATATAAACCATAAGCACACACATACACATACATGAACTAACCCACTTACAGGTACACTCACACATACTCACTACAATTAACGACAGCAGTAGCAGGGAAAGAAGACCATTCGTTCAAATGTCAAACCGAGCCCTCCTCTCATTCTAAAGATGAGATTCTGATCTCGAAATATTAATGAATAATTAATAGGATATACCCAACGTCTTCTTTACCTGCCTTTATTATACTAAACGCTTGTGATAGCCTTCAAATACCTACCCATATCCATTATATACACAATGCTTCAAACCAATTACTAAACTCATCTAAATAAACTAATAATAAAATTAATAAAATCATTTCTATTTGTTACTGCCATAAGTTCATAATAAATTGCTAATTCAAAGAATAATTCCATATCAATGAAATCAGCTTTTATTCATGCAAGATCAACTAAGAAAATGTGCCCATCGAGTTATAAGTACATTGACAGTAATGGAATGCAATATTATCCTACATTATCATTCTTTTATTAGCAGTATTTTGTGATTGTAAATAAATGGCCATTAATACCTAGGCTATTTGTAACTGCTTAGATAAAAGAAAAGAAAAGGGAGAAGGAGAATCAGTACTCGCAAGAGATCATGTAATAAAATTTAAAAGAATGGTTTCCTTTTTAGGGGACGTCTGCAGGAAAGCGATGATATAGAATCGAGTTTTCAGTTTAGTTTCGTTTATTTTGAATTTCTAAGGATGCAGTAATTAACAACATTTCCAATAACGTTATTTTCATATATAAATAAGTTGTTATCTTATACTACATGTAATAAAAATTCATAAACATTTGCTCTATTTTTGAACTTGTATTATCTAAAGATTACCTCATAAGCGGAAACATACGGTATGTATAAGTAAATCGCGATTGTTTAAACTGCTTGGTTTTCAAATTAGGCTTTATTTTAAGGATTTTGAAAATTTCTGTTTCGAACCGCGTATTTCCTTGAAACGAAATTCAGTGAAAATATATAATATTAATTTTAAGTTTGGTCTCTTGTGTTCTAGTTAAATATTGAGAAAGAAAAAGAATATAAATGGTTTGAACATTTTAGCTGCGTGTGATTCAATAGCCCAAATAATTGTTATGATCAAATGCTATCCATATATATTAAATTTGCCATCATTTAATATTACTTATATCTTACTGAAATCAAAATAAGAAATAATGTTGCTTTCTATTTTATCTTCAGAAATAAAAATAGATAAAAACAAAGTTGTAATATTCTACTCCGCTTTATTAAAATAAGTGCTTTCAATATTTAAATACTGGAAAATTAAGTAAGTTACATACAAAAGTTAGATTACTTTTCGAAGTTTTCCATTAATAACATCGCGATATTTTGTTTTTTGCTGGCTTTAAGATTCATTAACCTTCTAACCAAAGTTTGTGAGATGGTAGCACCTTCTATGGTCCTAACTATGGACCAATAGTTAACTTCCAAACTGGGGTTACAACAATGTGAAAGTATGAAAATACAATTTTATATTTTAAAAAAATGCCCAGCAATAATTTTTTGAAAATTACAAGCAATATATTTTTGAAATAAAATTACTAATTCTGAAAAGAAAATAACATTTTGGCATTAACTGCCACTAAATAAACGCACTAAAGTTTGTTGGCGTTTGCTCTGCACATTTTAAAAAATCCCTACACTTCTAACTGAATTGCATATGCCGCTCAAATTATTCAGCGCACAATTCTAAAAATGGTTCTCATCGATTAATGAACACTATTTAAATATAGTGTAGTCGTTAACACCATGTCATTATTTGCTATTGATTTCCAATGACGCTCGCTAAAGAATTGTATCAAAAATCAATACAGACAGTAAAGAAACAACTAGTTACGGATGAGATTTCCATGTCGAACACAAGTGAAAATTGACAGTGTTAACGTGATAACTAACCGATTGAAGTATGATGGCCTTTAAACAAATTTGGTGCTAGTAAAATAGTACAAGTAAACTAAAAAATAAAATGTAATCCAATATTTGACATTCAGACACATATAGTTATATTTACAGAAAGAGACAGAAATTTGTGGAATCAACATTGCATAGGGACTAACACAGGGAAGTAACACAAAAGAAAAATTAAATACTTGAATATTATATAATTACAAAAAATAATTAAAAATGTTACCTGCTCAAAACCTTACCTGCTATAACTTAAAAAGTTATAGATTTAAGAACTAGAAGATAGTAAATAAAAGGAATGAAATTATTTCGAACTATTGGCATACTAACAAGTTGCATACGAGAAAAAATGAATCTCTGGAATGCTATTAATAAATAGCCAACCATTGCTTAGCATGAAACATTGCTCCCTATAAATAGGTAAAACAAATGAAAATTTTTTTTTATTAAAACGTCCTTTTATAAGTATTTAAAAACATTTTAAATATGTAAAGAAATGAATAAATATATATTCGGAATGTACCGAAGATTAACGAAACGGTTATAAGAATCGATATATTTAATATATATATATATATATATATATATATATATATATATATATATATATATGTAACTTGATAAATACAAAGTTTTATCCAGAAAACGTTTGTATTATATTTTACTAAAATTTTAGCACATTTGAAATTTTGATAAAAACCTTTTTTTTCCTTTATTTGTGGAGGCCCAAAGTGTGGTTATTTTAGCGCTGATTTGGAAACGCACGGATTTGTAAATTCTGGAAAAAATCAAATACCCACCCTCACACGTCTTAATTTTATGAAATTTTCAGCCTTTTCATATTCATATTAGTTAAAAACAGGACTCCTTGGAGGATTTTAATAAACATTTTGTTTTGGTTAAACAGCAAACCATTTACCCCCACCCCCCAAAAAAACCCCGCTCCGAATCGTGAATAAATGCAAAAAACTATAGCGTTATTTAATTAAAAACCTTTTAATTGCTTTTATAGATAAGATATATTGAAGATATTCTTTCTTTCTTAAATTATTTTACCCCAAGCAAGGCGAAACCTGTACTAGTGCGGAAGGAGCTACAGTAAGAGAAAAGACTGGGTCTAGGGGGTATTGAAGAAAGGATAAAAATGAACGGTATTCCAGATGAGAGAAGATGGTAACTGACGTTGAATTTACATTTTTGGATATTGTAGCTATTAGGGAAGCAAGTAAACTGAAGGGAGCTCTACAGGCGTCAAATGCGAGAAAAGAAAATACTAAGGTAGATGTGGTGGTTGCATTTAACTATTCCAACAGTTAATAGATTGTACGTAGATGCCAATCTAGTAATGCGTTTAAATTCATGTAGTCAGGGCAGGAGGTAAAAAAAGGTCATTAAATCAGTTGCTACTAAAATATTTGTAGAAAATACAAAGGGAAACCACGTCACGTTGGTGAAAAAGTAACTGAAGTCGAGACACTAAATCAGGATTGAATACATTGCCAATCTTTTTTTTTTCGAGAGCCTCAAGATAGATAGCACATTTCGAGAACCTTGTGATAAATAGTACTTACTCATGAAGCTGCAGTATTCAATGAACGGACTTTATCTGTCTTATACATTTATATTGACTTAAGAAAAAAAACTTTTTTCGATGAATACTGTATTTTTCCAAGAATTGTTTTCTTTTATCATAAATTTTAATTAGATAATTTTATAAAGTTTTAAATCTTTTATAATACTGTATTAATTTTACCATTTTAGATTATATTGATATTACGTAAAAATATATATTATATTAAGTGCAATTTACCCATCATATATTGTAAATCTTAATACCAATCTTCAAGCTCCAGGATTTTTGAACGTATGGGCGACATTATCAGAAAATAAGAATGCTGACATCATTTTCATAAATTATGTTCGACAGGTAAAGTCGTCTTAGAGGAACATTAAACATGACATCAACATGTTATCACTCTGTCTTTAACTGGCTACTGTCAGTTAAATACAGAGCTCCTATTTGGATTTAAAAATGCATTTCTGCGTTATTTTAAACTTAAAGTAAATAATTTTTATTTCAAATCAGATACTTTAAATCAGCGAATATTTATCAAATAAAAGTTTAGAAAACTATAATTTATTTTTTAATATTTTTTTATAAAGAGAATTTAAATTGCGATGAAAGACGACTAAAAAGCCGCTCATCAGCTATTTTAACAAAAAATGAAAAATAATCGATTCCAATCAATAGAATTTCTGTTTGAAACGCACCATCGTATTTTGTGTAGTGGAAATAGTAAGTTCAATTCTTTAGCTTTCAATTAAAGCTAAAATGAAAACTTCAAGAAAGTTTTTTATTCACAAAATGTTTTAAACCTCATGTATTGCGAATTGGATGTGTGTTTTGGTGCAATGGATATCGGCTCGGAACAAAAAAATCAGACAGCTGAGTTCAAATTCCAGTTGAATCCGTTATCTTCAATTGGGAAAGTTACGAATTATCTTCTTCCTCAAGATATGGGTTAAATAACAGGAGAGATTGAATTCTGTAGCTTTCGTTGGTAACCAGTCTATCGCAGAAATGGCAGCCTACTGCTGGAAAATCTTCTGTCCAGTCAGTCATGTCTCTTTTGATACATGATCACCGAAGCGTGTATCACGTATGACCCTTAACTGACGCATCGCGAATTAATGAATCTACTTACGCTAAAAGTCTTATGTTTGATGTAGCGTGCACGTCTGCCATATATGCTCCAAACATTTTGAGTTTATTCCAGTGCCAGTCTTTTAAGTTGAAGGGAGACAAGCTCATCGAAGTGTAGGGATTTGTCAAATGAATGGTTACTCATCTTTAATGCATAGATTTTCTATCCTAGCGACATTGTCTAATTTTTTCAAAACTGCTTCATTCCACAAATCGCTGAAACTATTAAAGTTGTCGGTGTTTGGAATGAGGTTTCTCTAACTAACAATCAAAATGGTATGGCGGTAGCTGATTGTAGTGTTCATGGATGGACAAAAGGCGTTGATATACAAAGCAAAATCAGTACCATAAACTGGGAATCACGATAATTTATACATGTGGCATTTTTCTGGGTTCACATACACTCACGTAGTCTTTTATAGGCTTTGTTTAAGGAAGTTTGCAGGGGTGGTAACGTCAGAGTGTCTTCAAAGAAATGCGATTTTTAATCTTGCCGGAAGCTTTCGTCATTTTCGATCTGCGCTATGTGCTTAGCAAATTTTAGTTGCGATATAAGTCAATAGAAATATGATGAAAATTACATTAATAGCAAACCAGTGTTATCTACCCGAAAAAAGAATAAAAAGATAAAAACTATCGATAATTTTGTGCTTATTTTTCAGTCATTTTTCAGCTCTGGCTTTAAAATATTTTTGGGCCATTACATAATATGCTATAAGATACTTAAAAAGAATAATGTTTGTCACATGTTTTACTATTTGCAATTTTTGTTTATTTGTAACTTTCTATATTATTTCAGTTTACTGCATTTAAATGCGTTCAAAATGCATAAGTGCTATCCAATTATATCAATAGATAATTGAAAAATAAAGCTTGTAAAATATTTTTATCCTTATTGCGTATATGAGAAAAATCGAATTTTTGCTTTGGCGTTGACCTTTTTCAAGACCTGAAACAAATTAATGCCTTTTCCATTACTTTTGAGCACTAATCCATTGATTTATGTCATAGAAACATAGGCTTAAAAAAAATTCATACTTCAAACACACACACACACACACACACACACACACACACATATATATATATATATATATATATATATATATATATAAACATAACCATGTAGGTAATATCAGACAGATTTTAGTCAACAATACAATAATCCTCATTCATACACATAGTAAAAAGAACCTTCAGATATTGGAGACCATCTACATTAAATCCAAACAGCCCACACTTAATAAAATCACGTTTAAATCTGGTCATAATACATTATTTTGCATCTAAATATATAGTTCTCTTATCATTTCGAGCTCTCACGCGGTGTGACGTCATAGAACAGCATTAGAAATTTGCGAACTGCGTTTGCTATTTTTGGTAAATTTTGCCTTAGCTTAGTGGAGTTTTATGTCAACACAAGATAAAATCGTCGCTGATGATGGATGTTTTCGTTTTAACGTCCGTGTAACCTCTCTGAAGATGACTCATGTGAGCCGAAAGCTTAGAACCAACTTAATAAAAAATTATCCAAATGTTGGAGAATTTTTGTCTTTAATTTCAACTGAAATTAAAGCCAAAATACGATGTTTAGAACGGCTCATGATCAAACATAATTGACATTCATTGTCTCTTATATATATATATATATATATATATATATATATATATATATAGATAGATAGATAGATAGATAGATAGATAGATAGATATTGATATATGTGTATCTGAGTTTGCATTAAATTTTAATGTATATTTTATAAGTTTAAACACCTATAATGCAATATACATTAATTATTACCTAGGAAAAATAATTTGAATATATATGTATTTTACCATATAAAATAAAGAGACTATTTATATATATTCACGGATATACTCCATTTTAATCAAAATACTGTTTTTATGGTAACACTGCGTTTCATCACCGAGCCTGCATTGGAGCGATTGAATGCAACAAAAACAGTAGTCAAAACAATTTATAAACACCTTTGTTTTTTAATTTTTTATAATCATTTCATCCCAAGCAAGGCAGGAGAACCACTGGTGCGCAGGAAGGTTAAGGTGAGAAAAAAAAAAAAGAAACAAGACACAGGGAACGTCGAAGAACGATAAGAGATTGGTTTGATTAAGGTGGCAATTGACGTTGACTTTAAACTTTGTAAGATTATAGCTATCAGCGAAGCTAGCAGAACGGAAGATGCGAAAAAATAAAATGTTATACTAGATTTGGCGGTTACAGTTAACTATTTAAACAAGTAAAGGATGGGACCTAGATGCCAATCTTGTAGCGTACTTAACTTTATGTAGTCGAGGCACCAGAAAAATTGCTCATCAGGGCAGCTGCTATGAAAATACTTGTAGAAAAGACAGAGGGGAGTCACGTCGGTGAAAAAGAGACTAAAAATGGGATGCTAAGCCAGGATCGATGATATTGAAAATCCTCTTTTGAATTTTATCGAGCACCCTAAGACGAATAGCAGGAGCACACAACCAGATATTTAATGCAACAATATTCAATGCATTGATGAATGGTAGATTTATAAATAAAAATTTTGTTTCAGTTTAGTTTTAAGAGAACTTTCATTTTCTGTATTTCCAAACAGCGATCGGATGATTATCGCGAAGTCAAAAATATTGTTTGCTCCATGTGAATCCGTTCAACAGACATTGTAGAATTTCTGTTATGGTTAAGAGAATCACGTGAATTCGGTCACCAAACACTGAAGAATTTGAATTATGGTTCAAGTGTATTATTAATCTGATTATCAAATATTGAAGATTTCCGGTTATGGTTGTGAAAGAAATGTGAAAAAGGAATTGTTTAAAGTTGATGAATACGTGCTAAATATCATTTTAGCGAAATACTGCAGAAGTATTTCTTATTCATCTGAATATTCATTGACAATCATTTAAATCTCATGAATGATAGCGAAGAAATAAAGTGCCGTTCATAGCAAAGTTAGTTTTCCGATAATACGAAGAATCCAGAGGCTTACTTCATTTTCTCTGTTCTGAGCCAGCGGACTGATTCAGTGACGGTGAACGCCTGAAAATTTTTATGGCTTTATGAACGCCCGCCACCAGCCTCTGTTAACTTATTTAAGCTGCACAATACAGCAGGCATAAAATGAGGGTTTTCTTTTAATATATAGCTCTATACTTTTCTTTGTGATTACCAGTTGCCGAAAACGTTAGGGACTTTGGAAATATTTGGACTTCTCACGTCGATCCCTTTTAATTCTTTGAAATTTTATTTGAAGCAGTACATTAATAATAATAATAATAATAATAATAATAATAATAATAATAATAATAAACAGTTGTTTATCAGACAAGACCATAGCTGAGTCAATCCATCGAGCAGAGAAAATGAGGCAAGACTGTAAATTACAAGCTATCAATACTTTAAATACGGTTCAAAACACTTTACGAATTTAATGTGTCTTACACATTACTCGTGACTCGATAATAAAATGCAAAGCTATGATATACAGGGAGTATCAAAACTACTTTTACTAATATTGAGGACGGATTTCTTACACCAAAACAAGGACAAAAGACCAAATAAACAGGTATTTGCAAATTCTTATATTTTAGTTAAGTTTGAAGTAAGTTTATTATAGACAGTATTGGATAAATAATCAGTTTTTAATGTTTAATGTCTAGTGTTCCGTTTAATTCTTATCGTGAGAAAGCAGATATGTTTTTTTACATAGTGTCAGGCTAATGGTAATAGATGCAAAGCTGCATGGCTGTATCAAATTGTGTTTCCAGAGTGAAAGCAGCCAAGTCATCAGGTTTTGCTGCTGTTTCCCATCGCGTTGCTAAAACAAAATCCATGGCACCACAAACTATGGATCTGAGGAAGACCGAGATCTGCTCATACGCCTGACCACGAAGAACGCATTCTACCGGCTGTCGGTGACGATTCAGGTATCATCACACGAAAAGTCACTCTAGCATGTCGTATATATCTTAGTATTGGAAGTTTGTAAAAGTATTTTTGGATTGTATCTTGGATTGAACATTTACCAGGGTCTACTGTAAACTTTAAACTCGAAAACAAAGGATCTGCAGGCATATGATTATATGAACTTGTGTTCATGATTTGGTGTGAGAAATTCGCCCCCAAAGTTTGTAAACGTATTTTTGCTACATTATATGTATATATATATATATATATATATATATATATATATATATATATATATATATCTGTGAACGTGCGTAGTAGGGTTTAAATGTCAGTATCTTACATGAGACAGATAAACCAAAACCAGATAGGAGAATCATATTTTTCTTAACATAGTAACTTTTCTATTTCCAGAGAGGATTATTTTTTGAAATTCGCAGTGAACAAACTGCTTCGAAATAAGATCAATAATGTATGAAATCAGTTTTTTCTTTTAAACAAAATGTCGAGATCACGAGTTAATAATTATTTTCCAATGACCGTTAGCAGGATAATTTCTCTCTGTCAATAAGGCAGTCATAGACACCGAATGTGAAAGTTTCGCCTGGAGACCATTTCCGCTTATTCAATTCGATCCTCATTAATTAGCCCATATTTTGCAACCTTTTCGTGTACAGTTCTAATCTGATATCTTGACGTGCAGCTGTTATTAGCAAGCTAGCCGCTACCATTGTGAATTCGATTCTCAATACATATCCTATATTTATAGCCTTTTGTATGTAACTACTTTAAGCATAAAATAACTGTCGACTTACGTGACTATAAATTTTGTTTCTGTTCCTAGATGTAGACAGATGACATTAACATCTATCTTGACAAATAACGTTCTCTAAAAACGCTAGATCAAAAGGAACCATCAATTTTTATATCTTTTTGTTTTAATGCTTGCGACGATGTTTGTTTATTGAAGAAAAAACATAAATGAAACTTCTCTTGCTGTAGATTGAATGCTCTGGGAATTAAATGAAGCAAGATAATCAACCGACCGAAGTAATTAAGGGTTCATTTCCAAATACAATTTTCCTATGATATTTATTCACTCTGACTTCTTCAAAAGAAGTTCCTTTAATATAATCATTTCACACAGTGCTTGATTTTAACCGTCATTTCATAGGTTAATGTTATTTCTATTCAGAGCGATCATGATACGGGATAACTCAAAGACAAAACAGCACCAGAAAAACAACATTTTATAACCAAATAAATGTATCTTATTCAGGATTCAAACCTTAATTAAGGAATGTTTTTATTATTTTTAAGAAAGTAAATCATAAAGAATTTTTTTTAAATAAAGTAAAGTATTCACTAATTAAGGTTTTAATATTTAATAAATTACTTTTATTTGAATATTAAAAAGTTGTTTTTTTTGTGTTGAGATGTTTCGCTATTGAGTGTGCCAGCCATCAGTCGGTGGTAGTCAGTTGTCTTGCATTAATTTAATTTAAATAAATTAAGTTTAAACAAATTTAAGTTAAATAAATTCGATGATATTAGACATCCTTTACCATATACCTGTGCCTATTATTGTACTCGCTCAATGCTTTTATCGACTGGGCCATGCATTCTAGTGAACAAAATAAATAATTTAGTTCCAATTACCTGAAGGAGGTCGGAGCGTACAGCGGCCAAAACGTCATGAATCTGGCAATATAGATAAAGACAACAATACGTTCAATGTAAAGAGTCTAAATAATTACAATATCCCATCTCAGAAATATAGAGAAATATTTATTTATAAGGAAAACAACTTAACATTAACTTTTGCCATTTTTTCGGTCTTCTAGATCATTTTTTGAAACCGCTCAGTGGCATCTATGAGATATCTCGTTCTCCCAGGTTTCTCCAACCATTCTTTTTCCAGTTTTATGAAACGGACAGATATCCTTTGTTGTTAGAAAACCCAAACCAAGTGAATCTGGCTGTATTACAATAATCAAAGTCAATGGAGAAATACCTATGTTTGTAGTTGCATCTTTTATTACAGCGGAAAACTCATTAAGTTTAAAGGATATTCTATTATAGCAGAACAGGAGAGTCCCAGTGCTAGTTACCATGAAACCTGAGTGGATCTTCGTAGAACTCGCTCTGCGTATTGTTGTGGTCGCTCAACATCCTTCACGCTTACTGGGAAAACGTGTGGGGAAGTTTATAGTGTGAATGGAAGACTGGGGGATTGCAAAATTCAGGGTGTGGATGCCAAATGCTTTACGGTAACTAGCATTGATCCTCTTGAAAGGAACATCTTCCTCGAGGATGAGTTCTCTCCTCTTCTGCTATAATAGAACATTCTTTAAACTTAATGAGTTTTCCGCTGCAATATAAGATGCAACTACAAACACAGGTATTGCTCCATTGACCTCGAATACTGTAATACAGTCAAATTCACTCTGTATTGTTAAAACATTTAATAAACCCAGGTTTGATTATTAAACAAAAACAGTGCATAATTTACCTAACACGATTGTGTAAATGGTTCGATGAACAGGGATTAGGAGAGATAGAAAAACGTCAAATATTATTAAGAGCTACAATGGAAAGGAAATTGTGGAGAACCATGATCGTTAATGCCTTGAATGGATATGACATATAGAAGAAGAGCTCATTTCAAACAAGATAAGGTGACACTTTGTACATAATTTAAATATCCATATCAATATAAAATTCGTATAGTACTCGTTCAGTTCATTGCGGAAGTAGGATGTTTTTAATTTCTTTTTTTCCATTAGTGAATCCTGAAATTATAAACAGTGCTAAAAACGTTGGATGTGGATCGTGCATTAGACGCTTCAAGCGCCCATCATCGGCACGAATAGTTAAATGATGTTATGGCATGAATTCACACTTTGGCTTGAATTCTGTTTGTCATTTCACGCAACTACTTCAATAATATTTTATCAGATTCTTGAATATTCATTTAATGGCCTGACAAAATATTTGTCATTATTAACTGTTGAAATCTTTTTTTTCTTTATTTTACATTCGGGAATATTTTTCACACAAACTGTTCATTCGGTTGGATGCATCTTCTGGTGACTACTTGTATGCTTGTCGTATATATAATGAAATATTTGTCTTGATTTTAGAAGTAAAGAAAATAATTAATATATTATCTATTAACACGTAAATCTTAAAAACGAGAGAATTTAAAATATTAAACGTTGAATTCCATTTTAAAGAATAAGAGGTGAAATTGTTGGTAGTCTTTTTAAGGTAGTGTTTGACCAGGAAACAATATGAATGATATTTCCATAATTAAAGACATTACAAGACGCATTATACTGAAACAAACTGTTATATAACACCACTGGCGGTCCGACTCCAATCTCTCTTTCACCGACGTGATGTGGCTTTCCTCTGTCTCTTATACAAATGCTTTCACGGATTCTGCTGAGACGAGCTTAGCTCTTTGGTGAGCCCCACGCGAATTTACTAGCGACAAGGTCTCACTTATTTACTATGACAACAATCACGTGTAACCCCAACTTCTACTCTACAGCTTCTTTTCTCGCACTTCCCATCTTTGAAACTCCCTTCCGTATACTTGCTTCCCTGATAGCTACAATCTCCAAGAGTTTGAATTCAACGTCAACCGTCACCTCTTATCTCCTTGACTCCCGTCCTTCTTCTCACTTTACACTTTGCTCTCATGCAGCCCTCTTCTCGCTAATGTGTTCGTCCTTCTCTTACCTATTCTACGACACCTACTCTCTCTTCACTCTTTTATTATGTAACCCCCTGCGCACCAATGGCGGTACTGACTTATATAATCTATAACTCGTACGCATCTCTGCCCTTTTGGGATGTCGCTCAATTGACGTCAATCATATCTTTGTCGGCTATTGCTTTTCAAGCCTTTGTTGTTACACTCCGTCGCTACCATCCCCGGCCAGAATATATATTTGCCAATCATATTTATATCGTTCAAAGTAATATATTAGAAAACAAAAGATAAATGTATATAAGGATATTACAAGAAATAAATCATTGATATTAAAGCTGTTTATTTATTTCAAATTCAACAATAGTGTTTATTGCATTTTTTTTACTTAATTTTGTCGCATTGGAGATAACCAATACAATTCATATAATCTAACAGCATATTTAGAAAAATATTTCGACAGTTTCTTTACACTAATAATGACAATAAAATATTAATAGTATAGGCTTTTATTGAAGTTTTATATATACAATATATAAGTTTTTATAACCAAAAAATTCTGTTCGTTTTTTGATTACTCATTGAATGAAGTTCAAATATATACGAAATGCGTGTAGCAATTGATTTAAAATTCGGACAGCCGAAATAGGAACATCAGACATTATAAAAAACTGGCGCACCGTGCCCGGCCATCAGTTATAAGCCGGACAGCTGTGAGAAGGATGGAAGTGTCTAGAGATCTCGTTCGGGGCTGTTTGCTTTACAACTTCAAAGTGGGCTTATCAGCAGCTGCATCAAGTTGCCGCATATGTCAAGCGTTTGGCGATAGTGCTGTGGATGGACGTACTGCAAGGCGTTGGTTATGAAAAGTCGGAAGATTTGTCTCTCCATGATGAGCCTCGCAATGGACGACCACAGGTCTTGAATGACGGAGTTCTGAAGGCGGCCAATAAAGAGGACTGTAGTCTAACGTGTGGTGAACTTGCAAGACAGTTTAACGTTTCCGATGAAATAGTTAGACTTCACCTGCACCGCCTAGGTAAGACGTACAACCTGTGCAAGTGGGTTTCGCAAACGCTGTTAGAAGTCCACAAAAGACAACGAATGGTAGCCTGCGTATCGCTGCTTTCTTGCCACCGTACCGCATCCTTATTCAGTCGAGCGCTTACCATTGATGAAAAGTGTGTTCTGTTCGAAACTCCCAAGCGTTTCAGACATTGGTTGTCTCCGCAAGATGCTGTCTCTCACACCCCAAGACCGCTTATGCATCCACGCAAGATTATGCTTTGTGTCTGGTGGACAGGTCATCAAGTGGTTCATTATGAACTGCTACCAACGAGCCAAACGGTTACTGGGGATTTATACTCGCTGCAATTGAAAGGTGTGCAACAGGCATTGCGCCAGAAGGAGCCAGCACTGGTGAATCGCAAAGGTGTACTTTTCCTCCATGACAACGCCAAGCCGCGTGTAATGTGAGTAGTCAGGGATACCATACAGCAACTTGGGTGGGAGACTTTGTGCCATCCAGCTTATTCACCTGACCTTGCGCCATCCGATTACCACCTCTTCCAATTCCTATATAATCATCTTCGTGGGAAATCCTTCACCAATGTAGCAGACTTGCGCAAAGCCCTCACGGACTTCTTTGCGTCAACCCCCCTACCCCCGAGTTCTACCGCAAGGGCATTGAACAAATGAAGACACGTTGGCAGTAGGAGCAGTATGCCGATGACGATTACTTCGAAGACTAAATATAATTTACACATACTGTGATGCGTTTTTTTTTCTTTAAAAACGGACAGAACTTTTTTGGTTACCTTGTAGTTATAGATTGAGTAACCTTAACAATTTAGAACTATGTGCTGGAAAATTAAAACTTCTAACATTCTATGCTGGTTAGGAACTTACAAAGGAATATTTACATTTGCGTTGATTAAATGTTTAATTCAGTAAACAAGTGTTTTAATATATTCACACGTACGGGATCTTGAGATTTACTTATAAATCAAAATGTGTGAAAGAGTTAGAAATTAATAATTTTCAAACTGTTATTTTAAACAATGAGAAACCAAAACATATTAAATAAAAAAATGCAAAATAAAGATATACAATCTAAGAACAAAAGAAAATGAAAAGTGTCAGAATCACATGAAAAAAAAGTTAGATTTACGGTAAAATATGTCTGTTGGCGAAATCAGTTTTGTTGGCCTACTGTTTTTGCGAAGGATTCGTTTTGTAATTAAGGCAAAAAATATGAAACGATTGATGATTTTTATAAAAATACTCAGAAATTGCGATATGGAAAAATGAGATTTTATAATCAATATGTTTGCAAAATACATCAGATTTGGAAGTATCCGTCTACAGGTATACACTGGTTTAAGTTTTTGAATTGGGTAGAACGAAATCTTCGTAGACAAACTTTTAAAACAGTAGAGTGTAGACAGAGGTTTTCGAAAAAGATAACGGGTTGACAAATGACCTGTGAAAGGCATTACGTTTAGTTATTTATTGCCTTTATCCTAACATATAGAGCGTAAATCAGCTGTCACTAGCTGGGAGGTTAGAGAATGCTTAACTCTGTAGATTTTAGAAATGAGTTTCAACAGTTTTTGTATCAAGAAAAATACTTGTTAAAATACCAAGGAACATCTCTTTTTAGAGCATTTGCTGAATTGAAACAATCTGCATGTATAAGAGATAAACTAACACTGAATTAAACCCCGACTGAAGAATTTGCATTTTGAGTTCTTAACCTCTTTCTGTCTAAGATCAACTACTATCTTTCTAACATAATCTTTTAAAACGTACTTCTTACCCACTCCTCTTACGTGCGTCAACAAAATATCCCCCTACAAGTGGAATGAGAAGATTCTAACCCAGGGGACTAAATAGAAGTTTTTGTTTAAAATTCCAAGAAAGTAAACTAAACTAAAACTAAATGACGCAGTCATTTTATCCGAAGATGCCTGCCCACTTGAACGCTTCCATATTGCAGACGCCTGCTCAGGCACATTTGCGCTTGTTCAACAGCCACAGAGTCCACTTATAGTTTTTACTTCAAATATGTTGAACAGACTTTAATTACAGTTTCTGGGAGAGTGTGCATTACTTAACGTGATTAACAGTGAGAGCAACAAATATGCCAGCAATTGCAGAGAGAAAGTAGTCGTTACAGCATTCAGTATCGCTCGTACGAAAATATACATTGAAAAAATAAAACGTTAATATATACATATTTTGAGCGAAACGATGGAAGAAAGAATTTATTTACTATTTGATTACTCTTTTCGTCACAGATATATGTGGCTCACTTAGAACGTTCAAGATTCATAGGTCAATGCATGTTAATGAAGCTTAATGGCCATTTATGGTCATGAATGGTTTTAATCTTTGAATATTTCTGTCTTGATTAAATCCAAAAAAGAAACTGCAATGTTAACGGTTCTGGCCTGGCTTCTCGGCGTCAGTCATTTCCCACCACCGTACCGGAGATTTCCTTTACCTTTTCTATATTTTCATGATAACTGGTCTGATGAGCCTTCCTCTTTGGTACCTGAACTTTACGAATTTATGATCTGCATTAGATTGTCAGCTATGTTAAACCATTTTACAAATGAAATTGCAAGAGTAATTGTATGTTCTACGCTGACAGTTTCTTCAATCGCACTCCTCGTTTGTAGAACTCTCTTCAAGCTTCTTGCTTTCCCACCAACTTTGTCAAAATTTCAAATGCAACGTCAATCAAAATGTTAAATGCGATGCCAACTTTATCATCTGTCTATTTATGGTTATCATCTGATCATTTATGGTTATCTCTGCTTAAAAATGTTTTTCTTTTGTTCCTATTCTTTCACACTCAGTAACCTTTTGCCTCTTAGTGGCTTTATTTAGTTTGAAAATTCAATATTCAAAAAAGCATATAATTGTAAAATATTTTCTTTTATTACAAATAGAATTATATATGAATAAAATAATTTTATACTAAAATCATTTGCGAACAAATTACGCACTATCTGCTTTCTTTACATGGAAGTAGTTTACTTTTCAAAATTATCATTCTGTTCTTCACGAAAAATATCCATAAGAGGGTTCCTAATTTTATAAATTCTAATTGGCATTTGACTTCTAAATGCTTCATTTATTTCCGGTTGTTTTCTCAATGAGGCTGCTTGCCTAGAACGTCTATTTAGGCGAAAACTTTGCGCTATTGATCAAGTGAAATTCGTATTTTAATACCACTGCACACGCGCGTGCGCGCGCACACGCACACATACACACACACACACACACACACACACACACACACTCATAAACTCACTGGTCACTTCACTGGCAGTTTCTTCTCTTAATATCTTCTATATGGTATACATGTTCATATATCTTGGCTTGGCTTTGTCAAATCAAATTTTAGAAAAATATTCGAATCAGTTGATAGCTTTTAAACACACGCAGGACAGGCAAATTGTCTTTTAATGCAAGAGCAGGTCTAGAATCCGGAGATTAAATAGATTTTTTAACTTTTTGTTTTTGCTTTTCGTTCTGTAATTGTTTTCACTAAGCTAGATTATGTCATCATATGTACGTCGGGCATGATAATAGTTCTATAGTTGCTCGCTTATACAACGAGACATTCAATCAGATGAAACAGTAAAAATCATGTAAAATTTATACGCTAAAAATTGTATGTACTGTTTTCATTTACTTTGGAAATATCCATGAGAGAAGAAAGAAAATCAAATGTTATCTCTTTATATACATATTTCAGTCATGCTAATTTTCGAGGTGTTAAAATCTCAGATTAATTTATAATTAGTTTGATCGTGATTCAGATAAATTTTCTTTAACTAGACTAAGATCAAATAATTCTCAAACTTGGCACGCAATAACAAAAAATTTGGCTTGTGTAGCCATTTTATAATAAATACATTGTTAACTAAAAGATATATTTTATACTAAATTCCGTTTCTCGATTTTAGACATTTCTTGACGCACAATGTTGAAAATAATAAGAAAACATGATTTATAAGCAAGTGATTTGACTTCTGCAAGCAAAGAGATCAACATCAGGCAAGTCTCGTTTCTATGCCAATCAAAACGTAATCATTAACTACAAGACATCTGCTGCTGATAGCATCAGATATGATTTCGTGACGTTATTCTCTTGACTCGAAGTTATGATTTGTGCATAAAAATATCTTCTGCTTCAAATGTTCATCTTTCTCCATTACTCATTTGCCGCAGGAATCTGTTGGGTGTATATTCATTGTAATGTCCACTCATTATTTTTAATTTCTCAAAGGCATTACACGTACTTTTCACTGCAGCCTTCTTGATTTACGTTCTAAATTCAATGATTCGCTACGCAAAATGTCCTGCTATCCCCATAAAAATCACCTTTTGGCTGTGCACTTTTTATAGCAAAATGAAGTAGTGAACTTTGATTCCCCAAGAGATATACGAAAGACATTTAACATTTCTAGTTGCGTGTAATTAGGATGGTTTGTATTAAGGCACTTTGCACACCCAGAGGAAAGAGATACAATGATATTGATCGAAAGGGATATTGTGAGAGAGAGTGTTTATGTTTGGAGAGTTGGGGAGATACATTGTATGAGTGTGAAGAGAGAAAGAAAGTGTTTGTGTGGAGAGAGAGAGAAAATGATTAAAAATGCAGTTAAAGCATATGACGCTATACCATCGAAAAATCGTGCTTCGTATTTAAAGATAAATCTGATAAGAAAGCAAAGATAGGCTTTAGGCTCAAAAAGAGAATGTACTTACGTATGTCAATCCCTGTTCACACCAATGCATTAGTGATTATGAAACAATTCCCAAATGAGTGCATAGCGTTTTCAATGTGTTCACATAAAAATATCTCGCACATATCCATCAAATGTGTTTGAACGGAGGCACGATGCAATGTATTCTTTTGATATTTCCATAAAAGTTCTTTCGAATAAATGAGGGTCAAGTATAAAAACATGAAATAGAGAAAAATATTTTCTAATATACAGAAACCAAAATATTTTCAAAGGTTGTTATAAACGAGAAAAATTCCATGAATATTGCGTTCAATGATATTGTGATACGTACTCAAGCACAGACTAATAATATTTAAATTATATGAGTGAAATATGGCCAATTGCTTCATGTCTAGAAATTGTTGAACCGTTTCAAATAGATTTCAAAAGCACCGAGATCAATGTCTTGGATATCAGTCTTGATTATTTGTCTTTGTTTAACACATTTGCAAGATTTGTTATAAAAGTTAATGTCTCTAAGTACAAATGAACAAAAAGAAATGAAATTTTGTTTTCGCGTATGGAGAAAGTGCTGATTTTATTACTGATAAAATATCTTGATTTCCAGCAGTAAAGAAAGATTATTATTCAGCTTGTATTACACAACAAATTAAACATTAGCGATCATTGAATATTTGGGAAAATCTATCAAAGGCATTAGTCTCTTTTTCGAAATACTTAAACTTTAGTAATGTATTTTTTATATAACATAATTTAACAGATGCATTTCTAATCCGGTTAACATGTATACACCTACTTGAGTTTATGTAAACATGCGTGTTACACGTACACACTCATCTGTATGCACGTACACATGTTCAAACTTATAAGTTCACTTTATTAAGCACAGTCAGTCAGTTAATTGACATATGTGATACACGCTTGACTTCACAGAAAATTTTCTCGCAGTAGGTTGGCTTTTCTTTCTGTGGTAGACTGGTTGCCAACCAATAGAAACAAATCTGTCCTGCTATTTAGCCCATAGCTGGAGAGAGAAGAGATGAATAACAGGTAAGTGAATTAAATGAATTCAACTAGAATTCGTATTCGGCTCTATGATTTCTCATTCCGAATTGATATCTAATATACCTCAACGCACATGATTAAGTCCACGTGAACAAATTTTTTTGTAATTTTTTTTTGTTTTTTAATCGTAATTATGAAATTTTGTTATTTTTGCTACTATTTTAACGTAAATATGAATTTTAGTATCTTTCTAACCGCTGAGATGATTTCAGTATTGTCTTGGCATAGTTTTGGGGTCTTTGACTGCTCTTTCTAGTCTTATCTATATTATTCCTTAAAAACTACAATATTAGTTGTCGACATTTCTTGGAAAAATTAAGATATTAACGATAGTAGATAATGTTAAGTATTTTGACCAGTTTTGCCTATAAATAACTGAATACAGAAATGGACAAAATATTTGTATATATAATTTTTGCCACTATGGTGAAATTACTTATGTGAGATCTGGTACCGAATAATCCATCTCAATGAGGGTAGGTGGAGTCACTCTAAGTCTTGGTTAACAGTCTATCTAAAGATAATGTCACAATGAAAACACCCTCTTCTAACATGTCATGACATGTTAGAAGAGTAGGCTCAAAAATCAACATGAAAAATGTCCTTTAAGAGAATGAGAGTTCAGAGAGAGTACCTCCGGACCCTCGGAAAACGACCAGGAGGAAACATTACCAGCCCTGGACTGGCGTGACAGTAAAAGTATAACATTACTGTGGTTACTACATGTATTTATCAAGTAATGGATCATATTGAAGAAATAGAATAGGCTTCTTTGTGAACAAGAACTATGTCAGATATGCTAGCTTTTTGACATTATAGAGGAAATTCTAAAAAATTAGTATTTATCTAACGTTACTTCCCGACTTATACGTATACTGATGAAGAAGTTAGTGAACTTTACGACAATATACAGACTTTTATTGAGTACAAACCAAACGAAAACCACCTCTTGTTAATTCGCGATTTTAACTTTAAAATTGGCCACCTGAATCAAATATATACATAATGTATAGGGAAATGTACTTCAGGGTTTTTAAAGCAAGAGGTAAAATATGAGCCCAGTTCTTTACCAGAAACAACCTACAAATACCGAACGCCATGTTTAAAGAATGTGTTCATGTGTATATCCTCGGACGATAAAACAAAAATTGACTTCATAATTACCATCAAACAGACTTAACATTTTAAACCGCAGTAATCCAAATACACCTGATATATCCGATAACAGTAAGGTACATACAAGAGTCCGGATTAGTTTTGTATGGCCACAAGATAACAAAGATGCTACCGCGAATCAATGTTGATAAAATGTCATGAAGCAGCTCTGTCAACAAAGTCAAAATTGAGGTTCAGAATCATTTCACTGCTTTACGAACTGGTGATGATGCCCAGAATATATATGACTCAATTGCAAATCAATAACAAAAAAAAAAACAAACAAAAAAAACAAAGCATATTACCGAGCCGCGATCACATAATTTTTCTATGGATATCACAACAGGCAAAAGATGCAATATATAGAATCAGGAATGTGGACATTCATCATTACAATATGAAATTGCAAAAGCTGAATTAAAGTAACTTGTCAAATCTGACAAACTGAGAGAAAAACACAACGCTGTCGAGGAACTGAATAAATTAAATTTCTGAAGAAATTAAATGTAAAACCAAGAAATATAAATCGGTGTATCAAGGACTCAAAATGCAAAATCATCACAAAGATCATATTTTTAAACGTTGTGCTGAATTCCTATGAAAATTTGTATTCAAGCAATCCAGAAACTGCAACTATTGACGATCTAGCTTCTGAGAAAACTCCAGCCATAATGTTCAGTGAAGTACTGCCTGCTATTGACAATCTAAAGAGTTTGAAAAGTCCAGGATTAAACAACGTATACTCTGTGTATCTCAAAGAACCACTGGCCAAAGCACGTTAGTATCCTTTAAATCGCATTATCACAACAGGGCCATATCCAGATATGTTTAAGAAAGGATTAATTGTCGTATTTTATAAAATTTCATAAAATAGGTGACAGACTTGAATGCAAGAACTATCGACTCATCAGTCTACTAAGCCATGTTTACAAATTGTTCATTAGTATCATAGCATCACGGGTGAAGTTAAATCTATATGCATCATTAACTGATGCATACCAACCTGGGGGAATCACCATTGAACAAATAATAACAATGGAACAAATCATGGAGAATTCAATAGAATTCATCAACCCTTTTCAACATATCGCCTTCACTGATTTCAGTTGTAGAAGCAAACTATCAAACCAATGGCAGTTACTTAGCAAAGCATCAATCAACCTGCTCAAAGACACTTACACTACTGAGGAGGAGGGGTTGTAGCCTTTGTTCTCCTTTTCACCACATCTTTCTAATCACCGAGGCCTCACGGGCGTACTGTCAGGCTTCTCCGTCCTCACTTCTTCGGTTGGTGATCTTAGCTACGGTTGTGACGCCGGTTTCTTCCCTCGGAACGCTTTAGACAGGTACCCCGCAGCGCCACAGACCCAGTAGTGGAGTTGCCGGCCTTCTACAATTAACAACATCTTTCGCTTTCGACATTCCAGAAATATTTTTATCCATTGTCACCTGCATCTTGCATATTGTCGGGGAGACATCCCCGACAAGTCTAAAGTTTGAAAGATAGGCACCCAGCCGGTTATCAGTAATGTCGGCCGGCACTATGTGCATAGTCTGCTCATCAGACGTCAGATAGATTTTGATATGAATAAACTACCTGCCAACTGTTTGGCTTCCTCTTCTGTTGTTAGCAGAATACCCCACTATTAGATCGGGTAGCCAGTATTTTTGGCCCTGTTTTTAGATTTTTTAGAACCTTCTATATTGTATCTGTGTTGACCCCAATCAATTTCTGCATTTTCACGTTGGTGGTCAGCAGGAAAATTTTCTTAGTAACTATGTCATCTGAAGTCTCAGGAATGATTAAAAACTCATCCCATTCACATATTGTTCATATTTTGAACGTTGTTGGGCATAGTATTCTGCGTTATTCCGGGAATATTTGCTGCCAACTTGTTATTGTTTTTTGCATTTTTCGAGGTGGTTCTATCTGCCTATCCGGTAGCTGGAAAGAACCTTCCGCCATGATTGTCGGAATCCTACTCCGGAAACGTCCTCTTCAGTGTATAAATATGTGCTGGGTTTTTGTAGAAAATGTTGATGTTTTTGTTTTTCTTTTGTATGTTCAGTATTACTATAGGTTACGAGAGTCAGAAAAGTCTAATATGGTAGACAGTTCGGACGGTATAAGATGGTTTGGACAAACGTTATTAACAAGTGTTTGCTCTTTGCTATTATGTTCTTTAAAGAAAACGGGCGAGAGGATTAATTCTCGTGCACTCTTATAGGGACTATTTTCTATAACACTTATTTTATATCTGGGAGGATATAAACTAGTAAAATTAAGGTGACAAGAGTTGTTACTTTTGTGTGTTTTTGAAACGAATTAGTGAATTTATTATTGCTAGGCTTCACAAGAAATCAGAATATGTTTATTTTTGTACTATATTCATAGCTAAAGTTGAGGAAGGATTTTTTCGAATATTGTGTAATGTGACATTGCACTGGTCAACACGAATTTTGATGCGAAGAAACAAAAGAGGTTTTTAACTAATTTGATGGTGCTGATACCGAAAATGATCTTAGATTTTCAGGATTAGCATTGTTATTACTCTACTGAAATTTCTCAATTTACTATATTGGCTGATCACAACACTTAGTTGATAAATGTCGTAGAAACCCATAATTTTCAGGTAGGCCCAGCAATTTATTTAAGCCACCGGGAATAAACTATTTTATAAGAAAAAGTGTTTTTGAGTCAAAGCCATCTAGAATATTTTCCGGATTATTGCAGCAATGTAAGTGATGAGCAAGGAGAGCGATTTCATCAGGATATCCAAACAATGGAAGAACGCTACCAGGGATGGTGGGACAAACGAATGATGCTTGACTACAACTGGCGTATCAAAAGGAACTTAAATTACATTGGACATGACAGGCAATCAAGAAAGAGAACATTTTTACCATAGTTCTTAAGTTCACGAAAGTTTTATTACTGCTGTTGGTTTATTAAAATATTTCACGAAAATATTCATATAGGTATATAGGCTTGATTAAAACCTCGTTTAGTCTGGAGGTCATTCGTGGTCAAGAGATCTAAGACGTTGCTAGATCAAATGGTAGCTTCCCCTATGTGGATAGGGTTCGCAGATTCTAATCCTGCCAAATGACACATTTTCGTAATAAAGATTTATCGTAAATAATCAGGCTAGTAAATATAAATATATAATACTGTTTAATTAAAAACAGAATATCTACTTAAATCTGATTATCGATCAAAAATACTGTTCAAGCAAATATTTCATATATATATATATATATATATATATATATATATAATGACATTGAAGTTTCCAATATGAAATCCTGGAACGAAATAAGATGTAAGTAAATAATGTGCTACGCTCAGATGTTATCACTGAGGCACGTGTCTTGATTCTATCTTTATATTTCTTGAGTTTTCTAAAGTGTCTTAGATCTTCAGAGAGATGTAAGAATGTATGCACTTTGAGAAAATGTGATGATAGACAGATAACGATTCAAATTTTATCTCGTTTTCGCGTGATGGAACATAAAATATATCTATTGAACTTAATGGACACATTTTATCATTCAGCTCCTTTATCTGTCGAAATAAATGTAATCCAGAATGTGCTTATCTAGCGATATAGAATAGCGTAACTTTCAAGATTTTCTAACTATAGGCGTTGAAGCACCTTTGATGTCATTGGGCCAATGAATAAACTTAACGCCTTCCAAATTTGGAACTAGAATTGCTGCCTATTTAAACTGGTATCAATAGATACAGAAGACTCTGAAAAATTACCGGTCTGACCAAGAAGTGAGTGACAAATCCTTTAATGTTTGGTCTTTTAAATGAGCCAATAACCTTTTTTTCTCACCAATCCCTATCTCTTTATCACACACACACATATATAAATCCTAATCATATATATATATATATATATATATATAGTCATTCGTAGTCAGTCCTGTTTGGCTGTATCAAAGCTCATCAGTGCGGTTAAACATCTGATTACTTCTAGCCAGGATTCAAACCCGACCGAATTGACATCAGTCGGCGATTCTACCTCTGAGCTATGGGCGTTCGGTAGAGGAAGGCAAACTTTAGCGCGTTATATACAATGTAAATACACACCAGTAGCAGAGAGTGTTCAAATTATTTACTAAATGAATGATTCATAAATTCGTGAATGGCTACTGTTTTAAATAGCTACTGTTTTATCCAAAGTGCTCAATCGGCGTGCTAGAGCGTAAAGAGTCATCCAATCCTGTTTCACTGTATCACATCTCATCAGTACGGTTAGTGATCTGATTGCTTCTGGCCAGGATCGAATTTCCAGACATAGAGTCTTCCAGACCTAGAGTTTTCCAGACATAGAATCCAGACATAGAGTCCAGACATAAAGTCTTCTGGCAGCCGCCCTCTTGACTCCGTGTTGAGTCTGAAGCTATGTTGAAAAATGATGAATAACGTCGCTATCACTGGTGGGCACTCTAAATACCATTATATTGACTGGATATACCATCCAACCTTTTCCGAATCCTCCACAATGTTCTCAAATTGACACCCAGACACTCTGAAATGTTAGTATTTGATCTTCTGGCGTAGATACTAAGAAGCACATTATGCTACTTCTAAATTTCTTTCGGCGGGAATTGCGCCATGGTACTCCTTTTCTTATAGACGGTGGTCAACTGAAATTACTATACTATGCAGTCGACAAAATCAAATGAACAACGCGCACGCACGCAATCAAAAATGAAAATGGCGACAATTTATTTATGTGTGTGTATTTTATATATATATATATATTCTAGCCTCATAAAAACGTAATTTATGCTCTAAAATTCGATGAATGCTCAAAGATATACGTGGAAGCGACACAAAGCCTGAATAAAAGAGTAGCCCTTCACAGAAGTAACATTAAACTAGCCAATAACAGGACATTGTATGTATCCCATCGTTTACACGAATGTAGTGGAGGTAAATTCACAGTAATGGTTATCTATCAAAATGCAGATTATGACACGCTCATGATGCAAGAAGAAGTATTTATATAAATATACAATCCTTCCCTGAGTAAAACAACATAAAAAACTTAACTCACAAACAGAGACACACTAAATTCGAACGAACTAAAAAATAAAAGAAAAAATCGAAAAAAAAAATTGCAAACCATTGCAAAAAATAGTATTCCAAAAACAACAAAAAGAAATAGATGACCCGCAGAGAAAATTTAAATCAAAATCGTTGAAAAAAATTTTGAAGTATAAAGACGAAATCAAAATTCGCAGGTCAGTGTAAAAAAATTTTAGGTTAAAGAAAATTGACTGACTGCCAAAACGGAATTGATTAAACATGCAAGTGTGAGAAAAAAAATCCAATAAACAAATACTCAATATCTCATGCAAAAAGCAAGTAATATTAATAATAATAACAATAAATCTACACTTTAAATAAAACGTTCACGGCTTCTCGTACTTTTTTCTTCTAAACTAATTTCCTCTCGTTGGAACAACTCCTCTATCTATTATATATATGCTTTTTATTTAAATTTTCTCGTGTTTGCACAAATTTTTTCTTTTCTGGACACAAAGTGTTTAAAAACTGTTTAAATTTTCTGCATCTCGGAGCGCTTTCGGCTATTCTTTAGTCTTTATCAAGGATGATTTTTATTATGTGTGGGTTTTTATGTATTTGTTTAATTTATAGGTATATTTTATTTACTTTTTCACACACGGTCAGCTCATTGAGGCCGTGTTCTTAATATCATTAAATGTTGGCTTCTTTTATTATTAAGGCTCTGATTATTTTTAATGTGTTTTTACATGTGGGTGAGGTTTTTTTACTTGCATTATCTACTACTATGTCTTGAATGGAGTCCGGTAGTTTTTTTTGTGTGTGTTTAAATTTTGGGCGTTTTTTTTACACAAATTGTGTCCAGAAAAGCAAACACTTCTACAAGTACAAGAAAAATTAAATAAAAATCTTCATCAAAGTAAAAACACTTGCATCTGATTATTTCTAGTCATAACCACAATGAAAGTCTTTTTTTAATCTCTGAATAGACAATCTTTGTATAGATACAACTGATTACAACCGTAACATGGATTTATTTTAACTTTCCTACTTTGTGGTTTTACTTTTCTAAGATATGATGTGTCCCGTTGTTCAATATTCGCGGTATCTTTTTTAAATGTCCAATTCTCTGACATTCCTCAGTCAATTTTTGTAGAGTTACTTTTTGGTCTGTTTCGCTTGGTGAGGTTTATCCTTGTACAAAAATTAAACATTTGAATATATTCAACCTCAATTCATTCAGTCGTAATATTTCACACTCCTTATTCACTATACTTGCATACATTGTGCAATTTTATCATCGTTTTTTTTTTTTTATATAAATTTATGCAACGCCATCTCGTGTTGAATAAAGATCTACGTTCTCCAAAAATTTTAGACAATATTTTTATAGTTTCTTCAAACGTAATTTCGGTAAGTTGTTTTGGTTGAATATAATTTCTGCATTTTTCGTGTTCCGAATCACTTACTTAATAATTTTCTTATCGTCTCTCCGGTTCGAGAAGTCTTTAAAAGTATCTCCTCAAACCTGCGATAATAAGCATCAAATTCAGATTTATATGAAAATTTTATAATTGATTTAAATATAGCATGCTGAGAAAATTTATCTAGTTTATCTGGGCTTGTTTTTCTTTTTGAGAAAAAAATTTCAACAGTATAGCAAGTTGTTTTTTTTTGTCATTTTAAAACTAACTCATGGTGTTTAAAAAAATTCAAGGAAGCATTTCTGGAAGTCCCCTATTTTTAAATTTGCTGCTGTTCCTGATTATTCTAAAATTGTCGACAAACTATTCGTTTTCGTCAGTAAATCTGTACGAATGTTTTTGCGCAAAATTACTGTCCGAGTTTCCGACGCCAAATCTGTTATTATAAATTTGCTTGTTTGAAATCTACGTCGCCAAATCTGTTGCGTATACATTTTGATTGTTGATATTTTCGTCGTTAGTCTATTGTTTTTGTCAGATCTTTTTCGACATATTCGTTTCCCTAGTCAAAATGAAAAAATTGTAATAAATAGTGAATTTTATTCGTCGTTAATCTGTTTTATCGTCGAGGTGTCAGAACGATACCCAGAATATGTGTGGTGAGTATCCGTGCTAATGGATATTAATACAAATAAGGCAAACACCATAAGACAGAACAACAAATAGTAGAAGAGCAGAGAGATTAAGCCGTTAGATTTGCAGAGAGCACTGTCAATGGCACTCCGAAATCATGCTTACTGCTATTAGTCTTTATTTTTATAGCTACCTCGGTCCACAGATCATTTCATTTTTTAGAATGCCAGAGGGTTGTTAGTTGCTCTACAATATTTACTGATTTAAACTATCCATAAGGCCAGGGAGATGAATTTATATATTCTTATTAGTAAATGAAAATAAGTATGATTATAACACATTCTGTTTACGAATTAAAAAATGATGTGCAGGTGCTATAACGGATAGCAACTCGGAATGAGAAAAAGGAGTTCGAATACTGGGTGGTTTCATTACATTTACTGTTGCGCAATATCCTTGTAAAAAGTATGAATCCATATCCTTACCCTATGTTATATGCCAAATCCTAGGACTTGTATCTGGAAAAATCATTGTTATTCTTAAATATTGTTAATGCAATCATTACTAGGAAAGAAATAATTATTCTCGCAATGGCAAATATGTCTCGGATTTAAATAACCAATAAGGGGTTGATAAATCATAATAAATAAATTAATTTGTATTAATAAGTATATTGATAAGTGCGTTTACGGTATAAAAGATTGGTTTCTGTTGATGAATAGCAAATAGATATAATGAAACATTTTATACTTTGTTACAGAATGCGGAGAGTGGGCTAGGATGGTCAAGGGTTGTTCATAATACCTCGTTGGCGTGGTATTTGGACAGTGATGTATTGCCTTTGTCTAATTTTTGGATAAAAGACTAAAACAACGTGAAGATAGCAGAGGGCCGTAAGAATTTTGTAGTGTTGATACGCTTCCCACACCGCATATTGAGGGGCACTAAGCCAACAAGCGGGCATGCGTCTCCTTGAAATTCTTCTTGCTGCCTCATAAGGAAGATTACCACGTCTGTCCCTCTCGTATTATAAAACAAATATAAAAAAAAACCGTCTTTCGTTGATGCTATCTATGAAGTGTGAAGGACCGAAGTCAGTGACTACACGGAACGCAGCAACTTCCCAACAAGTAAAATTACAAAATATTTTCTTGTCATAACCACAAATAAAGGACAGGAAAATAGATAGTAACATGAGCATGTTAACTAAAAAGACGGATTTGTATACCAATAAATCTATTTTTTACTTTTTTATATTTTCGTCAAGTTTAGAGATTATATTAAATTTTCAGTTATTATATATATACTTCCTGATAAAATCTAATTACTTTCGAGCAATCTAATAAAATATAAAAATAAGTTTATAAAAGTAATAATTTACTGGCGTTAGCAAACAAGATTGATGGATATTCTGACCATAAATTACCTTGCAGTAAACTTTGCTTTATGGGGTATGAATTTATTTTTATTTTTACGATGAATAATATTTTACTTTGACAAAAAGAGGAATGATATAAACTAAATGTTGTAATTATAAAGACTCATGTGAATGCATTTTCATGGTGCAACTTAATTTTGTAGATAATTACTCTGCAAATGTCGTTTGTCACTGGGTTCTCTGTACGTAATATATATCTTGTGATGCAACAAACAAAGCTTAATAGCTATAAAAATCTATCTTTCTGAGGTATTGTAACTACTTATACTATTTATGCTTTTAGCCCCAAGGACATGAAAGTAGATAAAAACGTTAGTTGAAGTAATCCAAAAGTGACTTGAACTAAAAAGTTGTGAGTTCAATACCTGGTCTCAGTAGAAGAGAACAAAGAACTTTAATAGTTGAGTTACTAAAGGAAATTAAATGAAAACTGAAATAACCAGAAAAGGCATAACACATGAAATCAGAACAATCCGCCTCTCAGTGGACTAAATAAAAGGTTCGGTTTGAAATTCTAATGTATATTGCATCAAGAAGACCAGAGCGTACAATGGTCTAAACGTTATGAATATGACAATAAAGATGCGGACAACAGTCCAAACAATATATATATATTAAGGCTTTAAATTTTGTAGTGTTTATACAATACGGTTGTATGTGCGTTGTGATGTAATGGATATCGGCTCAGAATGAGAAGTCGGAGAGCCGAGTTCAATTTGTTTCATTCATTTGCGTAAAAATATGTTGGGAAAGGTATTAATCTGCCTCTTTCCCTTCAAGCTCTGGGTTAAATAGCAGGAAAGATTGGGTTCTCTAACCTTGGTTGGCAACCGGTTTACTGCAGGAAGTAATGGCAACATACTGTGAGAAAATTTTCTGCCTAGCCAGTCACGTCTCGAAAGAGACATGATCGCTCAAGCGTGTTTCACGTATGACAATTAACTGACTGATTGTTTATATGTTCTTCCAGTTTCAAATGTAATCATAGTATGTATTACGTATATTTTATTTACAAATCTTTACTTTCAGCAATGCCCATAATATCTGATCACTTTATCATCGCAAGGACATCGAACTGCTTATTGTTGACTTAATTTCCTTTTGCGTAGCTCAGATGACATTCCGGTTGTTCTCCTTTAGGCGACTTCACTATCCATATTGCTTAGTTTCAAGATTATGCCGTGAGTAAAATTACGCATTATTCACGAGAGAGATGGTAAAGATTATGTGAGCTTTGTTTTGTGTGCTCTTCAAAATTCAGCTTATACGATGAGATAGAATGGTGTCCATCTATTCATTCAATTTTTTAATTCTTCGCTAACAAAAGAAACTTCTACTGCTTCTCATATTGAAAGGTGCACTGCGTCATATATTGATCTCAGATTTCTATTTATGAAACGATTAATTGCAAACTATTGAAGCTGAATTACGTTCTTGTAAATAGAATTAATTGTTATAGTCGAACGTAGTTATTTTGCATTGTTACAAGAGGTAAAGTACTCTAAAATAACTTTAAATAGTGTGGCCTTATCCTCCAAGCTATAATAAAAAGAAGGTTGAGTATTTAAAAAATCGTTCATTATCAGTATTTTAAGTGGGCGCTCTCGCATCTAAAAAAATAAATCAAGGAAATAATATCGAATGTAATTTTCTCAGACATCATTGAAAATCTGAAAACGTAGCCAATAAGCTCGATGCAGGGGCAAATGTAACCAAATAGGATTTTACGTAAATAACATGTTTATTTCAAAATTTGGTTATGTTTGGTTATGACTGACAAAAAACCAGTAGTGAATTAGATTTTAATTTTAACAAGCAAAGAATATATTCGTAGATATTGATAAGTAGTTATATTCAATATATTCCAAAGGATAAAGCTTAAATTAATCGATATTTTGGTTTGATATAGTAGCATTTGTTTAGCAGCATATCAGCCGCGATGGAATTTAATGCTGAAATATAAATATTTTTGGTAGAAAACTTCTAATTTATTTTTGAAGATAATAATGGTTTAGTGATACGAGTCTTACTAATATCTGGGAGAGAAGAGTTGATTCACATCTTTTTCAGGAGTGTTTGCGCGTAGGTGAGTATAACGAACCCAACAGAAATAGGAACTCGGCTATCCCATTAACAATTCCGAGACATTACCCATTACACCACCCACACAGCCAAGCTTACAGTACCTAGTATTCCCAATTGGTCACCCATCTATGTACTGACCAGATTCGACATTACTTAACTTCTTGGATCGTACGAGAAGTAGTGTTTCGTGGCCGTAAATCCGATATTTTGGTAAAACTAAATAAAAATTGGTGATTGCTGCGCCCAGTTCTTCTTTTTCTCTTTTATCATGTTGGAATGACTGCTTTCCGCCTTTATCTAGAATGCGTTGCAGAAAATACTCAGATTCCTTTGTTCTTACCACGGGGCCAATTTGGTCTTTGACATTCAATTTTTCATACAGGACTTGGAGTTTACAGCTGCCATCACGTCAGTTATTCATTCTTCCATTGTCTGGTTTGGGAGCAAAGTTAATAACTGACTGCGGATTCAATAGTCGGTTCTTAAATCTTGTAAGAAAACCTGCTCGATAGGAGACCTTATACAAAGGAATGTCATTTCATAACTGAACTGCTCCCACACACATAACATGTATGGCTTGCGATGATACCAATGATTTAATAATATTACATCTATACTAAATGAACGTAATCCTAAAAGTTGAAATATTATTAAATATGAATGTGTTAAGATGAAAAAGAATCTGACAGGCGACAGAATTGCACACTATGAATGTTGTTCCAGTCTTTTGTAAAATAGCACTGATAGAAATTGTATTCTTTTCGACAGCAAATATTAAATATACGATTTTACCACGGTTCCTTGGGGTAGCAATATAATTTGATAAGCTGGTTATATAGTTATTAACAAGAGCTACTGTAATAAAAATGGCTGATTTGAATTTGAACCAAGATTTTCTAAAGAAATTTCAAAAGATGATCATCGCTTTGGAGCAGGAAAAAGTATCCTATAAGAAATACACTTTGTATGCATACGCGTATATATGTGAGTGCATAAGCTGGTTAGACATTAATCTCGTCATAGTCATTTTGTCAAGAAGGTGTATTATTGTTAACATAAATCTGGAAAGACTATCCCGAAATGTGGCGCAGTTGGGAAGTTACAGACAAGCACTGTATGTGTTAGCCTAGATCATGTCAGTAGTGCTGGATAGATGAAACGGTTCGGAATAGGTCAGTGGTTGAGCTATCAAGAAGTTATATGTAATCGTAGCCGAGGTTCTGAGCATATTAGTCTTGTGTGACAATTGATCAGGCAGGACAATCGCCCTAAAAATATAACTAAGTTCCACTCACCATAGTTGTTATATAAACAACAGGTTGACTTTTTAGGGGCCGAAGTAAACACAAATATATTTGAGAAGATGACTAAAAGAGGGATTAGAAAACTACCCTAATAGACAGGAAAGCGTAGACACGAGGCATCAGTCATTCCTATATTATTATATATACTTCTATCTATATTAAGCTGTTAAAATATGTTTCATTGAAATAAACAGAGGTGTGTTTAATATCCACTGTAAAATATCGTATTAATTGTAAATATTGAATTAAAAATCAAGTATTATTTATGGGTTTCTAAAAGATATGACATTAAGATCTGGTTTATAGTGATGTCTCGAGTCAGTCATAACAGAAGTTGTGTGTCTAGGGTAAAATAACCTGAAATATTCCATCCCTCTTTTGGCTGGTTTTGGATTCAGAAATTTCCTTTGTCTTTGATTTGCTGTTGCCTCAAGGGAAGAGAACTTTGTTATTTAATCCATAGCTTTGAGTAGGGAGAAGATTCGTATTTTTCCCAAAATTGATTGTGCGAAAGTGAAGGTAAAGAACTTGACCGTAATTCTAATTTGATTCGCCTATTTGTCTTCCCAATTTGCTAATCATATTATAAATTTTATTACCTATCAGACTATATGCATTAATGCGTTATTTGTTTTATATTTTAGCATGGACACCCAGATAAAATTTGTAAAGAAAAATGTAAAAGTTCAGGATTATTTGTTCAAGTAGTTTTAACTGTTTCGAGTTATTATCAGGAACGTAACGTCATTTCAAGTAAGGAAAGTGTTTTCTATTAACTTTCTCTTACATTTATTTAATAGAAAGGTTATGATTCTAAACTAAATATACGTATATCGTTATGTCTAGAACTGTTTCTAACTATGATGTCGGCGTATAAATTTTAAATAAAACGAAAATAAATGCTTAGCAAATAGCAAAAGCGTTGTAAAAATGTCAAAATTTGTCCTAATAAAAAAATGGTTTCATTTACCCAGAAGAATAGAAAGCTTCGTATTACGAGACTACTGTGAAGTTTGCAGTCTGATGAGAAAGCGTTTTAAAAATGGTTTCGTGATTGGGTAGATTTTGAGAAGAGACACAGATCGAGCAGATTTTCTTCTTATTCGGACATTTTATGTCCTTTCATCAAATAGCAAATTTAAAGCTGCAATTTACTGAGTATCAGATGAAAATAAATTATTTAATGGATTTGAGTTGAGATAAATTGAATCATGGCTTGTTTATAATATTTATGATTCAATCCAGCAAATTGATACACGTATTACTGGTGGGTGTAGCTGCTTCATTACTTTGTCTGTGCCTGTTCCCAGATATCTAATCATGTCTACAAAAAGATCAAACAGAAGATACACACTCAGCCCCACAAAAGCAAATGTAGATCCCATGTAGATATCTTCTACACCAAGGTGCGGGGTCTACGATTCAACTTTCCTAAATTTGAACTCCACCTTCACGAAGTCAAACCTGACCTCGTGTTGCTATCTAAAAGAGGTCTATTTACCCCGGAGCATGAATTCATAACCCAGGTCTATTCTTCTCTGATAGTATAAAAAACTGTAGAAATCCACATGGCCATAGACTCGGCGCCCTTATTAAGGACGTATTTCCATTTGGTAGAGATCCCAAAAATAATATTCCTTCATTTAATTTGTGTGTATTTCTTTTTACACTCCGACAGTAATATTTGACCAAATACCTGAGAATATTGATGTCTTCTTTGATCATCCCTCAGCAAGCTTTCATATTTGCGGTTACTTCATTATTCGCCAGAGGGATTAATCAATCTACTACAACAAAAGCCATAAAAAGGTTACTGTCATTGATTTCTTTATTGGCAAAGAACTGATCCAGATCGTAGATATACTCTAACATATCACTGACATAATGGGCATCATTGTAAAACTCCTAGAACTGTCTTTAACAAATGGTCTTAAAAATAATCCGCTGAACTGTTACTTCACTTTGGTACTTCAGACCACTCACAGATCCGTATTAAAGTTGATTGCAAACCGAAGGCACCCATTTCATAAGATGATTGTGATAGCTTCAGATCTTTCATTGTCGAAGGACTTCTTTTAAAAAATGAGCTTCCAGACTGCCTGCAAATTTTCTGAAAGGATTCTTTTTCGGAATGGAAAGTTTTGTCTGAGGGGAAAATATCAGCAAAAGAAGAAGGTACCGTAGCTACTATCACCGTAACTACTAACAACTCTATCACAGAGCACTTCTAAAATCTACATAACAAAGCCTGGCATCTGATCTCTTCTCCGAACTAACTCTAACAGTACAACAGGGGAATAAATAGCTTGTAACATTTAATCCCTCCATAATCAAACTAGCAATGTTCCATCTTCTCCGAGCAGACCGTGAATGTTTGCCTATCGCAAAAATCTTTACTCTACCAATGAGTTTTCTTATCTTGAATGCTTAATAAAAACGTCAAACCTCAAATGAAGCATATATACAATCCACTGCTAAAGATGTGAGAAAAATAGTCGTTTCTTTGTAATCTTCCAGTAAAAATCAGACTCCTCCTCATATGCTTTATCTTCACATGAGCCACTTGAGGCTCAAATATGAAGCGGCCCATTCCTGATTTTTGTAGTCGAAATTTCAAAATCTCTACGCCACATTGTTGGCGAAGAATTATCTTTAACCTCACGATCCTTTTTCTCACAGATTAAACTATGTCCATGACAAATATTCTGACGAGTTACATTCCTTAATTCCACAAATTCTTAACTTTATAGCTAAAATCCGTCGGTTTGCGTCCAATGGAATGAACTATTGCAACATCGAAGTTCAAATCACACGGCCTCTTCTCAAGATCCCCTACTTTGAGGATCTTCGATCGATCAGTACAATCATAATCTGTTCATGTATAGGGATAACATTATCTTCCCTTTAAATCCTTTTAAGCCGTAATTCTTAGATCCCCCTCTTGTGCTCATCCAACAACCTCATTCAATAACTCTACCTTGAGCCGCTGTTTGGCCTTATATTGAGGAAACATGAGTAAACAAATGTGAAAACTGGATAACTGAAAGTCAAAGTAATACATTACTCAAGAAGTTGACTTCTAATATCACACTAAGTAAACGTCTATATAAGGCAGCACTCTTGAGAAGTGTCTGAAGCCATGCTATACGTTTGACACAATTTCAGTCACAAATTTTCAAACATTCTTTGGAAAATAATGACAGTGGGCAGATAGATAGGTTTAAGCTATGTTTGATAACCAATCTAGAGATGGTGACTGGATAAAAACATCCAGCAGCCCGGCTGTTCGTGTCGTCCTGAAAAAAGCCTAATAATTCATTGATTTATTCATTTGTTTTTATAACTCATCAGACATTTGTTGGTTATTTAAAGCCGGTGCATGTTTTAGTGAGAATAGTTTTTATGAGTAAAGATATTGCATTAACATTCATAATATCGCATTAACACTTTTTTTTGACCTAGCAGGGATTTTTTCTAATATTTAACCATGTTAAAGCCATTTATTTCTGATTTTCTTTTCATAATATTTTTAATTTATTTTTGATTTTTTTGTTACCACTGGTTAACTGTTATTCCATTTCAATTGTTGTGTTTCCATTACATAATATCTTTTCAATGACTTTTTTCAATGTTCTATTTCAATATTTCTGTTAGTGAAAATAAATATAACTGAGAATATATATATTATTGATTTGGAAGACTGTTTGGTTTACTGATAGGTAAGCAGACTCTGTAATCAAGTGTTCGATATCAGAGATAGAGCATTAATAGAAATATTATAAAAATAAATATTATCTATCTGATCAGCAATGCTGCGGTGGCGATGCTGATTGGTTAAGTGACAATTTTTTATATATATATCATTTGATAAGACACAAGAAGTGTCGAAACAAAATAGCTACTTTTGTAGTGATATTATAATATATCCATGTTATAATTTCTAAATAAATATTATATATATATATATATATATATATATATATATATAAAACTCCGAAAGTTACATTAAATTATATTTTTTCAATTTTCCCTTTTTCTTTTTTTTTCTTTGTCTTTTTCCATTTTATCTATCTATCCCTTTCTTTCCATTTTCCTTGAGCTGGTATTTCTTAAGACGGCAGTGTGGCGTGACTTTTTTCTTATTTCTTTCTCCTCCCCATCTCTTTTTTAACTTTTTCCCTGTCTATCCCATTGTTTTCTTTTAATTCCTTCCTTTCGTTTTCCCTTTTCTTCCACTAACATTTCTGTAACTCGCTTACTTTTTGTTTTCTTAACACAGATGTAATCAAAAATCCATATTCAAAGATCGTGACTTGTATCCTTTTTGCCGTCTCTCGTTTCTTTTTCATTCTTCTCTACACTCCGTATCAATGTCTAGACGACAAACTTCTAACATAATCTACTCTCTCTTTTATCACCTCTCCTGTTATTATTTCTTATTTTTCTTATTTTTTCTTTCTTTCATGTAAACGTCCGGTTTATGATTTCTTTTTTAGTAAACTTCCGGTGTATGAATTTTGGCCTTTATTTGCATAATAAAGAATTTTGTCGCTGAAGAAGCGAGGCCTTTCCTTTCTGAAATGTCCATATGCCATCTGTAATTTCGAGGTTTTTTTCGAAAATATACATATTTGGCTCTTTAAATAATATAAAACGTCAAGCTCTCTATCAGGATTACTTTAAATATTAATGAGGTTATTTTTAATATACGATCTGTTTTGGGATTTTATCTATATGCCATTTTCATTCGGGATATATATATATATATATATATATATATATATATATGGTGTATCGAGGCAGAAAATAATTTTCTAAACATATGCTATAAAATATAAGAGACAATGAATGTCTATTATTATGAGTATGGTGGCAACGTCTTTACATTCTGAGGGTACCGGGTTGGCAGTTTCCTCGTTGCTGCTTCCGACTCGTAGTTAGGAGCCCGAACTCTTGCGTAGCGTCTTGAGAGGCTGCTCTAATCAACAGTTGAATAATACCGGGGTTCTTGTAGTGCCATATCGCGCATGGACGGGCGTCCCTGCATGAACGTTCGGTGGGCAACCCCGAGGCGACATTATGTTGTAGGCCGCGCCAGTCTCCATCCTTCACAAATTGCAAATGATTGACCGACTGATTCTATTCTAAGACAGCTCCTTAACTGAATCACTATGGAAAAAAGCAAACATAATGACAAAACTAAACCAGCTCATTTGAAAACGCCCAAACCTGTCTGCATCTCTTTCACTAACATACGCGGCATCCGCACCAACTTCCCCAGCGTAGATTCTTTCCTCCATAATAACTCACCTGATATATTAGCCCTATGTGAAACTAATCTTAACCCTTTTATCCGCTCATCTGAGTTCTGCGTTCCTGGCTACCTTCCCCTCTTCAGGAAGGACTCCAATGTTCATATGCATGGGCTTGGTGTCTATGTCAGCGAAAGCCTTCCCTTAGCTAGGGTGTCATCTTTTGAATCCCCAGATCATTCTTTCATGTGCTTCCACCTCTCATTTCTCAGCTCGATTAGCTATCTCTTCTTTCTCTACCGCTCTCCTTCCTCCCCTGACTGTTCGTTACTTGACATCATTTCTGACAATATTGACAAAGCCATTTCTTCCCATCCTTCTGCCCATGTATTCGTGTTTGGTGACTTTAACGCCCACCACACCAAGTGGCTGAAGAACGCTGTCACTGATCCTGCTGGTGTCCACACCATGAACTTTTCAATCACCCAATCCCTTACGCAAGTAGTGGACTTCCCCACGCGTTTCTCCGACAACCCTAACGGAAGGGACTCACTTTTAGACCTCTGCTTCACTTCCATCCCAGACTCTTGCACTACCAGACAACTCTGCCCACTTGGAAACTCTGACCACACTGTAGTGTCCGTCAATATTTCACTCCACTCCCGCCCGACCCATGAAACTCAGACAAGTAGAGTATCCTACTGCTATCAAAGAGCAGACTGGCATTCGTTCCGAGACTTCCTCTGTGACATCCCTTAGAACAACGTCTTTAGTCTTCCCATCGAAGAATGTGCATCCGAGGTCTCCTCCTGGGTTAAAGCTGGCATCGATGCCTTCATCCCTGCTAGGAAATTCCAGCTTAAATCTCATTCGTCTCCATGGTTCTCACCCGCTTGCTCGGCTGCCATTGCCCACCGGAATCATTTCTTCCGACTCTATCGTAACTACGCGTCGGACCAAAACAGGCACCTTTTCACTTCAGCTCGTAATAAGTGTAAAAGAATACTTAACGAAGCTAAGATGTTGTTTGCTGCCAGAATGAAGCAACGCATAGCATGCTCTAAATTCGGCTCTAAAGACTACTGGCGACTCTGTAAAATAGTACTTAACAAGAGCAAGTCCACAATACCCCCGCTAATCAACAAATTTGAGGTCCTCACCTCCCCAGCAGATAAGGCTGAATGCTTTGCCCGCAGATTCTCGAACAATTCGAGTCTGGACTCGTCTGGAGTTTTTACACCCGACTTCTCACCTAGAACCGAGGCACAACTGAATGATGTCCACATTACACCTTCGCTTGTCTCTAAGATAATATTAAAACATGACCCTCACAAAGCGAGCGGTGGTGACTGAATCCCAACCATAGTATTAAAGAAATGTACCCCTGAACTCTCCTCTGTCCTTTCTAAGCTATACAATCTCTGCCTATCTGCTTCCTGCTTTCCTGCCTGTTGGAAATCTTCCTCTGTAGTTTTTATATTTAAAAACACTGGAGAACCCTCTGACCCTGCAAATTACCGCCCTATCAGCCTTCTTCCGATCTTTGGCAAAGTGTTCGAAGCCATTATCAACGTCGAGGTGGTTCAGCATCTCACAGCACACAGGCCCCTCTCGGACAAGCAATATGGTTTCCGCTTCACCAGGTCTACTGCTGATATGCTAACGACCATCACCGAGTACATATACCAGGCACTCGACAGGAATGGCGAAGCCCGAACAATTGCATTGGATAGATCTAAGGCGTTCGACAGAGTTTGGCTTGCTGGCCTTCTATGTAAACTGCGGAACTATGGCATAACTGGACATTTGTTTGAAATAACCAGTCATTCATCTCTAACCGCACAATGAAGGTGGTATTAAACGGACATACCTCTCAGAACTACCATACAAACGCATGTGTCCCCCAAGGCTCCATCTTAGGTCCTACACTCTTCGTGATATATATTAATGATCTCCCTGATTCCATAAGAGCCCAAATAGGTTTGTACGCCGATGACACCACAGTTTACTCTCGCCTCCAACAAAAATCTGGTGTAGGCGTCAAAGCTAACCTCGCAGCCGAGATTGAAAAAGACCTCCAATCCATATTGGACTGGGGTAAGAAATGGCTAGTAAATTTTAATGCTTCTAAAACGAAGCTACTTTCAATTAACTATCATCGACAATCTCACCTACCTCCCATTAGCATGGACCAGGCTTGCCTCCCAGAGAGTAAAACACTACGCCTCCTTGGTCTCACACTTTCAGCGGACCTCAAATGGAATGACTATATCGAATCCATTGCTAAATCTGCTGCTATGAAAGTCGGTTCTCTGTGTAAGGCCCGGAAGTTTTTTCCGTCTAAATCTATCCTGCACATATATAAATCTTCCATCCGCCCGTGCATTGAATACTGCTGCCATATCTGGTCGAGTACCCCTGCTGTTCTCCTCGGGCTTCTCGATAAGGTTCAGAGGAGGGTCTGTAATGTGATAGATACCGACTTGTCAGACCGCCTGCAGTCTCTCTCCCATCGGCGCGACGTGGCTTCCCTGTGTATCTTCTATAAATATTTTCACTGCTTCTGCTCCGATGAACTTAGATCACTGGTGCCCCCTAAATACGAATTTGCACGAGATACTAGATTAGCAACTAGATCCCACCCTTTTACAGTGAAACCGATAAAATGCAGCCGTAACTTCTACTCCAACATTTTCTTTCCTCGCACTTCCCGACTGTGGAATTCTCTTCCAAACGATTGCTTCCCCGACGGCTACAATCTCCAGGAGTTTAAATGTAAGGTCAATAGACACCTTCTAACACACTAACCTGCTCCCATTCTATCAAGCATTCTTCCCATCTGCCTAATCCTCATCCTCGCTATCCTTACTCATCTGTCACCTTCCTCCCGACATTCCCTATGTCTAACCACTCCTTCTCTTTACCTTCCCCTATGTAGCACCATGCGCAATAGTGGCAATGGAATGCCTTGCTTGGGGTGAGATGATTAAAAAAAAAAGTTTAATCATGAGCCGTTCTAAACGTCGTATTTTGGCTTTAATTTCAGTTGAAAATAAAGACAAAACTTCTCCAACATATGAATAATTATGTAAGCTTTCGGCTCACATAAGACATCTATAAAACATAATAGACATTCATTGTCTCTTATATTTAACAACATATATATATATATATATATATATATATATATAAAGTACTTCTTCATTTGCTTGACTCTTCAGAACATAGGTGATCATGATTTTTCACTTGGCTCTGTCTCTTGTCGCACTCAAAATTCTTCCTCTTGGTATCTTTTCCAAACCTCTGTTATCCATTTCCTCAGGCTTATCAAATAGTTCTCGCGCTGCTTTCCTTTGGTTCTCTTTCCTTCTATCCGTCCTGTGTTAAATTATCGAGACCTTCCTTCCTCATTACATGTCCCAGAAACCTCATCTGTTTCTTCGTTATATTAAGTATGAGTCTTTGCTTCGTTTCCATCCTCTCCAAACCCTCGTTCTTAGTCACGTGTCAGTCCCTGGTATCCTCAGCATCCTTCGTTAAAACCTCAAGCCTCTTCTGCCTCAAGCCTCTCTTTCAGCCTTCAGGAGATCGTCCAACATTCACTGCCATACAGAATGACAGATATCACAAAGCAATCCAGCACTCTCTTCTTTGTTTCTTTGTTTCTAATGAGATTTTCTTGTCTTTCAGTACTCTGGCTAGCTTTTCAAATGCGTCCTTGGCCATGCCAATGCCTCTTTGGATCTCGACATCGCAAGTTGGAATTTTGGGGTCTTCTTTTGCTGATGACCAGTTTTCTTGAAGTTTATGCTCATTCCTTTCTTCTCGCTGTCTTTTGCTACATTTTGTAGGTGATCCTGCATTCTCTTTTCTGTGTCTTCTATTAGCACTGTCATCTTCGTATCTTACAAGAGTGTAATTGTGGCCGCCAATGACGAATACTGGCAAGAGTTTTATTTCCCTCAGTATTGCTTCGCTATATATGTTGAATAGATCTGGTAAGACTTGTCTTACACCTGTTTCTATGTTTTACACATGCTGAAGTCACTTATCCGTACGCAAGCGTTTTGTTGCCAATATATATTCTTGGTTATTCTAACATATTTTCCGAAAATATCGAGGTTTTCAAGCATCTTTACCACGCTATTAAATAATTTATTGTAATTATTTTTAATAAAATATATATTAAGTGATGGAATTCATGGCATTTTAAAAATACATACTGAAATTTTTACCAATAGCTTTTAGTTAATACGAATTTGATTTTGAAAATATTCACTTTAATAATACTTTTGATATAGTACGATGATAATATATCATTTTCGACATTGATGAATTTCAATTTGACGCACATTTTATTTCCTTTTTATCCTTGTAATATATCTGGATGTAATGAGGTGAATGTGTCCCATGAAGATCTGATTGTCAAAATTGTTCTTTCATAATAATTTTCAATTATAATATTTGCTTTATCTCATTACATGTATTTTAATTTTATAATTTATAAAATTATGTAAAAAAAGAGGAAAAATGTGAAAGACATTTCATTTAATATTGTTCCAAATTAAATTTTCTGCTGATGTTCTCTAAAATCGAAAGCAGTAATGATGGCACACTGTTTTACGTGATATGCAAACAAGATTAAAGACTACTTTCAATTATTTAAAGGCTAAAAAATTATGAATATAATTACATTATTGTTTACTTAAATTATTGTTATTTTAAAAATGTTACCCTTGTTTAACTCTATAACCGCATAGTTTTTTTTCAATACACATTCTTTTGAGAGAAGTGTGTTTTCATGAAGTTTAGACGGTTTGTGTAAAAATTGTTAAAATTGCATATCTTTTTCGGCTCGGCAGTTAAAACCTGCCAAAATTTGTAAAGGATTAATTTTTATTTTACGAAAATATATTTTTTCATATATATTGACTAATGATAGACGTGGTCCCAAACTCTAATAACATCGCTAATAGTGGTGCAAGGAAAGCCTAAATGTTTAAACAAACGAAGCTCAGATCAGTAGATGCTAAGAGGAGACCTTTGACAACAAGGAAGAAGACTGTTTGGCAGCAAGGAAATAAGGCATGTCAATATCAATGAAAGCATTGATATCAGAAGGTCCAGCTACCAGCCGGCCACAAACAGACCAGATAAATTTGAAGATCTAATGAAAATTCTCGCGAGGCTGGACAGCTTAAAACAAAACGATTTCTGAAAAATTTTCTCAAGAATGAACTCTGTAAATTTAGAAAAAAAAAAACTGTGTCTCAGAGGCACCAGGGGCAAGCAAGTATTTTTTTTTCTCGACGGTGGTTGCACCTTTGTTTTGACTGCCTTATTTTCTCTTTTCGTCATTTTGAAATAGTTGTCTTTTGCGAGTAGTAATTTTTTTCTGTTTCTCACTGGTGATCTTTTATTATGAATTGTTATCCTGCCTTAAAAGGCGGACAGAAATGTTTTTCAAATTTTGTTTTTACTTTTTTCGTAATTGTAAAGAGAATAAATGCTTTTTTTTTTCCTTTTAAAATATAACGCAATGGTTTTCTTGATTTATAATTTTGCGTCTATTGTTATTTCATGCTGTTTCTACTAAGTTTTTGTCTAGCACAAGTACTTGGATTTGGTAAAAGAAAATGTTTATAAATTCTACACAAATTATATGATGTCAATTCCTGAATGCAATATTTATATTTGTTATTACAGAACTCAGCTGCGTGAATTTTAAGAACATTTTAACGTCTGGCTAGATAAATTTTCTCATTCAACTTTTTTCTAGTTCTTCTATGTGCCGTGTCCCTTCAGGACGTAAGCGATCATAGTCTTTCACATTTTCTTATATCTTGTAGGTCAAAACACCTTTTTCACCCCTCCGAACCCTGCTCTGCCAGCCACTTGCTCAAGCCCATCAAGTATATCATGCATTACTTTCCCTTGTCTTTCGTTTACTCTGTCTCTCCTGTGAGTATCAGATTCTTCAAGCAACCCTCCTTTATTATATGTCTGAGAAACTTTTGCAGTCTTTTCTTGATGTTAAGTATAAGTTTTCATTTTTGTTTCCATCCCCTCCAGAACATGTTTGGTTCATAGTATCCTCAGCATCCACTTGTAGAACCGCATTTCGATTGCTTTAAGTTTTTTCTTTTTTTGATGAGATTGTCCAGCATTTGCTGCCATATTGAAGAACAGATATCACATAAAAATCCAGTACTCTTTTCTTAGTTTCCAATGAAATTTTCCTGCCGTTCAATATTCTGCTTAGTTATTGGAATGCATCCTTGGCGATGCCAATTTGCCTTCGGATCTCAGTGTTGCACTATCCATCCTCTGCTGGAACACATCCCATCTATTTAAATTTCTCTACTCACTTGATTTTAGTATCCCCGATATTTTGGGCTCCTCATGTATCGGCGAAAAGAGAGGTACATTATAGCTTGAATATCTTCTGGTAGGAGAAAATGTTTAATTGCGTATACTACTCTGTTTCTCGGCTTGGAATGAGTTCGAATTCCAGTCAAAATTGTTGCATTCACTTAGGCGCAATACCTTTGGGAAAAGTATTAATCCGTCTCTCCTGCTTCAAGCTATGTGTTAAATAACAGAACAGATTGAGTTCTATAACCTTGGATGTCAACCAGTCTACCACGGAAAGTAATGACAACCAACTGAGAGAAAATCTTATGCAATCATGTCTCAAAAGAGACATGATCACCCAAGTGCGTATCACATATTGCACTTAACTGACTCTAACCATACCGATAAATAGAAGCGTTGAAAAAACCCATAGCAGTTAAGCCGACCAAAGATATTTTCCTTTTGTATGAAAACGCATTTTGCTCACAGATGAGTAATTTGGAAGAATTTCGTAGAACTCAAGATGAGTAATTTGGAAGAATTTCGTAGAACATGCGAGATAACCTGCTACCCACCAAATAAATGGCTGTGCTAAAGTTTTCAACTAGCTGATATTTTACTTTACTTTGTTCGGTGGTTTTCACAGAAAAAATACTTGCATATTTTTCGCAACAGCGTCGATTTTTTCCGACATATACTATCTCGTGTTTTTTTTAATTTTTTATTGATGAATGATGTTCAACTGTTTTCAGTATATATATTTTTTGACTAACTTTCATGGCATTCTAACTGTATTAGCCTTTTTTATTCGCAGTTTCTCTTTCTTAGCAGAAATATATTTTATGTCAGAGTATTAAAAGTAGAAAAACAAAGAACATCAACCAATCTACCCAGAATTAGAAATATCTCCACTTTTAGCTATATGCACTTCCGCTACGTTTGTCTGGGTCATTTGCTATTTATCGCATTCTTTCCTCCTCTGCCTTGGAATTTTCGCGTTATCTTAAGCTGATTTTTTTATACGCCAAACCTTCATTGCAACCAGATAGATAGCGTTTCTAGAAATTACGCCAGTCTAATTGTTAAAATAGATCCCAGAACTTATTCTATCACCTTACATTCTGCACATCATAATTTTGTCCTAGCAAACACTTTTCACGTGAGTTTATATTTTCTTTCTCTCGAACACACACACACACACACACACACACACACACACACACACACACACACACACACAGCAAAACAGTACTGTCTGCGGACAACTATTTACGCTCTCGTACGCCGATTGAGCACTATGGAGAAATGGTGGACTTTAAAACAGTAGATAATTTACGCATCGGTCAATCAGTAATGAATTTAAATCCTCTCGGCTAATGCCGTGTGTTTACCTTGTGTATATCCTCCACCGAGCGCCCATAGCTTAGAGGTAGAATCGTCGACTGACGTCAATTCGGTCGGATATCAATCCTGGTTAGAAGCAATCGGATGTCTAAACATACTGATGAGCTGTGATACGGCGAAACAGGTCTGCCTGCAGATCACTATATATATTATCCGCAGACAGATCTGTTTCGCCGTATCACAGCTCATCAGTACGGTTAGGCTCCGATTGCTTTTTTACCTAGGATTGAAATCCGACCGAAATGGCGTATAGATATAGTTATATATGTACTATAGTTATTGAAAAGCTATCGACCTCTACGCCTCGCCAAAATTTGAGCAAATTAATCTCTTCTTCGTGAGGTGGATAATTCTGCAGTATCTTTTTCTTTTAATATAATTGAATATAGTATACAGGCTACCTACTTGTTGCATGATTCGTCGATTGTTTATGTAAACATATGGACAGTGGAGTCCTTCCTTAAGACGGGAAGGTAGCTAGGAATTCAGAAGTCAGAGGAGGGAATTGGGGGGTTAAGATTTGTCTCACAGAGCGCTAGGATGTCAGGAGGAAAGATTCCAAGATGCTTGCGAGGGAAATTTTGAGAGGTTTAGATGATTTTACTTAGTTTTACTAGTTTAGTTTTTTATTGAGATACAGTTGTTCATATTTGTTGTTTGTAAGGAGAGACCTCGAGTAGAGGAGGCAAACTGTGACATGCGATTGAAGGGAGCTAGTGCGAACTGCAGTAAGGCGTAACCTCAGGTTTGCCCACCGGAAGCGCTTGCAGGGACACTCATCCATGCACGCGACATGGCACTGCAAGAACTCCGATATTATGCCACTGTTAATCAGAGCAGCCGCTCTTGACGCTAGGCAAGAGTTAGGGATCCTAACTACCAGTTGGAAGCAACAACTAGAAAACTGCCAACCCGGTACTTTCTTAATGAAGAGACGTTGCCACCGACTACGCACATCGCAATAAAATTGTGGAAGCACCGATACTGAAATCTTAGAGCCGGAGATCATTTCCTGAACAGGGAACAAGAGATGAGCCTCTATTTATGTCCAATAGAGATAAGAGGAGTGTGAATCGGGCCATAGTAGAGTCTATTTACTCCAACCTTTCCACTCTTTTCTTTTTTCTTTTTTTTCAATTAAAGTAGATAGACTAAATTATCGCCGAGTTTACACACCACCCACGTCTATTGAACAGGCGAAGAGGCTCATCCCTTGTTCCCTGTTTAGGATGTGGTCTCCGGCTTTCTCTTTTCCAATCTTTTCACTCTTTTCTTTTTTCTTTTTTACAATTGGAGTAGATAGACTAAACTATCGCCCGGTTTACACTCCACCCACGTCTATTGAACAGGTGAAGAGGCTCTTTCCTTGTTCCTTGTTTAGGATGTGGTTTCCGGCTTTTTCTTTTCCAATCTTTTCACTCTTACGTAGCCCCCTGCACATCAGTGGCGTTACCGCCTTGCTCGGGGTGATATGATTAAAAAAATTGATAAAGAAAATTTAAAAAATAGTACAAATAATAAAATAAGATAAAATACAATAAAATAGAAAATATAAAGATTTCAGTTAAGATCCGAATGTAAGGAGAAATTTCTAAAAGTTAAAAAGAAAACATGTGACGGGAAAAATTTAATTAAGGATAGCAGAGACATGAAAACAGATTTAAGGAAAAATAAATATAGAAGAAATTCAAAGATACATGAAAATGACTTACATTTAAAAAATTCAAGCCTAGATGAAATCTAAGCCAGTTCAGACTGGACACGAGCAAAATGGTAGGATCTTAGAAAGAGGACAGAAAAAAGAAAAATATTAATGAATAAACTCACAGCCCACAATTAGAACGGTTAGGAAGGTAAAAATGCGTTGCATTTTCAACAGAGACTTAGCTTTTTTGGCTAAAACCATAATCGGGCAGGCAAGTGAAAATTCAAATTACTACCACTCCCGTATATATGACCCACTGGCTGGAAGTGTGGGGTTTTCATCCGGGTAGGTGTATACCAAATACGCATCAAGAGAAAGAAAGAAAGAAAGAAAGAAAGAAAGAAAGAATAAAAGAAAGAAAGAAAGAGAAGTATTAAGTCCGAATGCAAGAGAAATTTCTCAATGTTAAAAAACAAAACAAACCCTGTGACGGCCAAGATTCAATTATGGATAACAGAGACATGAAAGCAGTTTTATGGAAAAATAAATATATGCATAAAGAAATTCAATGATACATGAAATGACTAACATTTAACGTTTCACCCATATAATTAACTTTTCAGTTAGTGCTTTCAAATTTATATAAGTCACGTGCTATTGAAGACATCAATATTTTATCTTTATTTGAAAACAACCCATTGTCTGTCTTGTGAAAACATTCCTCAACACGACAATTCGTACAGTTTTTTTTTTTACTTAACTATTAACTGGAAAACGGAAACGTTTACAACAGTCTCCTAAGCATGTAATTTTGAAAAACAAACTTTACTACTCTTTCTCACGGATGTATGTTGTAGTACAGTGGATATCAGCTCGAAACGAGAATTCGGAAGAGCCGAGTTCGATATTTCAGCTGAATTCGTTGCATTCACTTCCGCGCAAATACCCTTGGGTAAAGGTATTAACCTGTTGCATTTTCTTCCAGTTATGACAAGAATATAAGACGGATTGGATTCTGTAGACTTGTTTGGCAACCAGTCTACTGCAGAAAATAATGGCAACCTACCGCGGGAAAATATTCTGCCCGGTCAGTCATGTCTCTTTCGAGATATAATCACCCAATCGTGTATCACGCATGAAACTTAACTAACTGACTACTTCCCAATTTTTTAAAAATTATAATTAAACGTCTAAGTCAAATCTGCAGAAAATGCGTGAAATTATTTTAATATGTATGATGTATAACAACGTACGTATAGTTGTCTTTAATTCATTTCTTTGAATAACAATCAGCAATGTTCATCTACGAAATCATTAATTTTTTTAGACCTGAAACGAAAGTAAAAGTATCCTTTCCTTTTTCACATTTCCACTTAGAATACTTAACATGGATTTTTCCTCTTCAATTCTTATTGCATCCTATGAAAGCGACGTGTAGCGTGTATGCCTGTCTTGGGATTTTTTTTGTAAATAGTTCCATAAGTAGTCTAGTCTTATTAATTTGTTTTATTTGTGAATTAAATTTGCTAAATTGCTATTTCATACTGGAAAGAATATTTTCTTTTTTCAATAATCCTCAAGGGAGGAAGAAGCACAATTTTATTGAGTTTTGCTATTTCAATCACTCTTTAAAAAGGATAATTGCCCTTCGAAGACCTGTTACGGAATATTCTTAGAATGTACGCCTAAAAACATCCACTTTTCTAGCCGCGTATTGAGAAAAAGCAGTTAGATTAAAATTTGGGAACATTCTTAAATTTATGCTTCGATTTTAAAAAAATTGTTACGAATGTAAATATCATAATATAGATTATTTTAAGTAAAATCTTTAGCATGACCCACTTCAAAAGATTCGGACTGAAAATTTTGCATCACTTTCTCGTACATGAAGCCGAGAACTTTTTAACACTTAACATAAGTACATAAAGCCGAGTACTTTTTAGCACCTTTTCGTATATAAGGCCGATAACTGTTCGACACTTTCACGTACATTAAGCAGGGAATATTTCAGCACTTTTTCGTGCATTAGGACCAGAGATTTTCAGCACTTGTACGTACATTCAGCATGTTTTTCGTTCATAAGACCGACAAACTCGACAGGTCTTCACACATAAATTCGATAAATTTTCATCCCCCTCTCGTATAACGAAAAATATTTTTGATGTTTACATAAAACGGACAATTTCTCTCTATGTTTCAATAGTTCTTTATTTCTAGTAAACCTTAAAATCAGAAGCTTTCCATTTAGGCACACATGGCATTTGTCGTAAAACGACATACAGATTTTTCTTTTCAAAATTATCCATTTTACGTTGGAGATTTGGCATGTATCCTTTAAATTCCAAATATTCACAAAAACTAATGTTTGGTTTCAGTACATGTTTTTATAAGGAATATAAATGCCGATACCAACGCTGTTTAAAAGTGTTCTTAGTATATCGAATGCAAATGTTTTAATAGATGGTGTTTTAGGTAATGTTATATTTCATTGGTACACAATAGAATTTGTTAGACACCCATTTTCCAGTAGACAATTGTTAGGATTTCAGGAATTACATAAATTTCTTTTACTGTTATTTTCATTACTTAGATGGTTATTGCTAATTTGATTGACGTGCTGGTTTAAGATTTTATTATTATGATTTTTAATAATTTGTAGAACAATAAATTAAATTAAGGGTATTTTTATTAAGAATTTTACTTACAGTGTTATTATTATGGAAATGTTTTTTAATTAAATTGAGGAACTTCAGCCCTAACTTGGAGCTAACCATTTGGAAAAAAAGAGTAGGTATACAAAATAATATTTCTATTACCATTTTTCCTGTTATAGTCATATTTTTTATGTATTTAATATCATGGTTTTTATAGCTTCTATTCCTTATGTCATTATTATTAAAAAAATTGTCTATAAAATACATCTTCACTAGAAAAGTTTTTACTAATTTTATATTCTAGGGAGGAGGGTACATGTTTGATTATACTAGGAGGGATTAGACTTTGGATTGATGGATATTTGTTAGGTTTTACGTACGGTTAATAAGTATCATTTATTAATATATGATTCTTTATTATTGTTATTAGTTCGTTCTAGAATGATTTTATTAATTCTTTTCAATTTCTTACCTCGTGCTGTTGATAATTCTAGTGAGAAGGTTTGTCTCAAAATTAGGTTTGTGATCTTTTGAAATTATGTAAGCTTCTTTAGTACAAGGTTTATTAACTTTGTCACTAATTTTGAGATTTTCAGTAATAGTTTTGCTTGTAGTATTTATTTGTAAACTAAATTAGCTGAGTTTTTATTTGTCATTTTTATTTATTTATTTTTATTTTTTATTTTTTAAATTAAAGTGGTATAATTCTCAGTGGTAATTTTAAAGAAGCTAGATGTTTTGTCAGACCTAACACTTTGTCTGAAGTGTTTATATTGGGAACAATATGGTCAAGGTGTTTTTAGAAATTATTTTTCCTTTTGTTAACAAAGATGTTGCTGATAATTTCAAATAAATCATTTTTAAAAACAGACAATCTTTCAATTACTGGTGTAGTTTTATGCTTTTGAATCCATAAGGTTCAGGTTCTTTAGCGAGCGTATAATTATGAATGAAAAAGTAAACTTTTCATCTCATCCTTTTAATTAAATCTTCAGTCTGTTTTGTGTTGGAAATGGTTTTGAGAGAGATTCCAAAATTTGTTTTTTCCCTTTTTAGTGTAAGAAATAAAAATAACTGTCGATACTGCTTTACCGAGTTGGGACTTAAATATTATACAAAGTGAAAAAACAGGTAGTGTAAAATTCACTGTTCAAAAATTTACTTTCGTAAAAGGTCCTCGATAAAAAGTAGAACTTAATACTCTATTTTTTTTATTACAATGGTTTATAAAAGCATTATATCATTACACAAAACTTTCATATTTCAGAACAATACTTTTCTTGTGATAGTTTAAATAAATTGTGAATATGATTTCTTTAGAAAACATAAAATGAATTTATGGTTATTTCTAAACTGAAGTGGGTAGTAATAGAAGAGAATATGCTAGTGGGTGTGTCAATATTGTTCAATTAAAATGACAATTAGGCAACAATGGAGTTAACTGTTTAGATTGCGAAAGGAAGCAGAATTGTCTGATGTCAAAGTATGTCACATTTTAATTTTGTCTGAGTAAGGTACATCGTGAGACTATACATTACTTGAATGGATAGACAATAATTATTAACAGAAGGTTGAATTTATACACACACAAACACAGATATATATATATATATATATATATATATATATGAGCCTATATATTGTTTATACAATCAGCTTTTGCAACCTAATACAATTATTTTGAGTCATTTGAAAGTAGATGTAATTCATCAAGTATGAAAATAATCCTACCACACCGTAGTTGATTATTTCAGCCCTGTTCAAAACTCTAAGCAAATCAGGACTTTTTTAAGGGCCATACATGATACACGCTTGGGCAATCATGTCAGGAAAGAAACATGACTGACTGAGCAGAGGATTTTCCCGCAGTAAATTTACAGAAGACAGCCCGAGAGTACAACGGCCGAAACGTCATGAATGTGGCCATAAAGATGAGGACAACAATCGAACAATGTAAATAATGAATGTTGGGAATCAACGGACATATATCTTGTCGACATTCATGCCGATGCTTTACTAGAGATGAACTCCAGAATAAATTTGTGGATATTATTATTTTTTTCAATGTATGCAATTAAATTTTTAAAAGAATATAACAATATAACATAAAATGTTTTGTTTTTATTAGGAGTAACGTGATTATTAAATTAGCAAAGATTAAAATAAAATCGAGGAATTTGCTTTTAGTTTTGCTTGAGCTGTGGCTGTGAATTCGCTACAGCTATTATAGAATTTATATAATGTCTAATTTACTAATGGATAGAATGTTGCGTTGAAAGAAAACGCAATGTATAAGTCATTCCATCTTTAGAAAAAGAAAGTCAAGTTCCCAGCACATTTTAGTTTTATATTTTTACGTTCAGCAATGTAAAATTCTTATTCGTTTTATAGATTTACAAAACAAAAAAAATAAATAAAGAATGTCTTGCGAACATTACCATGCATTTTATTTATGTGCTGACAAAATGCATTCAATTATCTCAATTTAAGAAACGACTTATTTATGATCAAGAAGATACCTGAAGTAAATAACTACATCACTTAAATAATTGTTCATTACATTGTCACCTACGAAGTTTAACTCGCTCGATATCTATTATACGACCAAACACATTGCATATAATTGTCTGGGAGATTAGCATATTAATGATTTTTCTATAGTGAAGCACCTGAAGATATTTATCTAACATGTTACGATAGAAATCTAAAAGTGTGCGCTTCATAGCAATGATGCTATTACATACAAATGAACTAATTTGTAAACCAAGCTTACTATTTTCCCATGGTGAAACAACTTCAGTCTATATAATAATAATAAAATAAGTCAAACCTCAGTATATATAACCGAGAAACAAGTATTTTGCAAGTATTTAATAATTAAGTTGCATTGTTTGAAGAGTACTATAGTATTAATCTGTTTCGTTTCTCGTCTTTGGCTAAAAGTTTTATGCAATCGTTAACATAGCGCATTTAAAAATAATTACGATCTTATATGTAAAATTTAAGAAGCCTTTCTGCTTTTACGGAATGGTTAGATGTTAACTTTCGTTTTATATTTTGGCCTGCAAATGGATAGAAAATACATTCAGCAGATATACAAAAATAGAAAGAAGTGTAAGGGTAACAAGTGTATTTTCACCGGACATATTCAACTAGGCAATTCTGAGAGAACGATAATTCCTACCAGGATTCATTATTAGCGGCCACAATATTATGAACATAAGGTATTCAGATGACACAACGTTAATAGTAGACACAAAAAACCTAAAATCTTTTACAGAAGGTAGTGAAGTAAGTCGAAAAAAAGAATTAAACATCAACTGCAAGAAGACAAAGTGCGAATTGCAAAACTGAGGTAGCAAAATAGAACTAGTGCAGAAACGCGTGCTTAGCAAGAGTAAGTCCTCAATACCCCCACTAATAAACGAGTTTGAGGTCCTCACCTCCTCAGCGGACAAGACTGAATGCTTTGCCCGTAAATTCTCGACCAATTCGACTCTGGATTCGTCTGGAATCCATACACCCGATTTCCCATCTAGAACTGAGGCCCAACTGAATGACATCCACATCACGCCCTCGCTGATTTCTAGCATAATTTAAAAACTGGACCCTCAAAAGCGAGTGGTGGGGATAGAATCCCAATCATAGTTTTGAAGAATTGTGCCCCTGAACTCTCCTCTATCCTTTCAAGCTCTACAACCTCTGCCCATCTTCCTCCTGCTTTCCTGACTGTTGGAAGTCTTCTTCTGTGGTTCCAATATTCAAGAACACTGGTAAATCACCGGACCCCGCAAATTACCGCCCCATCAGCCTTTTTCCGATCTTCGGCAAAGTGTTAAAAGCCATTATCAATGCCGAGGTCGTTCAGCATCTCACAGCCCACGGGCTAATCTCGGACAAACAGTATGGCTTCACCAGGTCTACTGCTGATATGCTAACGACCATCACCGAGTATATATACCAGGCTCTCGACAAGAATGGTGAAGCCCGAACAGTCGCCTTGGATATCTCTAAAGCATTCGACAGAGTATGGCATGCTGGCATTCTACGGAAACTGCGAAGCTATGGCATAACTGGACTTTTGTTGGACTTAATCCGGTCATTCCTCTCTAACCGCACACTGAAGGTGGTATTAGACGGACATGCCTCCCAGAACTACCCTACAAACGCGGGTGTCCCCCAAGGCTCTATCCTAGGTCCTACGCTCTTTTTAATCTATATCAATGATCTCCCCGATGCCATAAGATCACAAGTAGGCATGTACGCCGATCATACCACAGTATGCGCTCGCTTCGATCAAAAATCTGGTGTTGATGATAAGGCGAACCTCGCGGCTGAGCTTGAAAAGGACATCCAATCCGTGGTAGACTGGCATTCTACGGAAACTGCGAAGCTATGGCATAACTGGACTTTTGTTGGACTTAATCCGGTCATTCCTCTCTAACCGCACACTGAAGGTGGTATTAGACGGACATGCCTCCCAGAACTACCCTACAAACGCGGGTGTCCCCCAAGGCTCTATCCTAGGTCCTACGCTCTTTTTAATCTATATCAATGATCTCCCCGATGCCATAAGATCACAAGTAGGCATGTACGCCGATCATACCACAGTATGCGCTCGCTTCGATCAAAAATCTGGTGTTGATGATAAGGCGAACCTCGCGGCTGAGCTTGAAAAGGACATCCAATCCGTGGTAGACTGGGGTAGAAAATGGCTCGTCAAATTCAATTCTTCCAAAACGAAGCTGCTATCAATTAACCACCAGAGACGACCGCACCTCCCTCCTATTAGCATGGAACAGGCATGCTTCCCAGAGAATAAAACATTACGCCTGCTTGGCCTGACATTCTCTGCGGACCTCAAGTGGAATAACCACGTCGAATCCATTGCTAAATCCGCAGCTATGAAAGTCGGCTCTCTGTGCACGGCCCGGAAATTCTTTCCGCCTGAATATATCTGCAATTATATAAATCCACCATCCGCCAGTGCATTGAGTACTGCTGCCACATCTGGTCGGGTGCCCCTTCTATTCTCCTCGGGGTTCTTGACAAAATACAGCGAAGAATCTGTAATGTGATTGATACCGACTTGGCTGACCGCCTGCAGTATCTCTCTCACCGGCGTGATGTAGCTTTCCTGTGCCTCTTCTATAAATACTTTCGTGGCTTCTGCTCTGACGAACTTAAATCGTTGGTGCCCCCTAGATGTGAATTTGTACGAGATACTAGATTGGCAACTATTTCCCACCGTTTTACAGTGAAACCGATGAAATGTAACCGCAATTTCTACTCCAACAGCTTCTTTCCTCGCACTTCCCGCCTGTGGAATTCCCTACCGCATGCTTGCTTCCCCGACGGCTACAAACCCCAGGAGTTTAAATGTAAGGTCAATAGACACCTCCTAACACACTAACTCACACCCACTCTCTCCAACTCTCTCCCTATGTACATCCTAAGTCGTCTACCACCCTCCTTCTGACATTTCCCATACCCAATCGCTCTATGTAACCCCCTGCGCTATAGAGGCAGTGGAATGCCTTGCTTGGGGTAACACGATTAAAATATATATATATATATATATACAATATATATTCCCATATATATACAATATATGGGAATAGTTTTAACAGAGGACGAAAAGAGCGACACTTAGTTTCGAAGATGGATTGGAATAGTCAAGGAAGTATTCCAAAAGCTAAAATGAATACTACAAACAAGGATAAGAGTACTCAAATGCTATCTGATACCTGTCCTCCTGATACTGACAAGCAAGAAGTTAGGTAAAAAAAAGATACTAAAGAAAACAAATCTAATACTGAAAAATTTGATACAGCAAGAGGACAGGGAAAGTCAATGGATGACATACTTGATGACCTTGAGTAAACGATGCCGGAACAAGGCTTGGGAGAAATAGCAGAAGAACAAGGTTTATTAGGAGGTACTAGGGACAGGAAGGTGTAGAAAGCCATGATCACCTACGTTTGAAGGCACACGGCACATAATCAGGAATCGATGACTTACTTTTGTATTTTCCCCAAATATATTTTAGTTGTTGCGCGTGAATATACAATATGTGTACTTCTCAATTAAGCGTCGACTGATAATCGATTTTCCAAACGCTTTCAGCCTTTTCACAGTTCATTTTCAAAGATGATATTTTTCGGATATTGTTATGTCTACATATTTAACTGTAATATATTTTTTAACTTTTTTAAAAAATTTTTTTGAAAAGGAGAGTTCTTTAATACTGTCACATGATGCGTCCATGTTGATGTGGTGGTAGGAGGGAATGACTGTGTTTTACAGATCATATAGAATTTTGAGAAGCACGGACCAAGAGGGTTTCCCATACTTTTACTATTAATTTGCGTGTAAATATTGACATGATGGTCGAGAAAAGGTACTTTAGGCAAATAAGAGTTTTTAAGAATATTGGAATTGACATGATTATTTCCAGAGTTAATTATTATGTCAATAGTTTTAGCAACATGCACATTAGTAATTAAGCGATGCGTGGGTGCCATTGTTTGGTTTAGTAGATCTAAGAATTTGACGGAGTTTATGAGTTGACTTAATACTATAATTAGTAGGAAGGTATGGGGTGATAATATCATTAAGGAGTTTTGACAGTTGATATACAAGTGTTGGAATCTGAGAAATTATAAGTCGTAAGGAGTATCCAGGTTTATGTATTTTCATATTACCGTATAAGTATCCAGGTTGAGAATTTTCATGGATCCTACGACGGCATTGTTGAATGTTATGAGTTTATTAACGTAAGTTTTAAGGGTTTTAATGTGGTTCTTATTTCATTTTCACTGCAAGGAAAATTAAACATCTTAATGTCATTGTTTATCTCTGAAAAATATATATAAATGTTATTTTAACTGACGTTCTGCTTCTACATTTCCTCCAGAAAATAACTTTATATTTCCATTTACAAATTTGTTGTTGTTGTTAAAACGTTTAAAAATAAAAATAAAAATGATTTTCTTTATTTTGTGCAATTTGTATTCACTAAAATATATTTAAAACAAATTTAATAAATATTAAGACTCGGTTGATAAACGTGTTTTTTTTTAAGTTACAAAGAAAATCCTGATGTAGGATAATCATTCAAACTTGTTATGAACGAGAAAATTATATGCAAGTTTTGAAGATATGCTCATTACAAATCTTGAAATTCAAAATGTTTTTGGCTAAATAATTTTAACACACTTTGAAGCCAAAAGCTTATAAATGTGCTTTGGTTTACATCTGTTTTCAAATGTTATCAAATAACCGCAAAAACAGTAAAGCTAAAGATAATGATAAAATTAATTACCTTCATAAAATTAATACAAACACATTTCCTCTAAAAAAGGAAAAAAGTTAATAAAAGATATAGTCAAATTGAACATGAAAGTGAATAAAGGGCATGGCTACAAACTGTTTTGACTGGCGAACCGGAAGCTTTTCTCCTGCAATTTATATGTACGTTTAGATCATAGGATAACTGAAAATTCAAACATGTAAGAACACCTGTGATCATCTCCAGCAATGTATATGCAACAGGAACATTGATTTCACTTGTAAGGATTCATTGCTTTAAGCACAAATAGACCAATGCGTATGCAACATTTCCTCCCCAGGCGTGTCTACGCATTGATCACTGTTGCTGAACTTTGAAGTTTGCCGAGTCTTAGCTTTCAAAATATTTGTTACCTTATTGATTTGTTGAAGTAGTTCGGGACTTATTACGATCCAATGACGGAAGAGTTCAATGCTAGTATTCTACTTACATGGAACGCTGAGTATATGCCATGTACACAGTACTGACTGTTATTGCAAAGGATTGTCTGATAACAAGAAGGAAAACCTTTGCATGATGAAAACATTGATAATTTGGGATTTATAGAATCATTATTTATCAATTTGGACAATCAGCAAAATAGATTAGTTGTCGTTCTAAGGAATTTCATTTGCATATTCAAGATGTTCTCGAAACACGAACGTAGAAAGGCTTCAATTCTTTTCTTGACATGATTGCATATAGATAAACATTTGTAAACTCCTTGCATTCAAAGCTAGCACATCATTGTTTGGATTACATCAGTTATACCTTTTATCTTTTGTCAGGTATAAAGACAGGTATTCGAGTGATGTGAATGAAGGCAGTAAAACATACCCTGATATAATGTTTACCTTTTTAATATCGGATTCATATGAATTACTTTGAAGATTTGTGTAAACAACATTCAATCTTAATAAAGCGTCTTTTATTGACAGGAATTTATTTAAAGACGACCGAATATATTCTCGTTCTCTGGGACTTTCAGATACCTTCACTAAAGATAAATATAAAAATCGATATATATATATATATATATATATATATATGAAAGTAAATATGAAATGTAATACATCTAAGAATATTTCTACGCAAAACAAAAATATATGTAGCTTTCACTACTACAGCAAAAAGGTCGAGATCAATTCTTTAATTTCACTAATTCAGACTTTTACAACTAATACCTACTATATTGTGTAGTTGGAGCCAAAAAACCCTTTCTCTTTGCGTATTCCAACTGTAGAAGGATGTTCCAGTATATTCCCAAGAACCGTTACTTTGTCAAACAAACTCATGGTTAGATGCCTAACTGAGTATTACAATCTTAACATCTTCAAGTCAAGGTCATCCGTTTTATATTTTCTGTATCCTCATAATAATCGATTCTCAATTGAGCACTTTTTAAAAATTAATAAATGCCAGAGAACTCAGAATCATACAACCTTTAGTCATCTTTACTTCGATATATATATATATATATATATATATATATATATATATATATATATATATATAAACATTGTTCTGGTAATTGTCCTTATATTTATTGTTATATTTACAACGAAATTCTGTAGGTAATATGCGTTGGAATTTCGAACCGTACGCTTTATTTAGTTCACGGAAGTAAATAGTTATTATACCACCTGTCATTAGATAAAACGTTGGTTGAAGTAATTTTTTATAGCAACGACGGAATTTGACTGAGAAATAACTTCTGTTAATAAATGTGTCAATCGCTCCAAAAATGGCGGAATTTTTTATTTTAATCTCTAAATTTTAGATTCCAATCAAAATAATTTCTGTATGTAATGCACCCGAGTATTTTGCTTACTAGAAATAGAACATGTAATCATTTAGCTTTCAACTAAGCTAGAATTAAATTTAAAAATTAAATTGAAAAGTTAGTTATCGAAAATAAGTGGAGGTATCGACTATACGACTAATCAGTTATATTACAAATATATTTAACCCAAACAAATATAGAAAAACGTTTGTTCAACTGGTCAGTTGATTCTTATTAGGCTTAAATAGAATGTGGCAGTCTTTGTTTTTTCCACTGATCATTTGATAAGAAGTTAAATGCATAACCCCTTTGCAATGGGCAAAAATAGAGATATCTTCTTGCAAACATTCTAGAGATATCTTCTTGCTAAACATTTGGAAAATGTATCTTGCTTTTAATCCCTTATTCACATTTAACTGAAAAGAGAATGATAAACCGAAACAAATTAATTATCAGAAGATGGGAGATTCAATCAATATATTTTTTTTTTTTTTTTTTTAATCGTTTCACCCCGAGCAAGGCAGAAACGCCACTGATGTGCAGGGGGTTACATAAGTGTAGAAAGATTAATTAGAAAAGAGTGAGGAGTACAAGCTAGTTAGAAAGGAACAATAGAAAACTGAGAAAGCAGGTGCAATGACAGGTACATGGGCGGAGAGAAAGGGAAGCTTATACAGGGGAGGGGAGAGAGAGCTAGAGGCCAGTGGTTAGTAGGTGAGTATTAACTTTGCTTTTAAATTTCTGGAGGTCGTAGCCGTCAGGAAAGCAAGAATACGGGAGTGAGTTCCACAGGCGGGAAGTGCGAGAGAGGAAGCTGCAGGAGTAGAATTGTCGTCTGCGTTTGGCTAACCTGACTGTGAATGGGTGGGACCCAGTTGCCAGTCTGGTTGAACGGGTAAACACCTGTTGAGGAGGCATCAGTGACTTAAGCTCATCCGAGCAGAAGCCATGAAAGTATTTATAGAAGAGACAGAGGGAGGCCACATTTCGACGATGGGAAAGTGGCTGCAGACGAGTCGCCAGATCAGTACCTATCACATTACAGACTCTCCTTTGGAGCTTGTCAAGAACACTGAGGAGAACGGCAGGGGCACCTGACCATAAATGGCAGCAGTACTCCATGCACGGACGGATGGTTGACTTGTATATATGCAGGATGGATTCAGGTGGAAAAAACATCCTGGATCGACATAGTGACCCAATCTTCTTAGCAGTAGATTTTGCTATGGATTCAATATAGTGCTTCCATTTGAGGTCTGAGGACAGGGTAAGTCCGAGGAGGCGTAGTGTATTACTCTCCGGGAGAATCATCTGGTCCATGCTTATGGGAGGCAGAAGAGGTTGCCTGTAATGGTTGACAGACAACAGCTTGGTCTTAGAGGAATTAAAGTTGACAAGCCACTTCTTGCCCCAGTTCACCACAGAGTGTAGATCCCGCTCAAGGTCAGCAGCGAGATTATGTCTGTCCGCCACGACAGGTTTCTTACTGGAGCGGGAGTATATTGTAGTGTCATCTGCGTAGATGCCTACTTGGGACCTGATCTCATCTGGGAGGTCGTTGATGAAAATAAGGAAGAGCGTTGGGCCCAGGATAGAGCCTTGTGGGACACCAGCATTCGTGCTGTAGGACGAAGAGGCACGCCCATTCAGAACGACCTTCATTTTGCGGTTATTTAAGAAAGATTGGATTAGGTCAAGCAGGCGACCGGTAATACCATAACCGCGTAGTTTGCATAGGAGGCCAGGGTGCCAAACCCTGTCGAAAGCCTTGGAGATATCCAGAGCAACCGCGCGAGCCTCGTCAGACTCATCAAGGGCCTGTAGCATGTACTCCGTTACAGTAGTTAGCAGGTCGGCTGTGGACCTGTCAAATCGGAATCCATATTGCCTGTCGGAGAACAGCTTGTGGGCGGTGAGATGATGAACTATTTCAGCATTTATTATAGCCTCGAACACTTTCCCGAATATTGGTAGGAGACTGATAGGGCGATAGTTGGATGGGTCCGAGGGTTCACCACAATTCTTAAAGACAGGAACGACTGAGGAGAATTTCCAGCATGCAGGAAAGCAGGAAGCAGAAAGGCAGTAGTTAAACAGTTTAGAGAGGACAGGGGAAAGTTCAGGGGCACACCTCTTAAGGACTATCACCGGGATTCCATCGTCTCCACACGCCTTATGGGGGTCGAGTTTTGAAATTACTCTGGATACTATTGTCGGGGTAATATACACGTCATGCAGTTTGGCCTCAGTTCTAATAGGGAAGTCGGGTGGGTGCACTCCGGACGAGTCGAGTGTGGAGTTGGATGAGAATCTGCGGGCAAAGCACTCAGCTTTCTCAGCAGATGACGTGAGAACGTCAAATCCATGGATTAAAGGAGGTATTGAGGATTTCCTATTGTTGAGCACTCGTTTACAAATCCTCCAATAGTCCTTGGAGCCGAACTTGCGGTCAGCTATGTGCTGTCGCATTCTCTCCGCAAACAACTGTTTGGCGTCATTTAGAGTTCTCTTGCACTCACTGCGAGCGGATGTGAACAGGCGCCTATTGTGATCAGTTGGCTGTCTCTGGAATAGATGGAAGTAATGGTTCCTGTGGGCAATGGCGGCTGAGCAGGCTGGAGAGAACCACGGAGGGGAATGAGGTTTTAAGCAATACTTCCTGGTGGGTATGAAGGCATCAATGCCAGCTTTCACTCATGACGAGACCTCAGAGGCACAGTCATCAACTGATAGGTCAAACACTTTTCCCCAAGGGACGTCGCAGAGGAAATCGCGAAAGGCTTCCCAGTCAGCTTTTTGGTAGTTATGCTAGGGTATAGATTATAGATGTGTAGTTATATTAGGAAAAATAAGTATACGTTAGGGTATATTTTAGACGGTGATGACAAATGGAAGTTACTTCGTTAGTTTGATTGAGTGAGTTTAGTCTTACGAAATACTCCATTGCAAATTCTAATTGACGAGAAATAAATATTAATCATGAGTGCAAAACTATCCATACTCATCCACAACATTAACAAAGGATAAAAGTCAAATATGACGACCTATTTGACATCACAATGGGATTTCTAGACTCGGTCAATTTCTCACATCTTGTTGGTCGACTTATTCTGTACAATCTGACAGCGTGTAACGATATAAATATTGAAGATATAAGATTGTACAGGGATGATGGTCTTATGGTGGTAAAATTTCTACTAATGTTAAAGTGCTAATGTTAGAATTAAAAAATTAATACATGGAGAACTAAAAAGTCTTAAACTTAAAGTTACTATAAAAACTAATCTCAAAGTTGTAGACTTACTAGATGTAACACTTAATCTAGTCGATAACACTTACTCCCCCTACTTAAAAAATAACGCTATCCTATATACATTTACCCTAAATTAAACCACCCTCTATCAATCATCAAGCATATAACCTTCTCTTTGAAAACATATATATAATTTATAAACATAGTAAATTCTATGAAACTACTTTTAAAAATAGTGGCTACAAATGCCTTGACCTGAAATATAACAAACATAATAATAACAACAACAATAAAAATAGAAAGAGAAAAATCATTTGATATACACTCCCATTTAACCAGATAAGTACTAAGTTAGGATATAAATTCCTTAAATTAGTAGGAAAACACTTCCCTAAAAATGACCCCCTGTACAAAATTTTTAACAGAAATACTCTGAAATCGAGCATTGAAAAGATCATCAAAAACCATAATAATAGAATTTTAATCAGATATAACAACCTAAACAATCAACAACGATCTAAAAAAATTAATGATCACAATAACAATTATTGCAATTAAAGAAAACTTATTGAGTGTCCATTAGAAAATAAATGTCTAACTAACTCTATAGTCTACCTATGCTCTATATCTACCACAGAAAATCACACACTAATTTTTTTTTATGTCGGTTGTACCAAGAAACATTTTACAACATACCATTATTTTCACACCTTATCTTTTAATAATAAAACTTACCGCAACAGCACATCACCTTCTACTTATTATTGGCAATTAAAAGATTCTACTTAAACCCATATCGTAAAATGAAAAATATTTTAAAAACAGAACTTGGAAATATTTACAGGAGCCATGTTTTCTATGTTTACAGGAACACTTACAAATTATCGAATTCGCAAAACTAAAATTACACAATAAACGTAACAAAGTAACTTCCATTTGTCATCATCGTCTAAAATACACATGAAAGTATAGTTAATTTTTCCTAGTATAATATAGGGTGAGTCACAGAAAATGGATATTTTAAGGAAAGCAAAACTCTGCGAAGATTTTAACACAAACTTTATAATGTATGGAATGTTATGGAATGTTTATGAGCGAAAAATTATGTCTGAAAAATGATGGCCATTTTCACGAGTACAACTTTGAAGCCGCTCTTTAAAGTTGGCCTCCACTCCTACCAAAGTTTCTTCACCGATTTCTAAGATATTTTTACGTATTGCAGTCTTCAATTCTTCAAGCGTGCGGGGTTTTCCTTCATAGACACGTGATTCCAAAAATCTCCACAGATAAAAATCTCACATGGAAAGATCGGGTGAGCGCAAAGCCCATGGGAGATCCCCAAAGCGTGAAATCACATGATTAGGGAAATGCAGTTCGAATAGCAGCAACGAGAAACCGGGGAGGCGAGTTCGAATTCCAGTTGAATCCATTTTATTCACTTCCGCGCAAATACCCTTGGGAAATGTATTAATCCGTCTCTTCCTTCCAGTTATGGGTTAAATAGCAGGACAGATTGGGTTCTATAGCCTTGGTCGGCAACCAGTCTACCGCAGAAAGCAATGGCAACCTACTGCGGGATAATCTTCTGCCCAGTAAGTCATGTCTCTTTCGAGACATGATCGCCCAAGCGTGTATCACGTATGGCACTTAACTGACTGACTGTCATAAGCAAACACACGGTGTTCTCTACTTTACGGCGCCATGATGGCTACTGAAAAGAAAAACAAATTATGAATAACAAAATAACAAAAACAAAAAGAACTAACGATAAAGAAAAACAAATAACAACCAACTAAATGGCATCCTAAGCGGGTTTAAATACTACCTTCCTCACTTCCCTTTCCCCTACTCAATGGGAGTAAAGAACGTTCCAAAAACATCAGTTTCTCGTGACTCATCATGTCTAACTACACATCTGTAATCTAACCCCTAGCATAAATTGATTGATGCTCTCATCTACTGATAATTAATTTGTTTCGGCTTAACGGAGAGATCACCCACTAAGTCAACTACATATGTTCGGCGTGCAGTGTATTAAAAAAAACCTTTCCCGTCTTTATTACTTGTTCACTACTTTAAGTGAAGAACAACTTAAAGAAAATTCTGTAACAGTTTCACAATGACATGCGATAACTTTTCAGACTTGATAAATGCTACTTGTGTAACATTTATTTCAACACTGGCATAGAAAACGTCTGGGCCACAAGTCATTTTATTGCATTACGCCCCCTTTAACCTTACAGTTATTCACTGAAACAAATCCTTCAAAACTTTAATTATATATATATATATATATATATATATATATATATATATAATTCAATTTGTTATACAATTAAAAATTAAAAATACATTGCAACACGGAAATTTCTGTATATAGATATATATATACATATATCGTTCTGGTAGTTGCCTTGACTTTTTGTTGTTACATTTACAACGTTTCAGACGTTGTACGGTCTGAAATTCTGTAGGTGATATGCAAGAAGATTTTATTAATCCATGGAGGTAGATATTAGGTTGGTGCAAAAATAATGTCGTTTTCTCACATATGTTAAATTTATATATGATTTCTGAATTAATTCATTGATATATATAGCCATGTTATATATCATTTTGAAGCGCGTTTTTCGCTCTATCGAATCATGTTATTCGTTACCCTTCTCAATCGATACATTCATTTTTTGCAGGCTTTTCGACAGCATGGACAAAATTCAAATCCGCACGATTTTCTTGTTCCAGTTGAAACTAGGCCGAAAAGCTGCCGAGACAGCTCGTCATATCAATGATGCGTTTGGCTCAGGAACCACTAACGAATGTGTGGCACTACGGTGGTTCAAGAAATTTCGGAATGGTGAAGATGAAGACGGTCGTGGCCGGCCGATTGCGGTTGATAACGAACATTTGAAAGCCTTAATTGAAGCCGATCCTCGCAAAACCACACGAGAAGTTGCTGTTGAACTCGAGGTCAACCACTCAAGAGTCGTTCGCCCTTTAAAGCAAATAGGAAGTAAAAAAAGTTGGATAAATGGGTGCCGCATGAATTGAACGATAATCAAAAAATCTTTGTTTTGAGGTGTCTTCTACGCTCCTTCTGCGCAACAAAAACGTTTCTCGAGCGGATCGTGACGTGTGATGAGAAGGGATCCTCTGCGACAACCGGCTACGTTCAGCACAGTGGTTGTATGCCGGAGAAGCTCCACAACACTTCCCGAACCCAAAATTGCACCAAAAAAAGATTATGGTGATTGTTTGGTGGTCTGCGGCCGGTCTCATCCATCACAGCTTCTTGAATCCGGGCGAAACGATTACGGCGGAGAAGTACTGCCAACAAATTGACGAAATGCACCAGAAGCTCCAACGTATGCGCCCGAGATTGGTCAATATGAAGGGACCAATTCTCCTCCATGACAACGTTCGCCCGCATGTTGCTCAACTGACCCTGCAGAAGCTGAACGAATCGGGCTACGAGACTCAGCCTCATCCGCCATATTCACCGAACCTCTCGCCAACCGATTATCACTTTTTCAAGCATCTCGACAACTTCCTACGTGAAAAATGCTTCAAAAGCCGAGATGATGCCGAATCGGCCTTCAATGACTTCATCGCTTCCAGAACTCCGGATTTCTATGCTAATGGGATAAATAAACTTATTTCTCGTTGGCAAAAATGTGTCGATTCTAATGGTTCTTATTTCGATTAATAAAGTTTATTATGAAAGGAGGAGTTATCATCTTTTGAAGTTGAACGTCAAAAAACGACATTATTTTTGCACCAACCTAATAGTTATTATACCACGTGCCACTGGATAAAACGTTGGCTGAAGTCCGTGGTGTTTAGAATACTTTGCCGTGGCCTATTTGGACGATATATTGGTGTTTTCAGAGACACCGGAGTAGCATTTTGCTGACCTTGAGCGGGTATTGGTCCGGTTACGAGAAAAACGGACGAAAGTTGCCAAAGTGCCAGTACCTGAAGGAAAAGACAAAATACTTTGGATTCATAGTGAGTAACGAATGGATTACGCCAGACCTAGAAAAGGTTGAGGTCATTAGAGTGTAACCCTATTTTCAGATGGCTAGTATTAATTTTAAGTGATTTTTAACATGATAAGAGATTTCTCTAAAATTGGTGAATACAATTATTTTTGTCGAGTAAAGTAGCCGAAATGTTAACATGTGGGAAAATACAAATACAGAAATCACTGAGTGCACAATTGTTTTGTTGAGAGAAGCAAGCGAAATTTATCAAAGTTAGTCAAAATATTTGTCAATGTGTTTTAACAATATGCGACACTAGGTCAAAATACGGCCTTGAGAATTTCCTGTGTACTGATTACCATGATAGCTGGTACAAACCGGCAGACAATAACAGGGAATGGGTTTTCCCTGGAAGTTGAAATGTTAAATGCAATTGTTTTCATTTTGAGCTGGTAAGAGTTTTACAGTGAGGAAAATAGAAACCCCATACATAACTTTCACACCCCGGTCTGGATGTTTGTTTAACAAAACCAGAGTGTAAGTCGAAATTCGTTATTTTGGTGTCCGAGCATGGGATGAGAAGTTAGAAAGAGATTTGAATGGCGGTTTAAATAATACAGTCAGACTGCAACGGGGCCTTCTGCTAGAAATAAAACGGGAGAGAGATATTGCAAGAGACAGTCAGTCCAAATTCAACCAACTGGAAGTTGAATAAACTACCGTCCCGTGAAAATAATACAACACGAATATTATCGTGCTACTGAAATACTAGCCAAATAATATTTCTTTTTCGTCACTTACTTTGACTTGCTTGTAATCTTGTATTTATTCGATATATATAAATATGTATAGATCTAGATCAACATCGTGTCGTTGCGGTTTTAAATCTGGTTTTCATTATATACCAATCCCGCGCATCATCAAGGGATAATAAGCAATAATGCTTGGCAAATCTGAAATCAATAACACAACGTGGGCAAAATCGTCAGAAAATTTAACTGGGCGCAGCCTGGAGTCTTGTAATATTTGGTACCGTTTTGACCAGGATTAGTCCCAAAGGTGGCCATAAGTAAAGTCGACGAGAACAAGTAACAACAAGTCGACACGAACGCGCAACAAAGCCAACGAAAACGAGCAATAAAGTCGACGACAACAAGTCAAGTAAACGAGAACTAGCGACAGCAAGTCAGTGAGAACAAATGATGATGAAATTGACGAGAACGAGCGGCAACAACAAAAAACAACAAGAAAAATGTGACGACGAAGTGGCTGCGTTCGCCGAGACGGATTATTGTTTCTTATAGAAATTTCATAGTTTTCTAGATAGTCGATAAGTTAACATGGCAGACCATGAGTCAGTGAGATTGGAAAGGGGAGAAGTAGAAGAGAAAGTGGGATAGTAGCAAAGCACCGCCAATCTGAGAGGGAAATTGGGGGGACGCCCAAGTACCCACGTTTGGAGGAGACACCAAGGAATTAAAAGATTGGCTGTTGTCAGTCCATAAATCCCAGGTTGTATTTGCACTTTCTGACCCTGAGACAGTATACGTGACATAGAATGACGCAACGGGGAAGGTCTCGGAGATTTAAGGGGGATCCGCAGATTTCCTGAGAAGAGGTAGAAGAGTGAGTAGTTTTCGGAAGCTCCTCAAGATTCGAGGAGAATCAAGGGAGAGGGAGGAAGAAGACGAACTACTCTCTCTTTTCGCCCGAAGACCGGCAGAGAGAAGAAAATAGATCAGAAGTTGAACTATAAATAATCACTGAAGAAATGTTAGAAGTAGCAGACAACAGATAAGAAAATATGTCAGAGGTTATCTCAAGTAGAAGTAAAGAAGATCCCTAGTGACGAAGTTCAGGGTTTTAGTTTGAAACCCCTTGAGTCGGGAGAAGAATCAAATGAATTGGAGGACGATGAAGTGTCAACTGATTTAGATAGTGAATGTGAAATATCCTTTTCTCAGTTCAAAAAACTACTGAAAAAAAATGTGAAGAGACCAGGTGTATGCTCAGAGTTAACCCACAAGAAAAGATTGAGAGGGGCAGGAAAACCTGAGTCTCATAAAAGAAATCAAGTGTAGCTAACAGATCACGAGGGGCGGAGAAATTTACCTGTCAATTCCGTTTTCGGGTAGCATAATTGCCAGATGCGTGTCCGACAGCGTCATTGAGTATGCCTCCGACCTTCGGGGGAATGAGGGTCGCTCACCTGTTTAGAATTTAACTAGCCTACCAGAAGATTGGAATAAAAATAAGGAAAGGGACATAAATGGCTAAAGGAATAAAAATGAGGCATCTGGTTGCCTTGCAGGTATGGCCAGCACAAGAAGATTGATGCTGCTAACAATGATGATGATGGTGATGATTGCAGCTTGGAAACACAACCAAAATACGATTTCAAGAAAATGAGGGAAGTAGTAATGCCTTGTCATATTCGTGATCGATTGAAACTCATAGTAGGTTTTGTTAAACAAACTGGAAACTGATATATTAGAATTGAGCTCAGTCAGGTCAAAAGTGGCCAAGAATTACCCCACAGAAACTGGATACCTTAATTTGTTGTACTCTTTAGTGTGGGACACAACTGTGATGGAAGACCAATATAAGAAGATGAGAAATTACCTGAAGGGAATTGAATTATTACAAACCAAAAGAAAGAGAGAAATAGTTAACATTGTAAAGAAAGTATTGGCTTTTTTATTTGGAAAAGTAACGGAAGATGATGTTAGGGTCAGAAATCAAAGACTAAGGGAGTTGGAGAGGAAAAAAAAAACAAAGAATGCTAGCCAAGGTGGTAAAGAATAGCATATCAATATTGAATATAACAAAGCTGGCGCTAACGAAGAATACAGTGGAAATAAATTAGATAACCCACTAAGACGCTGAGAGTGAAACCACTCTTATCCCCGATAAAATTACACCTGGGGTGTTCTGCAATTGGCATCTCTATCTTCCTGCCCCCATATTAACAGGCTGAGGACAAATATAATGAAAGAGACTCAAAAATAGATTTAGTTGACAAGATCTTAAGTAAATGCACACAGTGATGGAAGTCGGTAATAAACAGATACTCGATAGAGCGAATACCAGATTTATGAAAGCCAATAGATAAAATTAATATGGGGCAGTTAAACATAAATTAAATGCAATAGGAAAAGAAGAAAAATGTAATTTTGGTAAACGTGTCAGTAGGGATCAGTGCCTTGTTGATCGTTGTTGCGGTGGTAGTAGTAGTAGTAGTAGTAGTATGGAAAATAAACAAATACCGAGAGAAAAACGGAATAACGAAGTCTCGGTGAATGAACAGCAGACGAAAAGGGAAATACCATCTAGCGATCTATATCTGAACAGAACAGATCCAGCAGGAGTGAATGAGTATCAATTGAACCTGACAATAGGAGCAGAAAAACCGACTTCTGTCAAGAAGTCACTGAAACCTTCCTTTGCAGAGAGGAGCTTGGAAACAAGAAAAGAAAAAAGGAACATTCAAAGAACACCACTCATAAAATAACAAAAAAAATCGAAATGACCTATTTTTGGTAAAAGGGGGTTGCGAAACCTTATGTTTTAGTAAAGAGACTTTGTTGCATGAAAAGTAATAAAGAAACCTAGAGAAAATGCATGTTGCTTCATATGAACAATTTCAAAGAAGAACTTTTACATTAATGCATAGAATTAAACGAAGGATATTTTTCATTTCCATACAATTAGAAGAAGCACACTTCTAATATGCATAGAAATTATGTTCTTATTGATATTACATAAAACTAGTACGTTCAATGCATGATGAACCAGAAAATAAAGGGACATTTATATTTTCTTTCTCTGTATGAGGTTGCATGAAAATCGTTTTTTTTTTGTTGCTATATCTTAAAAATGAATTTGAATACGCATGGTAAATAGTGTAAACAGTAGTTATAATGTCATTTATTTAAAAACGACAGGCGACGTTAGAGAGAAATGTAACCCTATTTCTAGATGGTTGGTAATATTTGTTTATTGATTTAAAAGATAAGAAGAAAATCCTCTAACGTTGGGTGGAATGAGAGAAGAGCATTTGCTTTTGTCGGGAAAAGTAAATTGATTGAATCTGCTTGAAAAGATCGTAGACATAACATTGTCGTCCTGTTCTCACGATTGCGTGACCCCCAAGGTCTAATTGGATTGTGAGAATTTCATGTCTTCGCCTACCTGAGCTTCTGATATGGACAGACAAGCAGTGATAGAAGAGAAGTCACACTCCCTCATCAGTGAAGGGCTGAAGACTCAATCGAAATGGATAACAAATTTTATTCTAATTTCGAGCTGCCAAAACTTATACAGAAAAAGAAAATGGAATTTCTGTAGCTATCTTTACCACTCCGGTTTTGTGCCTTTTCAATAAAACCGAGGTGAAAGACAAAATCATTGAATTGGGCTCGGGATTTAGCAAGAGACGGTCAGTCCGAATTTTGTGAGCTGCAAACTAATAGAACAATATACACTCTAGAGAAAATTTGTAAACTAAGAGTGTGATATTAAAATACCAGGCAAGTGATTGTGCGTCACTTAGAATTGAATCTGTTTATAGTGCGTATACAAATTCAATATATATATCGTCGTGTTGAATTGGTTATATTCCTTCCGCTGACTATCGGGAATCGGGGAACTATATACCGTCTACACGCAAGTCTTGACTGATTTAACCGGTTGATAACAGGCAGTCCTACATCGGCCGGTCTGAGATTAAAAAAAAAGCACAACGTGGGCAGATCTGTCGATGTTCAGGAAGAATTGCCTCGGTAGATCTGGGGATCGTGTTATACTGCTGACACAACATTTAATTAATAAACTATACGTAAATAGATCATTTACTCAAATCCAACTATCTTACCATGGCATTTAATCTTGAGGTAAATCGGAACACATTTACAAGTACATACATGGGAGTAGCGTTTATTTCTATAATTTAACTCAAACCTATTTACACACACTGTTTTCAAATATTGAAAGCAAATTGACAGCTATTTCTTTAATAGCAGAGTAAAATGTCACAAAATGATAAAATTGAATAATGTAAAAAATGATTTTAGCTCTATCAATTTGAGGCGAGAGGCCATTCAGTTAAAATACCCTTACATCATGCAATTTTCATGAAATTTGATCGGCTGATCTCATGACTAAAATAATCACATTCATGTGAGCCTGGAATCTTTTTTTATGGCAGCTGTCAAATTTTAGAATATCTTATCAAGTCGCAAAATGCAGGGAACTTTATGACAGATTCAAATATCACTTCTCTGTTGAGAAATCAGTGTTGTGCATGTTTTAGTAAAAGGCTTTTAAACATCTTGCGATAAGGAAATTGGCAGAGATGACATCGACATTTATCAGCGCTATCAGAATTGTAAGCTAAATATTTCGTTCATTACTTGTTATAAATAACGTAGATAAAAAGCTAAAAAATTTAAATATATTGAGAATTTCTTTTGAGGGTTACTGGATGACACTAATCAGTAATTTAATATTTGACTTGTAAAGGGTGAGAATCAATATTTGTTGACAATAAAAGGATCTTTTAATGATTTCACTATTGTGTCACTGGCATTAAAAATATATTGAATTTATCAAGCGCAAAATCAAAGAAACTTTCACATTTGCTGATCAAAGCAATTAAATCAATCTACAAATGTTCCGTTGCCAATTATATGTACACTTTTATCAGTGGAATTGAGCTGATATGTGAATTTAGGCGAACAGAGTAAGTCTGTAATGATACTTGTATCGAATATGGAATTTCAAATAAGTTTGTTAAAGTTTCCCCTCAAAATTCTTCCATATCAATATATTTCAAATACGATTATATTCTGTAGAATACTGTCAAATAAAATCGGAAGATAAAATACATGAACAAACAAAAAAATGAAACGGTTACTTTCCTTTAAAACCCTTATCTCTTATTCTTACTCTTTCTCTAAACTTTCTCTTTATATACAAACCGTATTTGACGGCATATAAGGCGTACATTTTTTACTAAAATATTTTTTACAACTCCCCTGTGTCTTATATGCCCTGTGTAGGTTTTGTAGTGAACAAAACTAGATCTAGTGTTAAGATTCTAATGCTAAGCACTGACTCATTGATTTTGTTAGAAATTAAAAAAGACTCGAATTTACAAAACTTTGCTTACCACACATGCAAAAGTGAATCCAAAACAAAACTTGTTAAATGTCACACCTTGATGCGAAATCTTTTGCGACAAATAGAAAACTAGGAAACATCTAAAAACAAAATTAAATAATCTTCAATTATCAGAAAGAAATTCTTTTACAGACCTTTTTGCGAGCCGAATCACATCCGGGTTAGAATTCCCAAATGACCTTTTCGGACCCCACAAACGAAATAAAACACGGGCCAAATTCGCCTGTCGCCAGAGAGAAAATGACGAGGGTATTAACACGTAGCCATGACACACGTCAAGCGATCGTTATTATTTTCTCTGTCTTTTTTTTCACCTCTTTTTTTTTACGGTTCACCCGTTTGCATTTTCTTATACGTGATAACCGAACGGAACCCTTTAGAACTGAGCAATTACTGCAAAGACATTCTTAACCAACGATAATGCTCATACATACATACACTACGAACTCTTGATATCTTTAAGTTCTTAATATTGTTTCTCAAGTACGTTTACTTCTTCTAATTCGTGTTATTCTTTCCTCTTAATAAATTTCTATTTAAACATACAAAAGATATACTTTTATTCTTTCGCAAATCTACCTTCTGTTAACCTTCTGATAATTCCGATGATTTTGATAAAACCTTAAGTTTTGTGAATTGTTGGCTGTGTTTGTGAATTGGCTTTGTACCAGACATAGCTGACCGTCTCTACAGCTACAGTGATGACTCCGACTACTACTATAATGGCGACACCTCCTGTCACAGTCTAAATACACGGAGAAATTAGCTCCCTGGCAACTCCTATTAGCTTAAACTTTCATATAAATATTACCATAATTTAAAAGACTATTATGAATATTAAAAGTGTTATCATTGATAATATTCAGTATGGTAATTTTACAGTTTTGCTAAATTGCAACAATTGCTTCATTTTTATTTTGCTTTCTTACCTTTGAATATAATGAAGTTTTTATAAACTCGTGTTTTTTCCCCTATTTTTTTTTTCGTTTGTTATCATAGCTTGTTTGACCAAAATCATATCTCATAAATATAGACTAGGGTGTATCATTTACTAATAATTTTACTAATTTTATTAATTTTTCTCGATTTCTGAAATTATAGTGCGTCTTATACACCCGTACGTCTAATACGTCGTCACATACGGCATCTTCCAACTAGTAAGAAGGTAACCTTCAAATAAAAAGTGGAAAAAGAAAACTCGGCCGAGAAACGACGAAAATTTGTTGAACCAGAGTGATAGCCCCGAGGCACAGAAGAGAAAGTGTCGCCAGAGACGGTGTCGCGAAAAGAAGTTAACAGGTTAATTGCTTCAGACATTTTCCCGTCCTTCTTAAAGTCAAAATAAAAATAGCACATTCACAACGAATCTATTACTAAGATGACAACTAATACCAAAATGTAACCTCTAAACTACACACTACTGACCAGAAACAGACTTTCTCCCGACTGCTACCAAGATCTGCCTTATCGAGGAACTTTTTCAACCTAGAACTTGCCTTAATCAAAGTCAAATAAGTAAATATATTATTTATTTTACACTTTTGAGTCAGTTCGGTCGTTTTATTTCCAAAAGTTCCGATGAATAAGACGAAAATACTAAGTACCTCCAGCAGTTCTCCACATATACTCCACATATATGCTTTTAAAATGTTCAATCATCTGGACGAATGACGCTATTCATTCAAATGAGAGTCAGATTCATTTTCATGAAGCAAGACGATCGATGATCATGATATCAAGTACATAGAATTCTGGCTCCGATCACCGAACATTTAATAGAGCATTTATGTACTATGAAAAGAAAGAAAGATTATACTAATGAAAGTCAACATCAGAGATCGTATGAAAGAAACAATACGGAAAATTTGCGCAAAAGAATTTAACGGGGACGTATGTATAAACTGTGTAGCATCATTGACTTGCAAAGTATAAGCATTGACCAACAGAAACATTTCATTGTAAATAATAACTTTTCAATTGAGGTTAATACATATTTATCATGCAATCATTACACAATAAAAGAAAATTATTTTCGCAGCTTTTGGGCGTATGTTCAAATTGTTTGCACGGTGATATAAAGGTAGTTTCTTCTGATTACTTTTATGAATTCCATAAATGAAATTGTAAGAAATAAATGATAGAAAATATTTCACATCAATAATATTGAGGTTTCGCGCACTGGAGATTGATGTCTGAGGAAATAAACACAATTCAATGTCACAAATAATAATTTCTAGCGGCCTTGAGCTCGTATTCCTTGACACGAAGCATTGCACTTTATTTTATAATTTCTATAGTAATGTGTGCTACCGTACGAATGTTGATAACAGCGTCCGTTTCTGGGACTACAGATAACGAAAGGTTTCTTAATTTAAAACGCAGGGTGGATAAATGGGGTTAGGCCTGATAACGGAACCTATGATGTCGGCTAAAGAAAGAGAGAAATAGACTGAGAAGGTAAAAGAAGAACATACGTTATGACTGACAACGCAACGGACCGCAGGTATAAGATGATGAAAAAAAAAGATAAGAAACAAGCATATATATATATATATATATATATATATATGTGTGTGTATGTGTGTGTGTGTGTGTGTGTGTGTGTGTATCGGTATCAATAAATATACATATGCATATACACGCAAGTACAAGTACATATAATTATATATATGTATATGTATGTATGTGTGCGTGTATAGGTATCAATAAATATACATATGGATATACACGCAAGTGCACGCATATGCAATTATTCTCTAGTGTTAATAAAACAGTGCTCAATTTAATATGACAGAGCTATTAGATACCTTCAATATTTCGCGGGAAAAATAGCATAGCGTAATGAAAAATGACACAAACTTAACGAAAATAAAATTTTACCGTTAAAATGTTCATGTTATTATTAAGATGAAAGACCAAATATCTTTTAATTATTTTTGAAAATTTTTGAATCCTTTCTAACAAGTTCAGAATTTTGGTTAAAATCTTGTTTTGTTTATGTCATCGCCTGTTAACACTGATTTTTTTTTTTTTGCGTAGAAAATACTTTTATTTGAAAATTCTTGTAAATATTGAATAATTATCCGGTTTTAATGAAATTTTCAGGACTTATTCACAAATCAATGAAATGTTTTTTTAGAAAATATTGGTAAAAAAATTGTTTTAAAAATGTGTTACCTCCATTTACTTAATTTCATAAAAATTCGCACATAACCTTCTTGTTCTCTGACATTTTTTTGTTAGAATTAGGAGTCTTTGAAGATTGTCAATCACCTACATTTTTTTCTAATTAGTGCAAACTAAATAAAAATCTGCTCTGAATTGAAAATAGATAAATCGAATACAACTATGACATTACTTAATTAGAAAAGTTTCAAATTGCTTTTGTAAATAAGTAATATTAATATTATTGTCTGAAGAAATATTTTTTTTAAAGAATAGTGAAGTTTTACAAGAATTCTTTAAATTTTTTACATTTTAATTATAATAAATTTATAATAGTTTAAAATAGTGTAAAATTCTGTGTTGCGGTGTTTTCTGAAGGTTTTATAATAAAGTGGAAATAAAATTTACAATTTCAAACTCGCAAAGATTATTAAACGTAGTGGTGCCGTCTATTTATAAAATAATTTTTATTTACTTGTATGGTTGACTAAAACTGCCATTATTATGGAAAAATTACGTAATTTTAGAGTTTTGTCCTTTAACTTAGATTTATAAAAATTGCAGTTATGTTCATGCATGGAAGCTGTCATCGCTTCGTCATTCAACAGTCTGTCAAACGTTCGATCAGATGAACACGACCAATCGTTAATAATTAGTAGTATATTACTTTTTATGCTATAAATAAGTAATATTTCTTTAAAACCAGATTAATTTAACTTTAAATTTTGTAATTTTAATAAAATAAAATGTCAGAATTTTTTTAAAAATATTTTTAAAATTGACGAATTTTTGCTTGTTTACAAATTTCTTAGAATTAAGAAAATGGCCGCTTTTAAGAAAATTTTAAGAATACCAAATTATATGTGACATTCTAATCTATATAATTTCTATTTGAAATACACCAGAATTTTTTACTTAATGGAAATAACATATTTAATCAGTAAGCTTTTAATTAAATCTAAAATGAAATCTTCAAAAATGTTTTTCTATTTTAAAAATTTCATTTTAAACGGAGGTATCGAAAATTTATGCCGAAATATTAGAGGTACCTAGAGCTATAAAGTATATATCACTGAAACTTTGTTTAGTTCTATAAATGTAGGATAAGCGTGAGCGTTCAAAAACTCCCTGTTACATGAGCGGTAAGATCACTTATTGCAAATCACCTAAAGACACTACATGTTACAAACCTAGATTGCGTAATAACTCGTTTACAAATGAAGAATATATATATATATATATATATATATATATATATATATATATATATATATATATATAAAATAAAACAAACATATTCGATATTTAAATGTGTTGGATAGCCATTTCTTCGAGAAATTACTCGTTTCTTCAGCAACGGCTGAAACCAAAACTTTATTTATTCAAATTCAAATGTGTTAAAAAATTTTTATCGACAGAAGCCTTCCCTCCAAAAACGTCATCCATAAACTGGAAAATAAAATGTGGAGGGATTAAAAAATTTTGAAAATAAGGAAGTAAGAAGGGGAAAGCAGACATATACATCTGTATCATATTAGAAGAATTCCGCCTCCCCCATATAAGAGCCAAGAGTGTAAAAGTCAGAATTTAGACATGTCAGAGGAATAGAAGTGTTAGGAGGAACGGAAAGGAAATAAATGGTGAAGGGGTGATTGACTGGGACGTAAGCTATAAAAAATTTTCTTTTCGAATCAAAAGAAAACTTCTGACTGACATAAATGTTGAAAAAAAAATACAATTAAAAAAATTACCAAAGAGATTTTAGTTTAAATAAATTATGACTGGGACAAATGTTATAGAATAATTTGGACATAAAAATTTAAGAATAAATCTTAAATTTTAAATTTTAAGGTAGATCTCAAAAAGAATCCATTTCTATTAATACAAGTACATACATATACACACACACATACACACACAATTTAATTATCAATGCTGAGATAGTTCTGCATCTTACTGGCCATAAACTGTTCTCAGATAGAGAGTACGGATTCCGTTTTGCCAGGTCTACTGTCGATATGTTAACGACCATTACGGAGTACATACACCAGGCTCTTTATAAGTCCGGCGAGGCTCGTGTTGTTGCCCTGGATATTTCCCAAACTTTTGATGGGGTTTAGCATGCTGGCCTTCTGTGCAAGCTACAGGGCTATGGTATCACTGAACGCTTGCTTGTTCTGATCCATTCTTTCCTATCAAACCCCATAATGAAAGTCGTCTTGAATGGTCGTGCCTCCACATCCGACAGCACGATCGCTTGTGTCCCCCATGCATCTACCCTAGGCCCGACGCTCTTTCTAATCTTCAGACGTGACTAAATCCTAAGTAGGTATCTACGTAGATGACGCCATCAGTTATTCCCGTATCAGTAAGAAATCTAGCGAGGCGGAAAAACATAACCTCTCTGCTGATCTTGAGAAGGACCTTCACTCAGTAGAGGTTAGAAGTAGCACGTAAATTTCAATGCTTTTAAAACGAAAATCCTATCTGTCAACCATCACAGGCAATCTCTCCTGGTACCCATAAGCATGGACCAAGGGAGTCTCCCCGAAAGTAATAAACTGCGCCTGCTCGGCCTTACCCTATCTTCCAACCTCAAGTGGAATCATTACATTGAATCAAAAGCTAAATCTACTGCTAGGAAGGTTGGGTCACTGTGTCGAGCCAGGATTTTTTTCTGTCTGAATCCATCTTGCACATTCATAAATCAACCATTCAACCGTGCACGGAATATCTGGTCAGGAGCCCCTACTTTTCATCTCAGTGTTCTCGACAGGCACCAAAAAAGAATCTGTGATTTGATTGGCCCCAACCTGGCAGTTCGACACCATCAACTTTCTCACCGGCGGGATGTGGCATCCCTCTCTTTTCTATAAATATTTTTATGGCTTCTGCTCTGACAAACTTAAGTCACTGGCGCCCTCTCCACAAGAATTTACTGACGAATATTCCCCATACTCCAATCAACCTCTCACTGACGGGATGTGGTAAGCCTCTTACTGCTGTATTGCTATTCCATGGAAAGTGCTTCGACGAAATACATTCCTTGGTTCCACCAGGTTTTATTTTCACGGCTAGGACGCGCCAAGCCATCTATATTGTACCAAGTCATTTCATTTTCCTCTGTTTTCGATCGGTCTGAATTATGTTCCAATCGAACAGCTTTTCCTCATTAACTCTGGTTTGTCGGATCGATTCCCAAGAAAAGGCTTCCTCGATCACTACAATCTTAGCCTTTTCAAGTCTAGGGTTAGCCGTTATCTTCCCCTCCTATCCGTATAAACTACTTCTGCAAGCAGCCCTTAGCCTCTCGCAGGTTAGGCCTTAGTATCAAAAAAATTGTTTTTCGATTATGTTTGCGTTGACAAGACTAGGGTATAACTATACATTTATCTAAACGAATTATGTAACGTGGTTTACATCCTAAAAGACCTAACTTAGTGCTGCCTAAAAAGCCAAGTGCAAAAAAAAAAACAAAAAAAAAAAAACGCGAGCTGTAGCCTAAGGAGCCACAGACCGAAACATAAAATCCAAATTCTGATAAATAGAGTCTGTAGCAGGATTAGGCTGGAAATAAGAATAACAATGGGATTTCTTTAAGCAAACTAGAACAAGGAATGCGATGTTTATGCTCAGAATGATATCAAAAAGAGCAGTACAAATTTAGGAGGTTACATACCTATATTTTATATATTATGCCAAAGTGCTCGATGAGGAATGACGCAAAGAACTGTTTGAACTCTAAGAAAATTTGATTCATTTGGAAAGGATATTAGAACAATCCAGAGCATATATTGGGCGCAAACCGCCTGCATACGGATATAAAGTTTATTCAGTGAAAACACAAAACTACAAACACAATCAACTTGAACGTGTATTTATGTCGAACTTATTCAAACTTTACTGCGAGGCGAGATTTACCGAGATTTATTATTAGCGAGCACAATCTTAATGACAAAAGATATGCACATGATACACTGATGATATCAGACACAGAAAAAAATTAAAAGAACCCCAAGAGAAGTTTGTAAAGGAAAGAGAAAAAAATGACTAAACTTCATTTGTAAGTAAAAACAATATTTGTCTGCAAGAGTAACGGTGCAAGATGCGAATTCCGAATTAGAGAGACCAAAATCACATAAGGATGAATAATGATATATAAGAGAAAATGAATTAACAGAGGACGGAAAACGTAACTCCGACATCTGAAGGCGCATTGGGATAGCAAAAGATGCCTTCTAAAAGTTCAATAAAGTATTAAGAAACCGAAATATTTCGTCAGAAACAAAGAAAACAACATAGAACTCTTATGCAATATCAATCTTTCTACATAGCGGTAAATACAGAACGATCTCTTAAATAAAAAGTAGACCAGAATCTACAGCAATATAATTCTACAGAAGGATACGGAAATTACCATAGACTGAACATGTGAGTCACGAGGAAATTGTAAGGAAAATAGGAAGAAAAAAGTCGCTTATACTTAGAATCAGAAAGACACAGTTGTGATTTCTAAAACACAAAACGAGAATCTGACACTCACAGGCTATACTGAAGGCAAAAAGAATGAAGAAAGTAATGAGTAACCTCCGTAACTAGCTTGTGTAAACGGATGGCAGAACAGCGACTGGAAGAGATTTTGGAAATGTAAAACTTACTGAGCTACAAAGGATAGGAAATTGTGGAGAGTAATGTTCATGCACGAACTGAAGGGACTCGGCACACACAAAAAAGAGAATTATATCAGTACAGGAATCCTACGATTAGTGATGCTAATGCGTACATAAGTACCTATTAAAAATCAATTGGATATTGGCTCGGAAAAAGAAATCGGAGAGCCGAGATCGAATTTCAGTTGAATTCATTGCATTCACTTACGCGCATATAACCTTGGGAAAGGTATTAATCCATCTCTTTTCCAGCCTTAGTTGGCAACTAGTCTACCGTAAAAATGAATGCCAACATACTGTAAGAATAATTTTCTGTCCGGTCAGTCACGTCTCGAAAGAGACATTATCGCCCAAATGTGTATCACGTATGGCACCTAACTGACTGATTTGATTTTTGGAAATCTAAGCAAACTAATCGCAAACGAACTAATCGCAAAGGCACTAATCGAATGTGTATTAATCGAGGGAAGCCTTTACTGTAACAAGTATAATTCATTCATTCAGGGCAAGGAGTTGAAAATAGCAAATAAGCAAATGGATTTCATGTGAACTCTTTTCGAAACACTTTGATCTTGTTCTTGTTCATTGAGCTTTTCTTACGTGATAGGATCAAGTAGTATATCTGCTGTGAAATCTGAATCCTATTACAGATATGTCTTAGTGGAATTTTTTGCAATGCCTATCGGCTGCATCAACAGGCAGGATGGAAAAAAGCGAAGATGGAAATGCAGAAATGTGTTTATTAAAAATAGACAAATAAAATCCTATTCTTTGTCATTATGTTTAGAAATTAGCATACTTTTCAGCTCGGTGTCAAATTGATATCAAGCAACTTTTTTACTATGGTTTTCGGAATTTGATTATATGAGCTGAATATCGAGTATGCTGTAGTTTATATTTCGCACTCCGATTTAAAATATTAATTATTTGTTTGTGGGTACCATATTTTATTAGGAAATAAACAGAAACATACATTTTGTTTATTCAGTATGTCAATAAAATGCCACACGTGGTACAAGATTGGGCATTCATGTCTCTTTTGAGATATGACTGACCTGGCAAAGCTTTTTACAGTAGGTTGTCATTTCTTTCTGTGGTAGACTGGTTGCTAACCAACACTAGAAAACCCAATCTGTCCTGCTATTTGATTCATATCTGGAAGGAGAAGAGATGGATTTGTAGCTTTGCCAAAGATATTTGTGTCTAAGTGAATGCAACTAATTCAACTGGAATTTGAACTCAACTCTCTGATTTCTAATTCAGAGTCAATATCCATTGCGCCACAACACATATCTTTTTGTCTATTATTAAATTCAAAAGTTATAAGCCACATAAAAATATCTTTATCATTATATTCTATTATTCCTAAATAAAGTCATATTTCATTATTGTACGTGTTGATATGTTATCAATTACTTTCTATAACCTTCTTTAATTATTCCTCTACTAATTTTAGTTCCATTTTATTACGATTTTCTTCTCTTTCAATTTTAGACTTTCAGTCGTTTTTGTATTGTTTGTAAGAGATCTATACCAAAATGTTGTTTCCAGTTCTCATATACGTCTATATGAGAAGTTTTCTTGAGAAGTTAGGAATGATTCTATCAGTTTGATATATTTGATTTTTTTTCTTGAAACATGATTAATAGTCAGTTTTGCCGAATGCTAATCCCCATTATCTTAAATTAATTTGCTCTTTAACGCTTCTTCTTGTATGTGTCATGTCCCTTTTAGGGTGCGGGCTGTCTTGGCCTTGCGCATCTTCTTGTACCCTGTAGATCTTAATAAGTTTTTTCTTTTTTATATCTCCCAAACCCTGCTTTACTTAAGCTCATCAAGTATTTTACGCACTGTTTTCCTCTGTCTCGTTTTCTTTCAATCCCTCCTGTGAGTGTCAGATTTCTAAGCCCTCTTTCCTCATGACGTGCCCCAGAAATTTCAACTGCCTATTCCTGATTTTAAATATAAATGGAATCCTCAGCATCTTTCTGGAGAATCAAATTTCTGTTGCTTCATTCTTTTCGCCATCTTTGAAATGATTGTTCAGCATTTAATGTCATACAGGAGGACATATATTACATAACAGTTCAATACGCTTTTCTTTGTACCGCTTGGAAAACATCTTTATGAAGAACTTCAAATAATTCTATGCTTACTAGTCAAATTTAAATTGACCTATAGTTTAATGCCTACAATACAAAACGAAAACATTACATTATTTTTATAAATTCTTAAAGCTGTTTTCTTGTATAAACCTCATTACAAATATCGCAATCAACAAATGATACTGTATTAAACACAGGCTTTTATTCCATAGCTCCATAGTCCTAGATATGACGACAGACTACGATACACTCTGATCGGGAGATTGGAAGTTTTGAAGAGCATGGATTCATCACTTAATTGCTATTGTTCCGAGGTCCACCATAATGCGGGGGAACTGCACTGCTAAAGGTACCAGCTATAGGCAAATAGTGAAAAATACATTTTTTATGAAGAAGCCAGCAATACATTTTTATATATTAACAAATTACCAGCAAAACATTTTTCTAGTAAAATTGCCGAAAATATATTTTAACGAAAGTTAAGAGCAATACATCTTATTATAGAATGACCAACAATTCATTTTATGTGTAGCTGAAGCCATAAAATTTTGTTCAGTATATTTAAATGTTGGTAAAAATAACACAGAGAGGTTGATATGCCTCTAAAAAAAGCCAAGAAATCATTTATTCCAGTATTAAAATCGTTGTGGTTTGATATGGTCCCGAGAAACTATATAGAGTGGGAATAGGAAGAAATACTCTTTCACTATTTTAATTGATTCAATCACAGTAAAGATTTTATGTGTTGTAGGCTTTAGTTCAGATATAGATTTGTGCTTCGTGCCATTCAAAAGTTATTTTCTCTTGTCATTAGACATTATTCTAGCTCATTATAGAAAAATCAATTTCAACAAAAGCAATTCAAATCGTATCAGTTTTATATATTTAAACAGAATTCATGCAACTATCTAGATGATCATTTTTTATTCTTATTTTAACCAGCAGAAATTATTTCATAGCTTTTTATCGATTTCAAATGTTTGGAAATTATTTCCGAAAGATTTACTACATTTTCATTAATTTTACAAGATATTTTGTGATTATTGTTAAAGTTTTCACCTAAAAAAGAATCCTGAACATGGATATTTTAAAATTTTAATTTCTATTCTTTGTTAAAAAGTGTTTACTTTATAATCTCATCTTCATTATGGCCCAATTTTAATTCAATTAAATCAAAATATTTTGAGTTAAAATAATATTTGTATTTACTTTAAAATATGTTGGTAATGAATTTAGACGCCACAATGGAATAAGAGATTGTGACTCGATGAAAAAACTGGCTCCTCGGATTTAATACAATGCCGAAGACTTCTCTGATTTCGGAACTTTAGATGACGACGATGAATGAATTTAACAAAATTGAATGTTATTGTATAATTAATAAGAGCAAAATTATAGAGCATGAATTACTATGGTTGAAGCCAATGACAATTTTATTGAATGAATTTGCACAATGTGATAAATATGTCTGTTAAATTCAGTATTATTTTTTGGGCATCAGATGATAATTTATCCATCGCACACTGTGTATTTTTTTTTAATCAATTGACCAAAAGCAAAGCTGAACTTACACTAGTACGCTGGGTGTTACAGAGAGTGAATGTTAGTTTGGGAGATATTGAGTTAGTTTGGGAGATATTGAGGAAAAGATAAAGGATGAACGGAATTCAAGAACATAGATAGAAATTGATGTTGCAAATAAAGTTTTGGAGATTGTAAAGAAAAGAAACTCATCAGAGGAAAATGCCAGGAAAATACTTGTAGAAAAGACAGAGGGAAGCCACTTTAAAATTGGTGATGATGTGACTCAAGTCAAGATGCTAAGTCAGGATCTATTATATTGCAGATCCTTCTTGGATTTTGTCAAGAACCTCGTGATGAATAGCAGGGTCACCCAATCAGATATGGCAACAGCATTTAATGCACAGACGAATAGTAGAGATGTAAATGTACTGAATGGATTCTGGTAAGAAAAACTTCCTGGCCCGATACAATGACAAAACCTTCCTAGCAGTAGATGAAGCTATGGATACGATGTCGTCATTCCATTTGATTTCATTTGAGAGAATAGGGCCAAGTACGCACAATGTGTTGCTTTCTAGGCCACTAGCGTTATACATTCTGATGGTAGGCAAGAATGTTTCTCTATGGAGGCTAAGAAAGAGCTGGTTTGTTTTGGGGGCATTAAAATTTGAGAGCTATTTCCTGTTCCTGTTAACCACTGATTTGGGTCCGTTTCATGTTAAGCTGTCAGGTTTGCTTTATCCGCTTTAACGGATTTCCAACTGAGATGTGGGCAAATAATGGTGCCATCTGTATAAATGACGACTTGCGAACTGATAACATCAGGTAGATCATGAATGAAAATGAGAAAGAGCATACGATCTATAATAGAGCCTTAGGTACACCATGTTTGTGTCTGAAAACGTGCTCCTTCCAAACGACCTTTATTTCACGACATTATAGAAAAGACTGGATTAAATAAACAATCGTACTGTAATATCTTAGCCTTGAGCTTACTTAAAACCCTGTCAAACACCTTCGCGATATCTAGATCCACAGCTCGAAGCTCGCCATTACTATCAAGAGTGTGGTGTACATATTTAATGATGGCGATATTCAGCGATAGACCTGGAGAAGCAGAAGCCATATTGCTTGTCAGACAGTAGATCGTGAGAGTTGAGATAACTATTTCATCATAGATCAGAGGATCGAATGCTATGCTGAAAACCGGTAAGTGGCTAATACGGCAATAGTAGAGGGTCCAGAATGTTATTAAGAGTTCTTTATAGCAGGAACTACAAGCAGGAAAGAAGGAAGCAGAAAGTTGTAGAGTTTGGAGAGGAATAAGAGCCAGCTCAGGGGCACATTTCTTTAGAAAGATAGTGTTATATCTAACTCAGAAATGATTTCCGATGCCAGAGATGGGGTTATGCACATATCGCTCAGTAGAGCGTCTGTTCTCGGTCGGAAATCGGGTGTGGTTACTCCAGATGAATCAAGTGTTGAGTTGGAAGAGAATTTCCAAGTAAAGCATTCAATCTTGTCTGTTGTAGATGTGAGGATTAATTGATTGAATAGAGGAATGATTGAGGGTTTGCTGTTATTCAGCACAATCTTGCCGTTAATTATCTCTAGAAATGAACTTGCGAGGTGCTAAACATTGTTTTATTCTATCGGTAAAAGAGAACTCTACTTCATTCAGGACACGCTTGCATTCATTACGAGCAGATAGACAGGCGTTTGTTGTAACAGACGTGTCACCCTGGTACAAGTGGAAGAAGTAATTTCAGAGGGAAATAGCGTCAGATGAGAGCCAAGGAGATGAACGATATTTGACTTGGAATTTCCTTGTTGGAATGAAAGCATCTTTGTCGGCTTTTAACAAGACAACATTATCAGTAACATTTTTCCATTAACAATCTTTCATATCATAAGTTACAGTCTGTGATATTTTTCTACTTCGGCTTTATTGCAATCGAATAATAATGCACAATATAGACTTTCATGAAAAATTGTTTTCAATTTCCGCTCAATGGTAAAAGAAATTCGAGATGTAGTAGACAGATCAATATTTTGAAACACTGCAATTTTACGAACTTATGTTTTTCTTAAATCACTTTCACAAAATTTATTTCATAACGTAATTTATATTTCTTTCCCAAAAAGTGAACTGAAAACAATGAAAAAGGAAAAAGAAATATTTAAGTATTTTAATTCATACTTATTTCTTCTTTAAATTTCATTTTTTACTTTCTCCGCAGCAACTAATTTTGTTTGGTTCCAGAAGTATTTCTAGTTTATTGATTGATGTCCATGTTTTTCATATTTAGAAATAGCATTTAGCATTCTTTGTTTACATTATAAAAATAGCCATGAAGTATTTCAAATTATTTTTTCCTCTTACAACCGAATTCTATTATTTGTTGAGGTAGATAGATTATGAAATTGACAAATTTGGATTCGAAATTGATTTAAATATCTAACTACGTTCATCGAAAATGTAAACATTACATTGGCTAACATCGACTTCGTTACATGATTATACTCTTGATACATGTCATAATACAACACTTACGTTTTAGAATACAAAGTTATATAAAACCATATATATATATATATATATATATATATATATATATATATACAGCGTATAAGTTTTCAAGAGGTACACAAAATATAGATACATAAGCCAGTGTATATATATATATATATATATATATATATATACAGCGTATAAGTTTTCAAGAGGTACAGAAAATATAGATACATAAGCCAGTATATATATATATATATATATATATAACATAGTGATGACCCACATATACTGTCTTAATATGTATAGGAAAAATTATTAAGAAGTTGTAAGTTTAAAAATGTATTTACTGACAGTATTTGTTTATTTCTATTATTATATTTTATATTTCAGATCGCCCTCGGTCCTTCATCAGAAACAAATGATTTTAAAATTTGAATTAGAAACGTATTTCGCGAGAGCGTCTGTGGAGAGAGTTTGTTTACATCACGTGACGCGTTTGTTTACATCACGTGACGCGTCTGTGGAGAGAGTTTGTTTACATCAAGTGACGCAGAAAGCGACAGATTTTTTTTAAATATTTGTAAACGTAAACCTATCTTTAATAATACTTATAAATTTTGTTTTAGATAAAAATGTTTTTGAATGTATTTAAAAAAGTTTAGCTATTGAAATATTTGTAAAGATTCAAAACACCTAAGTCCCTATTTAACTCTAGCTTGTGTGTATTTAATTTTAAAATCCAGTATTTTCTTTCTTTCTGCGTGTTTGTGTAGAACTAAAATCGGAGTCTATTAGTAAATATTTGTAATTTTCTAAAGTGTGACCCGGTTGATTGAAGTGGACTGCTATTGGGGAATATTGATTGTTCTGGCGTATACTAAGATTGTGATTATTGAAACGAAATCTAAAGCTATTACCAGATTCGCCAATATATCCACTATTGGGACATATTGAACAGAAGAGAAAATATATGTTTTTGCTTGTCACAGGTGAGGCGTGGTGGGTGCAATTTGATTTTGGTGTTGGGTGCAGAGAATATTGTGTCGTTTACTAAATGTTTACAAATTAAACACCTGGGTTTCTGAGATTTTAAATTCCCTGATAGGTTTGTATTTTTTAGATATTTGGTAGAAGTGAGGATAGTTGATAGGTTGGGTGTTTGTTTCATTGCATTTATGGGTGGTTTATCTCAAATGTCCTTGATTTTTTTGTTTGATTAGAGGTTCTTTTAATCATTTTTTAAATTTTTGATAAGTGTGTGGCAATATTGATTGTGGTTAAAAATCATGGGAACTCGGTTGTTGTTTTTTCTTTTCTTGTATGTGAGAAGTGTGTTACGATTTATGTGGATGGTTTTATTTAGTGCTTCTTTTATTATTTTTATTGGGTATTTACATTTTAGGAATTGCTTTGTTAGGTTGTTAATGTTGTTTAGAAAATCTGGATGGTCTGGGCATATGCGTTTGATTCTTAGAAATGAGCTGTGTACGGTAGACTTTTTTAATTTAAGGGGATGACAACTGTTAAAGTGTAGGAATTTATGTTGGTTTGTGGGCTTGTGTATAGACTGATGGAAAGTGTATGTTTGTTTAATTTTATCATGACGTCTAAAAAAGAAACTTACAACTTTTTAAACTTACAACTTTTTAATAATTTTTCCTATATATATATATTATAGTCATCCGCAGACAGATCTGTTTCGCTGTATCACAGCTCATCGGTACGGTTAGACTCCGATTGCTAGATATATATATAGATAGATAGATAGATCATGAATTGACACAAACACACACACACACACACACACACACACACACACACACACACACACACACACACATTGTTTACAGAGAGATAGTTGATAGGACGTAATGTAAAAGTTTGCAGAATCTCCAAATTAAATTCATTAGCCTTTAAATATTATATTCTTTTTTATATAACATAACCATTGTTGGTACTCAGTTTTAGACGCTGTGCTAGATTAATTCTAGATTCAGCTGTGATGAGAGAGGATGAATAAACCAGTATATCCGTTGTTTTTCCTAATCTCATTGCATTTCGATATTACCACTTTCCGGAAATGCTACCCTTTGTTCTCCTTTGAGTCATTAATTTTTTCTGTTTTGTTTTAACGTACTTATTTTTAGCGATTCTCGTTTCTATGAAACGTTGGATTAACTTTTGTATTTGCTTTTGGGAATTATCCGACAGATAAAATTCCGAAATTTTGAATATATTAAAACAAGGTGATATAAATTCCAATAGGAATATGAGAATGAAAATAATTATTGGAAGAAAATCTTTAGGAAGAAACGGTATTGCTATATAGCTACTTATCTATCGAAGACGTGTTTCTGGGACGTTTTTTCATCTAACCTTCTTTAAACGAAAATTATTTGCTTTTTGTAGATTCCATATATGTAATATTTCAAGTCAAATAAAATTCCTGGTTAAGCGATTCTTCCCAGTCAAATGAATCTGTTGATAAAGAGTCTCGCGGAGGTTACTGATAGCCAAATAAAAGTTAGTTTAACACTATGGACTTCGTTCTTTTAATTTGCTAAATTTAGTAATAGATTCTTTTCATCAAATAAGAGTTCCCATTAAATGGAACAGAACACATTTCTTTTGTAATAATTCATATTTTCTAAATGTTGTTACCCTCTCTTGTTACTGGTTTCATTCCGTAAGACAATTTCAAATAAATAAACACACTGGATATCAAAATTTCAAAACTACATCAGATCTCACATAGTACAAAGGCTTAAAATGCAATTTCATGTTAACTTATCGTTACATACTATATATATATATATATATATATATATATATATATATATATATATATATATAAATTAATAAAATCCCATCGGAAGGTTTGTTTACTAGGGCAAATATCGCCAAAAATATTTGGCGAACGTATTTGTAGACCTACGATGTGTTATTGTTTGGTAACTTAGAAAATAACAATAATAAATCTTTCACCACTCTCGCAAATTCGAGAAAAATATTTTCGCGAGCTCTTGTGAAATTATTTTCGAACCAATGAAAAATTTTATTTAAAAAGTTTAGATATCTATGTGAAAACAGATTTTAAATCTCCTTGCGGATATAAAAATAGAAACCTACTTCTAATCAAGGCTGAAAACAATTACGGAGGACAGTTATACGTTTAAACACAAACATGCTGGCACACATGCACGCAATGAAAGGGAAAGAGTCAGCAGCCGCCGACTAAGTCCTTGTCCACGCAAAAAGCAAAAGTTATTACCCAGCAGCCACCTACTAAGCCTTAGTCTACAAATTCACAAACACATTAGGTTGACCATCATTAAGTAAGTCTGTCCACACATTTCACACCATATTAAGCAGACTTACGTTATAAAATAAACTTCACTGCAAATAAAATTGAACATTATACAAATTGGAAAATAATATAGAAATGTTATTTCAACTGACGCTCTGCTTCTACACTTCCTTAAGAATTTTTTTCATCTAAAAGATCTGTTGTTTATGTTGTTGTTAAATATTTAGAATCCCGGCACTCAGATAGCAACAAAAATCTCTGTAGACGGATCCCAACAAACTATTATATTTCATCAGATTTCCACATTAAGTTTTTTAAAATTTTTAAATTTTTGAGGCTTTTGAGATTAACGCTTATTTAGAGTTTACGGAATATGAAACAGTTAATACACCCTTTAATTTTATCAAGTCGGTTATTGAAAAAATAATTATGAATAGATTCTAAACAGTGTTATTTGTATTAGACAGGCTGCTTTTATCACCTGCTTATATGCAGACGCATTTCTGGAAGGAAGTGTCACGATTGCTTTTTTTCAATTTTCATTAAATATTCAATTGCTCCGTTTAAAAATATGGTCTATCACAATTATTGAAAAAAAGTATTTTATATTTTTAAAATGCAAATTTTTTTATCCAAATTCGTATAAGCAAGTTAAGAATAGTCATCTTTTGTGCCGGTTTTCATTGTTCGCAGACAAAGGCATTGATCATACGCTTGGTTAAATTTTGATTTTCGATTCTTACTGACACAATTGTCCGTTGAGTAAATTAGTCAAATTGTTGTAAGATTTATAGAAACGTGATGAAAACATTTACTTTTATAGAATATAGAAATTCAAAAACATTTTTTATATTATTATGTGCTTCATATATAAAAACATTACAATAAAAACATTGAAGTTTAGTGATGTATATAGATTATCGATCATCTTTATATAACATTTTAATAAGAGAAATATCGATTCTGCTTTAACCTTGAACCTTTATCTGTTAGGAAAATGATGGGAGTATAATTATGCTCTCCCCAGTTAAAAAAAAATGACATTCCATTTTATTAAATTCATTTATCGTCGTCGTTATTTCAAAAAGTTGTGAGTTCAGTACTTGTCTCTAGCAGTGGAGAGTTGAGTTAAAGCGTTAAAGGGAAATAACTAAGACATACACAAATAGCATGATTTATGGAACGAGAACAATATATCCCCGTGATCGAAATAAAGATTTCGGTTAGAAATTCCAATCACCTGAAGAAGGTCGGAGCGTATAAGAGCCGAAATGGTGTGAATATGGAAATAAGAATGAGGACAATAGACCTAATAATATAAATAAAAAATGTGTTGCTAGTAATTTTGCTAGAAATGTGTTTTGTCTTAATGTTTTAAGATATAAAATTTTATTGCTAGCATTTTCATAAAAAATGTACTTTTATACTTGCTTGGTGTTTTGCATTTATTTAAAGGTTTACTATTTGCCCACAGCTTTGACACTAACAGGCGCTACAACCACTTGTCAGAATAGACCTTGCAATAACAATACTTAAGAAGTGGTTCCATGCTCATCAAACCTTCAATCTCACTGTCAGAGACCTTGCTGCCTGCCCGATGTATTTCATCGTGATGCCCAGGACTATGAAATAAAAGCCTTTGTTGGTGAATTGTCGTCTAAATTACGCAACAATGAAATAATACTAATAATATGAAAAGATGAGTGGAGGCATAACGTTGCCATATTTATTGATCACTTCAAACACCATAATGTTGGCTCGATATATCACCCTACTCTTTCAGAATCATCGGCACTGTCACCCAAACATAGAAAATGACACCCAAACATAGAAATGTTTTTTATTGAAGCTTCCAGCACGAATACCAAGCAGTAAAGTGTGCCGTTTCAAAATTTGAATGTATTGCGTCATGGTGATCATTTCTCTCAGACAGTGCCCAACAGTGCTATATTGTGCAGTCGACAAAATGTAAAAAAAAGCAACATTCATGCGCGAAATTAAAAATATAGAATATGTGTGTGTGTTTGCTTGTGAAAATTAAGTTATGAATAAAAATATATCTGTACAAGGACAATATGGATAAAGATGCGTTTTATTCTGAGAATAATATTCTTGAGCGTTTTTAAACTGAGAAATATTGAAAACCTAACGATAATTTTTTACTTTTTCTAAATAGATGTTGTAAAATAAAAGTCTTACACTCAATATGATATAGTCTACAGAATTTAGAGGCGGGTTCCTCACACTAAAAAAGGACAACAGTCCATATAAACATATGTTGGCAAATTCTTCGTCTTTGAATGAATAAGAAAGTTTGCGGTATATGGTGCTGTGTTGTCATGAAAACTAGGCTACATTTGTCATTTGTGTAATTTTTTGCCTAGTGTCTGTTCAAAGTTTAAAGGGCATAGAAGTGAGGTGACTGATAATTTCTCCGTTTAACAATGGCAGGATCATATTATGAGCAGAAATATATGATTTTTACATACGACGGCAGGATAGGTAATGGATGAGAGGCTGCGCAGTTGTATCATTTTGATTTCCAGACTGAAGGCAGCCGAGTCAACCTTGACTGCTATTTATAGATGATCCGTTGTGCCATAAACTATAGATCGAGAAATACCGATATCCGCTCGGACGTCTGGCCAAAAAGAACACATTCTACAGACTGTAAGACGGGTATCAGCACACGTCGAGTGACCCTAACTTGTCGGATATAACATAGTACTGCACTCAAGGACAGCTCATTCATCCGTATCATACACAACGTGTGCAGCGGCCTTCACCCTCTGATCACTCACCTCAGGAGATCTTTAGCTGATGGTTTATTGCACAAACATCTGTTCTGTTGTTTCTCTCTTAAATGTCTCTTGAAAGACATTGTTTAAGTTTACACAACCAAGCTAGACATCAACATCATAATGTATGGGCTGGGATTGTAGGTAACTGTCTAGTAGGTTCATATATTCTTTTAGCACTTTTTACAAGAGCTATCTGCAAAAAATTTAGTTTCGAACACACTTCCAAATCTGATAGATGTACCCCTGCTAATACCAAGATGCACAGGGCTTCAGCATATTTGATCTCACATTTTTCGTGATCAATGAAAGACGGATAGGTAGCGAAGGACCCGTTACTTGGTCTGTATCTTTCTCTGATATCGATCTTTATGATTTTTATCATTGAGGCCACCTAAAACTATTGGTTTACTAGCAGTATAGCCCGGCGTTGCTCGGGTGTAATGAAAGCTTTAAAACTAATCCATGGACCTGGAGCTCAGACTCGGCCTAAAGAATATTTGTGTGAAGTTTAGTGAGAATCGGATAAAAATTGTGGATTTCTATAAAGGACATACAGACAGATAAACATACACACACACAAACATCTTGCCTTATATATATATATATATATATATATATATATATATATATATATATATATATAATCAATTTTTTGCACTATTGTAAAAACTGCAACCATGAAACTTCTGAATATCGTTTCTTATGTCTTTGTCTATGAGTGTATCAAATTTGATTAAAATCGGACCACACCTTCTATAACCCGATTTTTTCGATGATCGATTTTCGATATTTATCGGGAGTACCTCGACACAAAACCTAGCTAAGAAAACTCGCAGACGCTTATAATACAACTGTGTAAATTTTCAAGAAATTTGGTTCAGCCGCTTCGGAGTCTATAGGTAACGGACACACACACACTGACACATACACACACAGACAAATTTCCATTTATAAATAAGTTTAGATAGATGCAGTAGGCATTAATACTATGGAGACGCTTCATTAACGTGTCTGGGGTCCTGCGAAAACATTCGACAGCGTGTGGGAGTATTTGAAAGGGTCCACTAGTCAATGACCCGACAGGTGCATGCATGTGTGGAAGCAAGCGGAAGACATTTTGAATATTTGTTATGAGATGCAGTTTTTCAGGTACAACGTTCGCCTTTTAGAAATATGTTTATATGGACATTTTATGCTGTCATGATGTCAGTAGCCTCCCTCGAATGTTTGTAAAATCATTTTTGATGCACTCTGTGTATGTACGGGAATTGTCAGTATAGAATATCTGCCAAGTAACTACCGATATGATGTCAAACAAATTTATTGATGCAAATACTAAGTATTGATTATACTAACCTAGAGAAATGAATCTCGATAAATGCAAGATCGAATGTCTTCCATTTCGATGTATTTATTCCCTCAGTTAAACTAATGATCTGCACACATTCTCACGTCGATGTTGATATCTATTTCTCTGTTCTTGTTTACAATTCTTGCACATTTAATGCTCTTGTACCCTGCACCGTATTTTGTTATCTTTTAACAGAATGAATTCTGACGGAATTCCATCATTCGATTTAACTAGATAGCACGAAATCGACTTCGGGATTTTCGTATAGTGGTTTGAAATATTTGTTCTTCAATACCTTTTGAACACTCTGTGTAAACCTTTGAAAACAACACACACACACACACACACACACACACACACACACACACACACACACACACACACACACGGGCATAAACTCATATGCATGTATTTGTGATAGCGTAATTGTTATTGACATGAGAAGCATAATCGGCATGCCAAGTTCGAATTCTGACCGCGTCTCTTTAGTATATCACAGGGCTTAATATGACAACATTCATATCCAAGAGATTTGGATGTATTTATCATCAGCTTTGAAACAGTCAAAGAAAAGAATAAAGGCAAATTTGAACTTTCTTTCATAATCAGTTGAAGCAAAATGCATTCAATTTCATTTGTGCAACTAGACATTTGACACTTAACGGTGAATTTTAATTATTAGCTGAATCTGTCTGACATATAAATTTCTAAGAGTGGGTGTTATTAACAATTGTCTCTACACATATAATGTTTGTTTCCAATGAAGCGTGATCATATTGAGCCATCGGCAATGATAGCTAAAATTGTTTGTTTGTTTTTTACCCCAAATGAAGCAGGAACGCTTTTGGTGCACAGGGATTACAGTGCGAGAAATGAACAAAAATCACGGCGCAGAAGATGTGGAAGAAGGTACAAGAGAACGATGGAGAGTCAAGGTGATAGTTGATTGATGTTGCATTTATATCTTTGGATACTAGAGCTATCACAGGAGCAAGTGCGAGAATAGAAACTAAGGGTTTAGTAGGGACGGTTTTATTTTTATTTTGACGGTAAAAGGGTGGGACCTAGATGCCAATCCATTAGCACGAGTAAATTCATGTGGTCGGTGCTCTGAGGAAAGAAGTTCGTCAGAAAAGTTGCTGCAAAAATATTTGTAAAAAAGATCAAAGGAAGCCATTGGGATATTGTATCGTAAATTCTTCTTCGCTAATATGTAAATAACTCGATTTAAGACTTTATTTGTGTGTTTTCTTTTAACATAGACTTCAGTAACCAAAATATTGCCTTGTATTTAATTCTGGGGTGAATTGCATATCTTGCACTGAGATCCAATGTGGCAGAAAGTTTTTTTTAAAAGAGAGTCCAAAAAGATTTGTACTAGGACGGGTTTAAAAAATTGCCAGTTTTTATTTTCATGTTAGAGTAAGAATCATCATTACTAACTCTTTGATTACAATGAGGACATTCTATTTGGGAGACGTAACCCCAGGGACAAGGTAAGAGTTAAACTGTGTTTCGCTGGAAGACTATTCAATGTTTATAGCCAACCAGCAAAATAGAACGGTCAGCCATCAAATATCGTATAAGTTCTGTCATTAGCAGGCAAGAAATATGAAAAAATATACTTATCAGTCAGTGGACACAGAAGCCATTTCATATTTGATATATGGATGTTTGTTGTGGTGCAGTGGATATCGGCTCGGAACGAGAAATTGGAGAGTCGAATTCCAGTTGAATTTGTTGCATTCGCATACGCAAAAATACCCTTAGGAAAAGTGGTAATTTCTCTTTTTCCTCTAACTATATGTTAGATAACAGAGCAGACTGGGTTCTAAAGCCTTATGGCAAGCACTTTATCTCGGAAAGTATTGGCAACCTACTACGGGAAAATTTTCTGCCCCGAAAAAGACATGATCGCCTAAGTGTGTATCATGTATGCCACTTATATGGTGTTTAGCTCTTTTTTTCTTAATTGGAATAACTGCGTTGTAGTTATACTGCAGGAGTGATTCTAAAATTCACGCAAAAAAATTGATAAAGTTGCAACCTCAAATTCCAGGTGAGCTAAATGAAAACAGTTAAACTCAATCAACTCTGACCCCCAAAATTTTTAATAACGCCTATTCCAACTTCAGTTATTAAAAATGACTTTTGATAAATTCACCACTTACAATCCCATTTGCTTTCTTGTTTTGTCTTGTCATATTGTTCGTTTATTTTGAAAATTCTGTTAGCGCTTAAGCTAGAGAATAAAAACATATCAAATAAATTTCATTTTTTATCTAAAAAAGTTACTTTTTAGCCTTTATTGTGTTTAAGTCTACAGCACTCGGGTAAATATTTTTCTCGTTAAATTCTGCATGCATCTCAATGTATTTTACATCATACGTAGGTATATCAGCGAGTTGGGCTGGCATAACCAAGGTGGACCTTGAGAAATCAAGCATCTAACAGTTCGATGCAACCAGTTTTGCTCGATCTTGCCTGTCTCAATCTCATTTGAACCGTGAAGGAGGAAGTTCTGGCTAAATGTGCAGGGTTTCTTCATCGCAAAGAGTTGTCTACCAAAATCAAATGCATCTGAATGACCTTGTCCCAACTCTCTGTAATTCACAACCATCTCCACCACCGCCACCACGGAAGATAATGTGAATCGGACGAAAATATGCTCGGATACGAGCGCCTAACGACAACAACATCGACGTGCGTCAAAATGGCCTAATGATGAGAATATTTTATAATGTATATATTTATTTTTATCAATATATTTTAAGTTACCATTTTGTATTAAATACGCAGATCTAAAATAAACGATAAATATTTCAATTAAAAGTCAGAGAATTAGATATTCTCTGACTTTTAATTAAAATATTTATCGTTTATTTTTCGTATATTTTTCGTCAGAAGAAAGACTTATTGAAAATGTTAGTATTTTAATCTATAAAGATTAGAGTGAAATTATTTTTATCTTGAAAGTTTATATTACATATTAGACTACTCTAGTTTTGAAACTTATTTTATCCATTCTTAAATTTATGTTTCTTTTATTTAAAAACAAGAAAGACCGTAACATCGGATTTTATGATTATTATCGATGTGCAAATACGTACTTTTCTTTGTTTTGCAACCGAGTAATCTATTAAAATCTCTCGTATATTATCTCATGCACGTCTCAGTTTTTTATGCGGTATTATTTATCGTTAATCAGAAAACATGTACTGTAAACATGAGTAAATGCAGGCAGTAAAGTGTTGGCTAAACCTCTTTACCTCTAAAACTACATAATCCTCTTTAGATTACGTAGCTTCTCCGTCTTGTTTATTTGAAAGATTCCTGTAACCGCGAGCTGTATAAATAGGCAACCAATATTTTAGGTGGAACATTACTGGCGTAAGCAACAACTGGCTTGGTAATAAGTTTTGAGACAAAAGTCGACTTGAACATCGAGATCAACTTGTTAATAAACTTCATGAATAACATCAGATTCATTGCTGGTTTAACCCTATTGAATTTCAATACCTTATTCTTCATCACTGATTGGACAACATCCAATGGATAGGCATTATTATAGAGAGTGGTAGTAAAAAGAGAAAAACAGAGTTCGACATGCAACTTTTAGAGCACATCATCAAGGCCTTATGGGTAAGGGTCTTAATTAAATTACGCTTTTGGGGACAAGTCCCACCTGGTATACAAACCAGTAAATGTTGATTTTTGGTAAATTGAAGTTAGAAAACTATAGAAATATCTGCATACGAAAACATCAAGAAATGGAAGGGAAGAATTAATCTCCTCTTGTGCAAATTTTAAAGCTGGATTTAACGGACAAAAGGAATTAGTCCGCTTCAATTTTATCATTAAAAAGACAAAAGGTGTCATCTACGTTACGTAGATGACACTTTTTTCAATGTTATTTAAAAAACATCCATCATTATAGGCAGTAACAAAAATATGTGTGTGTGTGTGTGTGTGTGTGTGTGTGTGTGTGTGTGTGTGTGTGTGTGTGTGTGTGTAGGCATTTGAAGGCTATCACAATGCGTTTAGTATAATAAAGGAAGGTAAAGAGGTGTTTGGGTATTACTTATTTATTATTCATTAATATTTCGAGATACTTGTAAGTGTCTTAGTGCATGTATGTGTGTGTGTTTATGATTTACATAAGTGCGCACGATAGTAGGATTTGCCTTTTTCGCATATTTGTTAAAGTGATAGAGGGCGACGTTTTACGATTTGATGATATATCTATCTGCTGTAATTTATGATTTAGCATATGCGCGTTGGCAAGGTTTGGCATTTTCGCATCTCTGTCAGAATGATAGAAGGCGCCGTTTTATGACCTGATGTTATGTCTATCTGCTTTAATTGGAGGCGTGTTTATTGCTACATTTTCCCCCTCCGGTATTCATTTTGGTTTGATCTCGTGTGTGCGCGTATGCGTCAGTGTATTATGTGTGTGTGTTTATGTACGTATACTTCTTGTATTTTTTTCACTTCTGTGTTCATTTTATATATACATATATCTACATATATTTTTCTTTTATCATGTGTGCGTGTGTGTGAATATAAATATATATGTGTGTGTCTGTGTGCATGTATTCCTGTGCATAGTACGTTGTAGAGTGCATGCAAATATATTCCGGTGTATAGTATGCTGGATTACGGGATTTGTGTGTGCGCCTGTGTAAGTATATACAACGCAATATATATATATATATATATATATATATATATATATATATATTGCGTTGTATTGTTGCCGATGGCTGTTCGTTTGGGGTATGTGTGTGTGTGTATGTGTGCGTGTTCCGGCTTATAGTGTATTATACATATTGCAATTAGCCACGTATTTATAGGTATATATTTGTGTGCGTTAATCTGTGATTGCGCCTTACTGTTGTGGCCGGTGTGTTTCAGGTGCGTGATAGTGTTAATTATTTTGTTATGTAATCAAGACTGAGTTCCTGTCTATTGTTGATCTGTGGTGGAGTTTAGTCATTATTTAGGACTTTTTTATGCGTAAGTTTCCTTGGTTCTGCTCTTTTGCTTTAATATTGGCTATAATATTTTTGTATATCTACGCATCGTCCATTCAGTAGTGAATTAGAACAATATTAGCTACTGGCGTATGTTTACATGGTATATCATACATTAAAAATCTGCCTTCTTCTACCGCTCAGAGGTAGAATCATCGACTGATGTCAATTCGGCTAAAAGCAATCGGATGTCTAACCGTACTGATGAACTGTGATACAGCGAAATAGATCTGTCCGCGGATGATTATATATATATATATATATATATATATATATATATATATATATATATATCCAGTCTATATACATATATATAAAATCCAATCTAATGAAACTTCAACACAGGTAGGCAGTTCATCTTTCTCCTATGAGAAATATGACTCCTCCACCACCCTAAAAATTTCTTAGGTCAGCTTCTAACAAGCAGGTCAGATGGAAGGCTACTTGCGTTTCAAAGACAATCTGCGGCGATGCAGCATTTCTGGGAAAACAAAGCGTCAGATTAAAGGAGCTGGCGCCTGACCTGTTTTTATCTATCAAAAGAGACCGACTTCAATTCAACGTTATCAATTACGTGCCAATATTAAAGGCAGCTGTCAGCATACTGCTCCTCTTAATGTTAGCATTTCCTGCCACGGTTGCACGCAGTAAAGCAGGCCTTGCCGTCCATTCATGGAAACTGATCCTCAATCACTCAAGCAAACTGGCTTAATCTGCAGACCTCGGGAGACACTTGTATATCCATAAAAGTTGAGCACCTCTTAATTTTACTGAGCCCCCGACGGGAGACCCCACCATATATATAAATATATATATGCGCGCACGTGTGTATGTGTTTTTGTGTGATCATTTGTATTTAATTATTGTATTTTCAGTTCATCTGTGACATGTAAACAATCATTACATGAAAACAAGGAAATTAAATTTTCATCCTTTTGTGTCCACAAATCAATAATCATGTTTCTTAAGTCAAGATATAGTTTCATTCATTTTTATATAAAAGCATAAAAATGTTCACGCCTACAGTAAATAGTGTTCCTTATTCGGATTCTAGCGATCACATAGCCGCAACCTCGAGGAATTTAAATAAAGCAGACAAGAATATTTCGTTGAGGCAAATCGGCATATATTGCAATATGATTTCATAATTCTGTTTTTTATTTATATTTACTTAGTTATGTACTGCTAATGTGGCCTAAATAATGGACTATTCCGTATTGATCGCGTTTATTGACGAAAAAGACATATCATCGATACATTCAATGAGATAAAGAACGAAGAGAAAAAGAAAGGCAAAAAGAAAGATAAATAGAGGAAGTGATAATCCTCTCGTGTATTTAATGTCTGTTTCAGTGAAATGGATAAAACTTTCCATTTGTACCCGCTTACTTCTTTTAAAATAACTCCCATTCATATTTATGATTTTTGTTTGCAATATTATAGGTTTTTTTTTATCTCAAATATCTAACGATAAAACAGAGAAATTGTTACTGGTATTTTATTGTTTTAGAAAAAACATAGAAAAACTTTACAATTTTTATTGGGAGTTCTAGTTAACATTAAAACTGATATGCGAACATCTTTATTTATTTTTTATTTTATTTTATAGTATATCAATCTCAATCGGTTAGTAAATGCCGACTATATTTTTAGGATAGTTTCGTATGAATAGAATATGTAATCTTTGTATTAAATCATTTTGTATATCAGGTTTCATGTAATGCAGACAATATTTTTAAGAGAGCCGACTTCCGTTATTTCAGCAAATAGCCGCAGCCTCGAAGAATTTAAATGAACTACAAGAAAAATGATTTATCATATAATATAGAAATATATGAAGATTTATCTAAAGGAAAGAATATATTGTTGCCAACTTCATTTTCATTTTTCTAGTCAAACATTTTTGCATTTACCGGTGATAACAATGAAGAAGGTTTTTTTTACCAAGAGTCTGGTTTTATTGATGTATCCTATTCAGATAAACAGTTTGTAGAGAAATTGGTTTTATTGCCTTTCTCATTTAGTTCATATTTTTAGGTAAAGGCCAACTGTCTTAATAAATGATATTATGCCATCTATTTTTGCTTTCTCGAAAAGCTCGTTCATGTTGTTTATATTATAGCATTTTTGCTTGAGATAACAAGGTCTGAACATTCAGTTATTATATGCGTAATAATGTGTCGATTCACAATCTTGGTAAACTAGTTGATCTTCGTTGTTCAGCAAACACGATCGTGTTATTATCATGTAGCCAATGCGTAAAAGGACTAATACTAATTAAAGAAATAGCATTAGTCCCTTTCCGCTTTATTTTCAACATTTTCCGAAAGCTGACTTCCATTCTCCTAGTCAAACATCTTGGTATTTCACTGTTATTTATATTACAGCTTACTATTTAGAACTCCTTTAAAAGATAGTACATTTTAGATTAATTTATCTCAAACCTACTCAGCTATTTGCTTTATATTGATTAATGATTTTCGACTGGAAAGATTGAAGTCAAAGGATTTTTCAAAATCAGTAGATCAAAGAGAAGTCAATGATTGTGATAAAAGATACGTTTAATGTCCTCACTGTCTCATCTTTTCTACAAGTTTAAGAATGTTATCTGTATTTTAAGTCACTTCCAAGCGACGATCGATCAATGTCTGAATGTTTGATACACGTCTTTTATATGAAATAATTTTGTGTATTTAAATGCTTCTGGGTAGCATGGAGACATATACATAAAATATCATATATCAGAATTACTTTTTGTGGTTAAACGTTTGCATTAAATGTATTTAGAGGATTCCAGTATAATTTTTATAATCATAACGTATTTTAATTATTGTATTTTGAGTTCATCTGTTACCCGTAAACAATTATTATACATGAAGACAAAAAATTGAAATTATCATTCATTCGTTTCCCCAAGTCAATAATCAAGTTTCTTAAGTCGAGATAAAGTTTACGCATTTTTATAAAAGTGCAAGAATGTTCATGCTTTGAAAACATAGTATTCTTTATTTGGATTCTTACAATCATATAACCACAGACTCTAAGAATTTAAATGAAGTAGGTAATATTATATTATTTCTGTCAGATAAATCCGCATATATTTTGATACCATATTATAATTCTGATTATTTCGTAGTTCCTTGATTATGTACGTACAACTTGATAATATCTCATAAATAATGGACTATTTCGCATTCATCGTCGGAAAAGATATATCATCGTCATTGATTTCAATGATGCGAAGAAAAATTAAAAGAATAAAAAGGGAAAGTACAGAAAGTGATAATGCTCTCGCGTATTTAACCTCTGTTTCGGTGACATAAGTAAAATATTTTTATTTGTATTTGCTTACTTCTTTAAAAATGAACTACAAGAAAAATGATTTATCATTCATATTTGTTCTTGTTCTTACAATATTCTATTAAAGTTGTTATGCTCAAATATTTAACATTGAAACAAAGTAATTTCTACGGGTATTTTATGGTCGTATAACTCGCTAAGTCCGTATTCAGTCTTTAACTTAAGGATTAAAATTTCAGAAAAAATAAATAAAATAAAACATATTGAACGCTTTCTTGTTTAAATAAAAACTTTGGGATGAATTTGTCTTTTGATTTTAACAGATATACACTGAGAAAATACAAACATTTATTAATTTTCATATTTATTTATTTGATTTGCCCTGTAATGCTGGAATGTTTGCTACCAAAATAGGTGACATGTTTTCGTAGTTATCGTGAAGCAAACGTTTGAAGTATCAATTGATGGTATTTTCCTTCATAACAAAACAGAATATTTTGTTTTATTTCGGCTGGGGATACAAACCGATTCATGAAACACATGTACATTACTTGCAGCAGAACTCTCCGCAATGTCTTATTGTCAGCTTCTCAATGAATTGTTAAGACTTCAAATTGACCATCAACTCTTTAGTTAAACTAAGTCCGCGATTAATATCCTAATCAGATGAACAGCGTCAGCACCCTTTACTCAAAGATTAACAAAGAAAGTATTAAAATACACAGGCATAACTGGAAATCAATGAAACTAGCTACCAATAACGAGATGCTGGCATTCGCTTAGTTACCAAGATTTGCCATTCTGTTGTAACAATATGTAGAGCGCGTGTACCGGATTGCATACGGAAGGAAAAATGTACCACAAATGAGTAAAAGAGAGCTTTGTTTTAAAAATCGTCTGAGAGAGAGAGAGAGAGAGAGAGAGAGAGAGAGAGAGAGAGAGAGAGTAATATTACAATTTATCGGATTAGGTTGCAAAAGCTTAGGCATGCTTTTGAAGGAAAGTTCTCCATTCTACGAAATACGAGTATCAAGACAACAGCACAGGACAGCGAAAGGACTTGCAGAAAGATGAAATTGTTTATATAATTTATTCTTAGTGTTGCCTATTGGAAACTTTTGGTAGTAATGAGAATTGATTCAAGAAATTAAAATAAATAATATATCTTTATTTACTTTAGAGTTACGAGTAAGTCCTTTGATATTCGATGTCACAAAAACGTTCTTTTATAAGGTTGATGCTGTTACTATGTTTGGGGAGTATCCACAGGTAAGAGTTTTTAATGTCAGACCATGATAGGAGTAGTAGTAATATTAGAAATAGGTCAACGTTAATCTACTGTGTTTTCTTGACCCTCCGCAGAGCAGAAATAATATTAGCAGATCTTCTCTCAACTACTCCTTTACTCATCAAGAATGGATGGTTTCTCTGCAGTTGCATTTCTGTTCGTCAATCAATCTCACCGACCTTTCTTTCTAGCACAGAGATGTTAGCTTAAATCATTTTTACAAGGCACCAATATTCTGGTGGGGACATTGGTTTCAGATAACATCAAAAGTCTCTTTTTGTTAATTTTTTGATTGGCCAAATATAATTTATTGTCTGGTGTTCTCTCCTTTTTATAACGGAAGTGGAGCCTCCCTGAGTTTTCGTATTTTCAGTAACAAATAAGTCGGCTCTGATCCTGCAATCTTCTGGCGTTTTTGGACAGGCTCAGTCTTTTATTCTTTTTTTAGTTAAGGGTTGCATTCTCGTTAGTTGAGGGTGATATATAGAAAGGCAAATAATAAGAGAGAGAGAGAGAGAGAGAGACAGAGAGAGAGAGATAATGAGGGAGAGAAAGTCAGAGATACAGAAGGAGAGAGAAATACAGGATGCGTAAATGTCTTATTTTTATTTTTGTATTTGTGTTTATAAATTTTATTTTTATCGGAACTCACTACAAGGCTATTAGCGTTACAGATGCAAGCCTCATGAGTAAAATCAATATAGAAAATAATCATAGAATGGTAACTTGTAGAGACGATTTTGAGGTTAAGACCTAAATAAGCAAAATGATTGAAAGCATATACTAATAAAATCAATAAAAAATCACCAAATTTCTGGTAGTCATCAAGAACATGCTCCGTTCTTTGTTAGATAGCGAAATAGAATCGACAATAAAAGATAATAATAAAAATAGGGGAGCAACAGATTTAATTAAAGAGACAACAAATCTATTAAGCAAAAACAAGAAGGGGAAATCAATGACAAATGAAAATACATAAAATAAACACAAGTGCTAGTAAAAAGAAGAAAATAGTCGTATATACTAAAAGAATTAACATGATATGCAGTGTCGTGTCTACTAAAATAACTAATAAAATATTCAACATATTTCACAAATTAAAACTTAGTAATTTTAGACTTAATAATTTTAAATTGATAAGTATTTTCAGCCAAAAATAGCCGCATAAACAATAAAACACGCCAACAAAATATTTATAAATCAATAACACAAATAAAGTGCTTACATTTTAAAACACACTAATTAAGCCATACAATTCAAAACCGCACATTCCAAATCAGAAAGGTTGTTTTATTAGTCATCATAATTTAGATGGATACCGGCAAAATAACGCGAGAACATCGTTGTAGACCGTGTATTTTTAGGAATAAATAAATTACTATAGTTCTGGAGCCGATTCCTTAGAAAAACGGTATAAATATCACGAAGTCCATTCACTAGAAAGAGAATCAAACAAATGTCTATATCACTCTAGCTGCTTATATTCAAAACCCCATTCAAGTCTTCATGCAAAAGCAACACTCAACTCTGTACAGACCAAATTACGAGACCGTCTCAGATCACGACGCCAGCGTCCACAGTAAGAAGTAAATTCTACCTATCTCCTTTATTCACGTTATTACTACGCACGCATACACATACTGACTTATGCACATAAACACAATTGTAATCACATTTCACTCTTCTCACATACGTACGCAATACAGTTTATATTCGATCCAAGAACTTTACTAAAAGAAGACATTTATTATATTTAAGAAACTTCATATATTCTTGTTGTATATAAAATTAATGTTATTTGTTAATACTAGTTGTCATTTCCTACTGAATTTTATTCTCTCAGTGAATGTTGTGGAATTATTTTAAATGGCAATCGCAAAACAATATTTTAATTTAATGCATCTTATCATGACACTCCGAATTTTGACGTTTATCTAAAACTCAAGTAGAAGATTCCTACAGCCGCATTAAATCAAATAATCAACAAAAATAAGAGACAAAAAAAAAAAAAAGAAACTGGAAAGAAAATTAAAGAAAAAGAAACAAATGTCTGCAAATGAAAGAGTCTGAAACATTCTCAGTGCGCAACTCACGGCAATTATGTGCATTTAAAACATGGAAAAGACTTGACAACTGTAGGCACAAAATGTAAAAGATAGTTGAAGATGAAAGCCTTTATCCTTCGACAAGGAAAATAGCAGGAAGTGCCAGAAAAGATTATAGTGATGTACCCGAGGCAAGAAAGGATGATATAATATTTGCGCCTCAAAATATGAAATGCAGAAAAACACCAGACGAAAAGAAAATCTCTTTTAAGATGCTGGAAAAATATTGCAAAAAGTATTAGTACAACTACTTACAAAGTATATATCAATAAGAGACTTGAAAACATTAAATGTGGAATAGTAATCCTGCTTTTTACTAAACGGAGATATAAATATCTTGGCATCTATATATTATCAAACATATACAAATTATTCTCAAAAGAATTTACGAGTAGATTAAAGAATATGTTAGAAGAAATTCGACAACGCAAAAAGACAGGTTTCTGAAGACGGTTACTTATTAATAGGTCCTCGAATAAATAGACCACAATGAGTTAATAAAAATAAATGTATAAGGAAAAAACCCTTGTCAATACGCTAAAAATTGTACAGATTAAAATGAATCTATAAAGACAGTTATGAGGTTTCGGCACAATAAAAACATGAAAATGAAAAATGAAAAATAAAAATGATTAAATGTAGAAAATGAATATAGTCAGAAAACAAGAAGAATGACAAATTTGCGTACATTGGCACAAATACTAATCTGAAGCGAGTTTTTATACAAGCTGACGAAAACCTGATTACTGTCTGAAATCTATCAGAAAATCTTATTAATAATAAGAAACTAATGCCTTTGACTAAACATATTGATACGTGTACATGACCACACATGCGAACGCACGCACACGCACAAACACACAAACATTAAGTAACGTATGCCTTAGTTCTACTGTGCAGGTTCTATATTCAAAAGATCTTTTCACATGCCAAAGCCATATTTTTTTAAATCGGGGCATCAGTTGATTTTAATGGCATCCTCATAAAATTGTGAGAAATAATGCCTTTATTGTAAATTCTCGCTTTTTATATTCTTTCAACTTTTGACACGTGTTAATATACTACGATTTTTTACATTGTTTTGAAAAATGTCATTATTTACATGCAGGCTATCGTCCGCGTCTTTGTCATTGTTATCACAATATTTCGCCCGTTGGGTTCTCCATCCTTCATCAGATGCATATCGATCTAGTCAGCCTTCAGTGTATTTTGAACTGAATCCTTTATTTAATCTACGGAGATAGATTGTTCTCGTTCCGCCGTTCATATCCCTACAAATCTCGTCTTGTTCAGTTCTTATTATCTACGGTTCAGTTATTGCTCACCCCCATTTCCACTGAGACCAAGTATGCAGGGATTGAACTCGCAATTACTATGTCATCAAAATCACGAACCAACGCTTTAATACTCAAGCTTATTATCGCGTGGGACAATTGCCAGTGAATATGTAACTGCACACACTCATATTTCACTGCACCAGCTGCTGCTGATGGTGAAGCCTTGCTATCACTTTTCTTTATTTATTAATGGCCTCCATATTGTATTTATTTTTATACTAAGGAGATCCTCATAACATAGAAAATATGCTGATTCTTTCAAACGTCTGACTAACCAGTGTTCTTCTCTGTCCAGTACTTCTACTTCATTCCACCTGAAGTGATGACTACCCTTTTCCTCCATACACGATCAGCCGTTCCTGATTACTTTGTCTTCTCCTAATGAGGACTTTCGATGTTCCTCAGTCTTACCAGTGGCTAGGTTCATCGTTATATTTTTACCACAAATGAAGGGAATTGAGCACATACAGTTCTTAGCCATGTTCTCCACTGTTTTAGGCTTTACTTGCCTTTGGCTTTGCTTAGTTTATCTCGTCGTATAGTGAGATTGATTCTAAATATTGTCTTGAGACCGCAGGTAGTTTGATGTACTCTTAGTTTAAGAAAGTATATATTTATGCAAGACGATGTACTTTTAAATTCTGCAAAACAAAATATAAGAAACCTTAAGAAAAATGTTTTAAAGATATAATTATGAAATAGTTCACAGAATATCCAGGTATTACCACAGTAAAACATTTATCGTATTTCATTAAAAGAGTTGCAGATGAGAACTGACAACAAAGTACACACTAGATGTTGGGGAAGCTGTAGTATGTGTTAATCAAATGTACTTTTAGTGACTCACATTGTTTGGATTTATTCATGAATTAAAAAAATATTTTACTTTAAGTGAGAAAAGCTGATATTTATATTCTTTAAGTATTTTGAGCCATATTTGCAATATAAGTAGATCTTTAAAGATGAAAATTGATAGATACGTTGTACATATAATTTCATACTGAAAAGTTATTGACACCAGTTAGTAATTATTAATAATTAGTAATTAGTAATTATTAATTGTATTATGAAAACATTTATGTGTATAATAAAATTTCACATGACGCAAATTGTACATTCCCAGGCAAAAAATATTTAATCATTTTATGTATGTCTTCAAGTAAGTATATATGGTGATTTTCTAAGCGCAGCTTATATATAGCACAAAACTCAAGTAAGTATATATGACTGAATAAGCATGCTTATGTTTCTCATTTTCCAATCATTAGTTGACTTCTGGAAAGCACACTTGAATGCTATGCAACATTTAAATGAAACACTCTCATTATAAATTCACCGAAAGGCTATGCTGTTATGTTTATGTAACTTCCTGAAAATTCATCAATAAATTTTCATTGAACCCTCAAAAAGATGAAGAATGAATGAAGATATATGTTGGCACAAGAATAATTTATATTTCCATTCTGAGCATGCCTTCTTATCCTATAAGAATTCATCGAGGAGCACTCAAAGCAAGTTTATATCGAAAATCTTCCTTCTAATTATGTATCTTTATTGATTTGGCTTTTGTGCTTTCTTTCTTCATTTTTTTAAAGATTTTCATCTGCTTTTGTCCTGTCTTATTATGGTAAAGAAAATGATATCAGAATAATAAAAATAACAATAACAACATTTTAAATAATGGTAATTAGAGACAAAATTGCATCATGATATTTTTTGACTGAAATGGCCTGACAGAAAAATTCAAAAGTAACTGTTACAATATTAGCAGGAGACCTAGAGAAAAAATATATATTGTATATTCGCTCATCATTGGTAGAAAAAGAAAGGTCCGTTATGATCGATAATATCACATAGGTATAAACAAAGGTATAAACAATAGCAGATATCAATCATGTGCATTTTAACGTATATTCTATAGAATCCATGAAGCATCTAATATTAACAATACTGTAAATTTACATGATTATCTTTATATACAGAAAGACATCACATAAATTATGTCACGTTTGACATATCTTTGTTAAGCATCTACTATTTTTAATAAGCTAAATTACTATACTAATCCATATATATGTAGATATATGATTCAAAGACTCTCATTAATCAATCATTTTAACTACCTTCAAAATTCTAACGGTCAATACGCGAGACTTGTTCTCTTATCGCTAACCCCCACCAACATCCCACACACAACTGACCAAATATAAGAAAAGAGGCTTTCCATTCCTATCCATACCGCATGATGAGATATTAATGTTTCAATGTTGAAACAAATGTACGATTTGTAGTGCACATATATAAAAACATTATGTACATGTTCTAAAATATAATCTATAATAAATATTCACAGCTCTATATATTATATATCGAGCACTGTTTTAAATTAATGTTTTGGACATTGTAAAAATTCTTTCTTCGTTCTGTATTCACTCGGATATATATATATATATATATATATATATATATATATATATATATATATATATATATACACATTAGGAACATCAAATATTAATCATGTCCCTTTTTACATACATACTATGGAACCAATGAAGCATTTCATATTACGAAAACAATAAATTTATATACTACTCATATGTCCCTAAGAACAACAGAAATCAACTATGTCCCTTTTGACACACCTACTATTAAGCATCTAATATTAACAACACCGTAAATTTATATTCCTACCCATATATACATGTGGACATCAAATATTAATAATGTCCCTTTTGACCAACCTACTATGTAACCAATGAAGACTCTGATAATAACATAACAGTAAATCTAATTACCCTCCGTCATAAAAATGCCATGAGGTATTAATTATGTCCCTTTTGACATAACGTCTATGTAACCAATCCAGCATCTAATATTAACAATATAGTAAACTTTTTACCTATATATACATGTGAACAGCAGATAGTAATTATGTCATTTTTTATATATATCTATTATGAAACTATGAAAAATCTAACGCTAACAATAGATTAAATTTTTATAGTAACCATGTATATCTAAGAATGGCAGGTATTAATTATGTACCTTTTGACATATTTATGAAGAAATGAATGTAGAAACTGATATTAAAATATAAAGATAATCTATATACTAAAGCATATATACATAAGCACAGCAAATATTAATTATGTCATTTTTAATATATTAGCAATGCAGTAGTCTCATCTGAAATCCCTTCCATTTCAAATGATACGCTCCATACTTATTTGAGATGAGATAGATCAGATAGAAATTGCAATCTGCTTGTTTACCCCAAATTTCAACATACGCTCTAAACTTATAAAATATGCCCTTTACCAAATGCTCAAACACTGATAATTTAGAATATTTCTATTCAGAAATAACTACTTGTTTTATAAGATGTGGATAATATATATATATATATATATCAGTGGTTAAAACTAATGTAACTGTATTCCACAGTTAAATATTGTTTTTTAATCGTATCACCCCAAGCAAGGCGGTAATGCCACTAATGTGCAGGAGGCTACATAAGAGGAAAAAGATTAATGTGAAGAGAGTGAAAAGGAAGACAAACCAGATCGAAAGGAGCATGAGAAGGATGTGATGACAGTTGCAAAGGTGGAGAGAAAGGAAAGGACATAGGGGTGGTGAAAGAACTAGAGTCAAGTGATTAATAGATGAGTATTGACATTGCATTTAAATTCCTGGAGGTTGTAGCCGCCAGGAAAGCAAGAATATGGAAGCGAGTTACGCAGGCGGGAAGTGCGAGAGAACAAGCTGCAGGAGTAGAATTGTCGTCTGCATTTGGTTAATCTAACTGTGAATGGGTGGGACCCAGTTGCCAATCTGGTTGTACGAGTAAACACCTGTTGCAGAGGCACCAGTGACTTAAGTTCATTAGAGCAAAAGCCATGAAAGTATTTATAGAACAGACAAAGGGAGGCCACATCTCATCGGTGGGGAAGTGGCTGTAGTCGAGACGCCAAGTCGGTACCTATCACATTATTGATTCTCCTTTGGAGCCCGTCGAGAACACTGAGATGAATAGCAGAGGCGCCTGACCATATATGGCAGCAGTATTTCATGCACGGACAAATGGTTGATTTGTATATATGCAGGATGGGTTCAGGCGGGAAAAACATCCTGGCCCGACACAGTGACCCAACCTTCTTAGCAGTGGATTTAGCTATGGACTCAATGTAGTGGTTCCATTTGAGATCAGAAGAGAGGGTAAGGCCGAGGAGGCGCAGTGTATTGCTCTCAGATAGACTCGCTTGGTCCATGCTTATGGGAGGCAGGAGAGGTTGCCTGTGATGATTTACTTTAAAAAAAAAATTGCTGAATACGAAAGTAGAGTATAGATGTATCGTTATTAGTATTTTTTAACTGTCTGATGATGGTGTATTAAACAACAAAACATTATAGCTATTATGTTGCATATTTTTGTAATAATAATAATAATAATAATAATAATAATAATAATAACTTAATACACATAATGGAATATATATATCTCGTCTCTCTCTCTCTCTCTCTCTATATATATATATATATATATATATAGTTTAATTATAAAATACAAGTATCTACTCAAATACAAGTATCTATTAAAAGTAATGTTTGAACAAATAAATATAAAAAAAGAATATATCTGTTAATTCTATTTCATAACTTTCAGTAACATTTCGTAAAATTGTGTTTGTTTACTAAATTGTGTTGGATACTAAAATAGAGAAATTATGAATATTACGAAAATCACAAATTTATGTATTTATATGACTTAATTTAGTTTTATTCCTTCGTGCTCAAGTGATTTACACATCAATTGACGGATTTCTTTTGGTCTATAAGGGCTCGCAAGTTCGAAACCTGCCGGACAATGCATATTATTTTCTTAACAAAATTTCCAAAATGTTCAGGCTGGTAAATAAACATATATATACTGTTCAATTAAAAATAAACGAAAAAAAAAAGAGTATCCATTAAGAAACGGTCAAACAAATTAATTAAAAATTACTCTTTAATATTAAAAAACAGAGCATCTTCTCAAATATCAGTATCGATTAAAAAAGCTGTAGAGAGATAACATTTGTCTTCCATTATCGGGCACTCCACTTTATCTAGTTTCTTATTCTATTCCTTGCCTTCGTGGGTAGGCGCACGAGGAGTACTGCTGACCAGACGGTATGTCTGTTCTTGCTAGAACATTCTCATCCATTTGGATAACATGATCATTCATCATTTTGGTACGTACTCAAATATTCTGAATGTAGTTTATTTGTTTTTGTTATATTAAAGGCCTATTTGTTATTGCCATATAACATTTCCTTTTTTCCCCGCATGTGCTTTGGCAGTCTATCATGTATACACTAACGTTTATATTAGTATCATATAACCGATTTTCATAACACATACTAATATAGCGTTTAAATGCATATATATACTTCTCATTTAAACTGATATATTTACCAAAATTGCAGAAAATTATGTTGAAATACAAATGAATAATTATATTAAAATAGGCCATTGGCTTCAGCCACGGCCTCCAGACAATTTCGAAATCTCCTGCATCTCTTCCGATTGTTCTCCTCGTTTAAGTTGGTGAATTCTGCCATAATCCTTGATTTTAGCTTATATTTGGTGACACATGGCGTTTTGTTAGTTTTTCGCTAAACTGTGATCCGGACTTATGTTAAGGGGTTGAGTTAGGTGAGCAGATGTAAGTGGGGATGTGGTCGCAGAAATTATCTAACAGCCATTAATGTATTCTCTTGACTGTGAGGCATGGTGCAGAGTCCTGTTGCCAAACATCTTCCGACGTGGTCTTTCAGCAGCCACCTTTTAAACCCAGGGCAGCACTACCTCCTCAAGGAATTTGATGTTGGCCTCCGTGTTGAATCTGAAGCCGTCACCCACAAATTCAGGAGTTCTCTCATCAGAACGATCAGAGTGAGTTTTCCTAGCTGCTGTAGCTTCGTTATCACCCATGAATTCAAACTGTTTTATTCCAAATCATCTGCACTGTTCTCAGATTAACATTTGAACACTGAAATGTATGTATTAAATCTTCTGTTTCAAATGTTAAGCAGTAAAGTTTGCCGTTTCCAAATTTTTGGCAGAGTGAATTGCGTCATAATGTTGTTATTCTCAGACAGTGCCTAACTGACCCTATTAACCTTTGCATTCGAAAAAATAAAAAGGCGCATGTATAAAATTAAAAATGGCGACAATTTAATCATCACATACGTGTGTGTTTTTGTGTGTGGGGGGGGGGGGGAATAAAGACACATGTAAAACTCACGTTAGTCGACGAATTTCGTACTATGCGAAGATTTTATGTTGTATCGTGTATTCAAGTACTTGAGAAAAAATAGTATTGGCTTTTTTAAATTCCATGTCTAATAAATGAAAGTGAGTAAGGTTTTTGAAACTCATTTTTATATGCAAATTAGTATTTAAATCATTTTAGTATGGGATTAATTTATATGTTACATATTTTGGATAACATAGTGTGTTGAATTTAACAGTTTTCTTTTAATTTATAGCAATGTATCTTGCCTGAAATTTTAACTAAACTTATTTATGATTATTCCTACACCTAAAAAATAAAAAAAACTATAACAGTTTTTGGTCATGTATATATAAATGATTATTAAATAATATAGTCAGTGTATTTGACTTGATAAAGTTTCTCAGAGAACGAAACGCATTGGTTAAAAGTTTTCTTATTCTTATTTATATTGATCTTTTGCAAATATTATGTATCTAAAAATTTACCCTAGTAATAAAAAGAAAAACACACAACACAAGTACACAATATACCCAAAGAAGGTCATGATGTCTCTTTTAAATTATATTCTTATATTGCAATTATATTCTTCTTTCTCATTTATATATATATATATATTTATATATATATATATATATATATATATATATATATATATATATATATATATATATATATATATATATATATATATATATATATATATATATATATTGAAATAAAAGTGTGTAGCTAAATGTTAATAGACATTCTAAAAACGAATCTCTTCATGCCTCATTGGGAAATTTATACTTAGAATAAAATAAACCATAAACTGAGTGATGGAAAAAAAAACACAAATGTAGGAAAAAACTATAAACGAAAAACAAAGAATTAGAGACAAATGATAGCGAGTCCCAACAAACATTTACGATGTTTACACAGAGATTTGCGGGACCCGATATAGAGAGGCTTCAGCACTTTCAAATGAAATATAGACTGTGACTGAAACACAGCCGTGAACCAGTCAGCATTGAAATCAGCAGCGCACTTTATGTTATTTAACAGGTGCTCATATATGCCGAAACTTATAGGTATTTGGGAAAGGTTCATTCAAAGCGAAGGTGTAATTCCTGTTTTTCATAGGAACGTGTTGTTTAATTCTCCTATCTAGGCGCTGACTAGTTCTCTCTATGTAATTGGCTCCGCAACTACAATTATATATATAGTTTACTTGGTGATGGGTGAGAACATTCTTATGCCTAGAACAGAAAATAGGCCGGATTTGAAAAAACTACATGAACCTCAACCGAGAAAAAACAATCACGAACACTCGATCAAATCTGTCTAGTCAAGCTTTCACAACCAGCTCCAATCCAGGAGAGTTTAAAATAAACAGGGCACTTTTTAACTGTACAAGGTTTGACCTTTCTGAAATCCACAATCTTGTCATGGCATATCCTTAATGTCCAATGAATTTGGGTTTTAATAATGTTCATCCTACGTTTCCTCTGACAAAAGGAATCCCATCACGTATATAATCCCGCAAACGAAGTAAGAAATGTTGTTGGTGTTTATGTACCAGAACATCTAAAACAGCCAGTTGAGAATTAGATTCTTTCTCAACCGTAAACCCCAGGGGCTGGATGAATACCATTAAGAAAAGGGAGAAACTGATTAGCCTCCACTTCGTTATTAAATAAGTAAAAAGTGTCGTCACCTATCGATAATGAAGTTGAGTATGAAGTAAACTACCACGTATATTTTCCTCGTGAAAGTCGACAAAAATATTGGCCAATGCTGGATCCAAAGGAGAGACCATATCAACTCCGTTAATCTGTCGGTACATTGTATTATCGAAACAAAATTACACAGATGACGTCACGAATTTCATCAATTCAATAAATACAGATTCAGGAATACTAAATGGAGACAAAGAACTGCAATAAAGCAAATCACAGCAAATATCAATTGTTTCCAAAATAAGGGACACAAGTGAATAAAAAGCAAACATCAAAAGAGCACATGAACTTACCTGAAGAAGACAAATTTCGGATGCGGTCAATAAAGGAAAATGTATCCTTTATGCAAAATGCCCTTCAACGCTGAAGCACTGGTTCCAAAGGTAATGAGAGCCATTTGGCTACCTCGTGTTGGGATAATCTAACCATTCACGGAAAGGGGGTCTCAACGGTACCCACTCTATGTAGATTTTGGAAGCCCATATAAATGGGGACGAATTGACCTAGACGATGGAATTTCGTTTGAAATTTACTAAGAAAGAACCCCACTTTTTACCCACCTTAGGGGCAATTTCTGAAACTATATTTCACTTGAGGTAGTTGCATCACACGAATCCATAGATATTAGATTTGTAAATTTAGATGTGTCTTCCGAAATCGACAATATCTTATCTACATAATCTACACTTTCTAAAATAACAACACCAGCATCATATCTAGTATTGAGATCACTAAATCAAAATTGTTCTTCAGCGAATAAATAAGTCGTTGATGTTCAGCTTTCCAACTAGATTCTGCCGAAGCCACTGAAGAACGAGCAAACCTGTGTAAAATTACTCAATTGGGCTTTTAATCATTAACCGCCTCAAGAGAAATAGGTGATAGTCTTGTCAACTAAGCGTACAAGACTTCAAACTCAGAAAAATATTTCTCCTTATGAGGCATAGATGGTGGAATACAAAAATCAAAGACATGAGCAAGAACAAACGACTCAAGCTCAGTCAGTTCATGAGAAGACAAATTTATTCAAATTTGGTTCCATTGTGCATCCATATCACTTATGTACCACAAGATTTAACTTGGCCTCAGGTTTAGTTGATAATTTAATCCATTCTTGATGATGCACCCAAAACAAATACCGAGAGAACCTTAACCAATTAAACAAAGAAAATTAAATTTCGACATAAGCACCAGGATCTACAATACTCCTTTAAAACCAGGTTTCTAGCTGAATAAGATCTTTAATGAAAACACTTCCAAACTTCCAGCCAAGATGTAATTTTGCTCTCTTAATTCTAAACAAAATAGAGGAGATACGAAGCTGCTGCCAAATACATTGTAGTAAAAAAAAAACGTTATAAATTTTAAAGTCTTTAATATAGACCTCATCTGTAATATTTTATTAATTAAATTAGGGCAGTACCTATATTTCAAATATTGAGAGATATTTAAATAGGTACAACATTTAATTATCAAAACAATGTGTTTAGCTTAATATTATTAGACATTATAAAAACCCTAAACCACATCAGGTCTCCGCCACAAAATTGATTTCATCATCCAGAAAAAACTCCGAACATATCATTAATGCCCTATGAATTAGGGTTTTAATAATGTTTATCTTACGATTCCTCACACACACACACACACACAAATCCCAACGAGTATATAACCCATCAAGTGTCGGTTTCCTATATACTGAAGTGAGGAAGGTTGTTGGATCCGATGTACCAGAACATAAAAAAGCCAGTTGATAATTAGATTCTTTCTCCGTGACAAAATTGTAGACTTCATAAATGTCAAACCTTGTCCAGTTAAAAAGTGCCCTGTTTATCTTAGAGTTCCCTGGATTGAAGTTAGTTGTGAAAGCTTGACAAGACAGATTTGATCGAGTGGTTGTGATTGTTTTTCACGGCTGAGGTTCCTGTGGTTTTTCAAACCCGGCCTATTTTCTGTTCTGGGCGAAAGGATGTTCTCCCTCCTTACCAAGTAAATTCTGTTATTTATAAATATGATTGTGGTTGCGGTGCCAACTACATAGGGGGAACTAGTATGGAACTCCTAAGTGATTAAATATATCCTTCTTTGCGGGATTGCTTGCATGTTTTGGATAAAAATCATGTCGCCTGGTGTTGTTACTCTGCAACAATTACTCTAAACCCTCTGTGAGTCCAAGTGAAAAAAGGGTAACAGGAAACAATGAAAAACAAGACATGTATCAATAAAAGAATTACATGTGACGAAAAGAAAAAAGAATAATTAAACTCGCTATAATAAAAACGTAATTGTTTGTGTGTGATTAGGTGTAGCAAGAGTGTGTACGAGTTTACAAAATCAAGGGAGAAAACCATGACATGCGAGTACACTTATAACCGAAGTTGAAAAATTAGAAAAGAGTCTATGGAAATACATGCACGCTTTTTATATAGTTAAGAAGCCTAGAGACCGCTTTTTAGCAAAGTCAAGTGGGATAACATTTTAGTGCAGTGAATATCGGCTCGAAATGAGAATTCGGAGAGCCGACTTCGAATTCCACTTGAATTTATGTTCTTTTGCAAATAACATTGGAAAATAACATTATTAATCTGTCTCTTTTTCTTCCATCTATGGGTTAAATACCAAAGCACATTGGATTCTATAGCCTAGTTTGGCAGCATGTCTACCGAAAAAAATAATGGCAACTTTCTGCCTAGTCAGTCATGTTTCATACAAGACATGATCTCCAAAGCATGTATCATGTATGACACTTAACTGTCAAATGAAATAACATACACTTTTCCGGTGGAATCTAGGTTTGCAACTGTCTGTATTCAGTGAGTATTTTCATCTTTTTCTGTTTATGTCGCCAGTTAGTTTTTTGTGTTTATTTTTATCATTCTCTTTCATATTGACATTACTATTATATTTGAAATCGCAAGGCATTCTGTGATTGCAGAACGACTTACTGATCATGACGATGTGCAGATGTTCTGCTTCTTGGAAGTGATTAGGTATTTCTGTTCCATGTGAAAAAAAGACATTAAAAGCCTCAGGTGAACATATTTCATAAGTTACCAATTTTCGAAACATTCACAATTAAATGACGGATGGATTCATGCAGGACATCATAAATAACAACTCTAGAAAGTGGATGAGGTTCATCTTCTCACAGCTCAAGGTGTTGGGATACACAATAAGGCTTGTGGTACACGAAAACATCAGATAATAGCCATATGCTATGATTGGAAGGTAGTTCATGTTTTCTAACATCAATAATATTGATTGGGGTAATGATTGTAAGCACTCCTGATTCCACTAGAGAATGCTGGGAGCAAACAGAATAGTTGGTTGAACTATAATTTTGTTTACCCGACGATTTTGTTTTTGGTCTATTTTTAGGGATGTTGAAATTTTGGTGTTCTTGTTATTATTTAGGTATTTCTCTATCATCACGAACTTATTAATTCGAACCTTGTCGACGAAGAAACATCTCTAGCGTTCTTAACTAACTCTGGTCAACAGCTATATATTTAGTCGTATTTAAACTTTCCGATTTTTGTAAATTACAAGAAAAGTCTTTATCTTCCTCGTACCCATTTTCTTCTAAAGTCGCAAATATTAAGTGAACTAGTATGTTAGAACGCGCGGACAAGCAATCTTTTCAGGACCAATTTAGAAGAAGGCAGATTCTTAACAAAACTAGCAGACGTTGTAGTACATTGGGGAAGTACCAAACTTAGAAATTCACATATCAATACGTTATGACAAAAGGCCCATGCTCATTACCATAATATAAGTTAAAAAAACAATATGGTGACTGGAGACTCTAAGATAATTACAGATCATTCAACTGTTCTATAACATCAATAATGTTGTTTATGATGACGATGATTGTAAGCCGTTCCAATCTCACTACGAAATGCTGAGAGCATTGAATAAAATAGTTGTTTAGTTTAGCACATTTCGTGCCGTCTTTGTGCTGCTGGAGCTTTTTAGCGGTCAAATTCATATAATTTATCATTTCACCCTATGTACCTAATCCAGAAAGGGATTTGTTCCAATAGACCCAATTTGAATTTTTTTATTATTCAAAACAAAATGTTCAAATTATCTACACGAAAACCAGTTGAATTTACAAATACGAGAAAAATACAGAAATAGTCGGAAGATTTAAACGCTTTCTAGAAGCATTGGAACGCTTGCAAGAAGTTAGCAAAAATTAATTTAGTATTCCGGGCCTTGTCTGGAATAAGACAAACTTGAAAATACTTACAAACACGTAACGATATTGTTTACGCAATGCATTAAAATTAAACAAGCACATTTTGAATGAAACGCAAGATAAAGACTGTTTTATAACAACTAATTTATAAAACCCACGAGAATAAAGGAAAAGTTTACATATACATATTGAGGTGTGTTTAATAAAATTCTTGAGAACGGAAAAGTTCACTTACACTCATTGAGGTGTATTCAATAAGATCCTTGAGAAAAAGCTAAAAGTAGTTATTTAACTTTGTTAGAAAATCTTTATAGGAAAGTGGAAAATGTCGATTCAATTGATGAGTGATTCATGTCACAGTTCACACAAAACGGAATCCCCTTTTGAACTCATTCATTTGTTATATTTATACTTTCCAGCCTGCAGGTGATGGCTCAAAGATGAAACCATTCAGAAATGCGAGGGAAATGATGTCAGTGTTCGAATAATAATATCAATTTTATTTTCCGAATCATTCAAAATGATGCCAGAAGTGCCACTTAAAGCCTATGGGTAGACGTCTTATTTTAGAGATTTGATTTCTGACTTTGAGACGGTAACTTCCGGTCGACCCGACAAGTATATTTATATATTGGATGGGAATGGAAGCCGAAAATATATTCTGGGTATTTTATTTCTCACAACTAGAAGACTCAAATTATATATGACTCAGTTATAGAAAAATTCAATTTTTACTTCCTGCCTAAAATAAATATAATACCTGAAGGACCAAAATTTTCTATTAGACTTCAGTTAACAGGAAAACCAATGAAAACCTTTATTGCCTTAAATTGCATTAAAGAAAAATTACTAAATAAGGGACCGTTTTGTGATAGAATTACAAAATAAGGACCTATCCAAAGATTATCACTAACTCTGGATTTGAAACTGGAGAAAGCTACGGAGATATCCCGGTGTCGGATTCCTAAAATTTAATTGCACAAAATAATCCGAGCATACATATAAACCTATTCATGAACCAATTAAAAAGAGATACAAATATACATCAAGAAATAAGATTTTCCATCTGATATTTGATTACAAACATTACCGTGTGCGGACTGTTTCATAAAAAAATTGGATATATTTCTCATTAACCAATCAGGATTTAAAGAAAAAAACCTACAATCGGAGTGTATTTCAAATGTCTGTAACACATAAATAGCGTGAAGTTTTGTTTTATTGCCAGAGAAAATTCCGGTGTCATCTGGACTCCGTGTTTAAGAGACATGCATTTGCTTACTCTTTAATTTTCTCTTTTCAATGCAATCATTAATCCTTCTTCCCTTTTACTCATTTACTGTCGGCAAAAAAGAAAGAAGATAAAAGACACCACTTCCGTCACTTTTTCTCACTGAGGAAATAATTTTTCGCTGATTCCGGACACACACACACACACACACACACACACACACACACACACACACACACACACACATAACGAAACAGAACAGAGACGTGACATTTCTTTCACAAATTCATTTCGTATATTTTAACCAACTTAAAAAAATGAACCCTGAAAATATACTCACGAGATAGACAGACTTTTCAGACTTTCAAAATAATATGTCAATTTCTCTTGTTAAATAAATTTACATTAAAACATTTTACTCCTTTTTCAACAGAATTTCTCTCAATGTCGGAAAGCTCGGTTATATTCGACACAAGGTTATTTACTATAATAATAGGCTCCTAACTATATATAAACAGTGAGTAAATAAAATCTCAAATGGAAGAAATTCACAAAGAAAATTCAGACGAATTAAAGAACTTGAGAAAACTACATGATACAGTAATAAAAAAGTGAAAAAACAATAAAAACAATTGCAGTAAATGAAATTGTAACAGATAACATGATTTTAAAAACTATCCCGCGAAAGAAAAACAGTGCAAGGAATGCGGGAAAATGAACCATGAAGAATTAAAACTCATATACAGTAAACGAAGAAAATGAATATTTTCTAGGAGCACTAACAGAAGTAGATTGAAACGATTTATGGTACAAAGATTTAAAATATAGCGTGAGGTCGACTTCAGTATAGCGTGAAGTCTACCTTCCGTTTTGACTTTTGCGTGAGGTCTACCGCAGAATAGAAGTATAATATAATATACATATTTATTTAAACCTTATATTAGTATTTATATAGCTATATGCTATTCATATTTATATTAAAGGTAGAGGGGTCAAAATAAACACACTATTAAATACAGTACATACAGTACATATATTCATTATAGTGATAAACACTTCGTATATCTTCTACGAATGGCACGAATAGATCATTGCAATTTTTTCTCATCTTCCAGCAAAAATGATTAAGATGTGACTGGAACAGCTGAGTACCTAGGATTTTCTTGAGAATCATTGTTTTAGCTTCTAACCACGAAGAGCTCAATTGCCTGAGTGAGGGGAGGGGTATGGTAGACATCCGTGCTGCACCTAAGTAGACGATATATTGAGATAGACCTCAAGCTAGAGTAGCACTAATTTTAAAAAAATGTAAAACTGCGGCGGGGTTTAGAATAAAAAAAGGCGCCACCTACATGAACATTATCTCAACGGAAACGTATAAAAATCTGAGAGAAAAACCTTTTTTAAAATCGGTAAATGGCACCTTCACAAATCCTGGAGGTACAGTTCAGTGAATTGGAAAATTAAATATTGCTGCAAAAGTAGGTAACAGCAAATATTATTTGGATATATCATTCAATGTTTAAATGGAGAGAATTTATTGTCTAGACAAACTTTTATAAAAATGAATTTAGTGAAACATTTAGACTAAATTATCAGGAAAAGTATTTGACTCCGGTAAGTGTATGAATGAAAACCCATTTAAAATAGTTATGAAAAAGACGCTTAACCCTACTGTGTACGAACAGCTCGAAAACTCCCATTCCTTATGTTACCGAAAGTGAAGGAAGAATTGAATAAACTGTCAAACGAAAGAATTATTGAAAGAGTTACAGAACTAACTGATTGGTATGTGTCTACATTCAGTCAGTTAAGTGCCATAAGTGGGCAATCATGCCTCGAAGGGGACAGGACTGAGTGAGCAGAAGATTTTTCCGCAGCAGGTTGCCATTACTTTCTGCGATAGACTGCTTGCTATAGAACCCAATTTGTCCTGCTATATAACCCTTAGCTGGAGGAAGAAGCCACAGATTCACACTTTTCCAAAGTGTATATGCGCGTATGAGAATGCAACGAATTTAACTGGAATTCAAACTATAATACCCGTAATAAAAAGAAACGGAAAAGTCCGATTAAACACTATTGTACTCATTTGCATTTCCATTATTACGACGTTTCGTCGTTGTACGCTCCGGGCTCCCTCAGGTGCTAGGAATTTCGAACCGGACTTTTTATTACGATCACTGTGGTATATCTTTCTCTATCCATGTGCAATGTCACTTTTGGGAGCTATGTAGTTATCTCCCTTCAACTTAACTTTCTAAGTTATTAGATCGGTAGTAAGGGAAAGGCAGGCCTTGGACTCATCCCTAGGAGAACGTACCAGTATACCACTAGATAACCTGATGAAGATGCTGACTTTCTGTACACAAACAACACACTTCGGAATGGTATGAAGTCTTAGCAATGGGCACACCATTCTCACCATCATTGGCGAACATATACATGGAATACTTTGATAGATGGCATGAGAATCTTCAGCTCTGAGGTCAACTCTATGGCAGATATATACTCTGGTCAAACCAGGAATACGTTCAGACGCTACTGGACAAGTGAACTCAATAAGATCATCGATATTGTTCACAATGGAAAAAGAGAACAACAAACTAGCATTCCTGGATCTACTAATATCTCGAACAGAGAGGGAGTTCAATACATCCATATACCGTAAGACAACATTCACTGGACAATACCTGAATTCATCTCCCACCAACCGTACAATGTAACGAAAGGGATCATCAGCTGCTTGCAATATCGTACAAAGTTATAAGCGGCGACCCAGAGACATACAAATAAGAAAATGGTTACTATAAACAGTACTCTACAATGTAACAACTATCCAGGGTACATGACAACAGCTCTAACGAACATGGAAGTGAGGGTACATGAGTATGAAATCTCTCTGCTTGCTATATCTGAAGGGGTTATCGGAGAAAATACAATAGATCTGTAATATATATAACATCAAACATCAGGACTACCTGCAGTAGTGGTTCTATACTTCCTGGATACCTCTCACTGATAAACCCACAATAGAGGAGAACAAAACTAAGGACTGTGTGTACGCCATTCCATGTAGCTGTAGAAAGAAATATAAAGAAGAAAGGAGCCACCCCCTTAAGGTAAGGCTGCAAGAACATCACAAGGCTGTAACACGAGAGGAGATAGAAAGATCAGACATACCTGACCACACATGGAGGAAGAAAGAGCATCACCACTCCCTATGGGATTAAGTTGAAATAATTGATAGAGAACACCACTATAAACTACGCAGAATTAAGGAATTAGCAACATGTAGACTAGTTCTCTATATATGTAAATAAGTTATACATTTAATTACCCATATTCAATGTTCACTTAGATTTACGTTTGCCGAAGCGTTAGCTATTATTGCCTCCGCAACACAGCATATAATTCATGTAGGGCTAAAATCGTTTCCGTTATCATTTCTAGCCTCCTATTTCTTGTGGTCTTCTATCTCTAGTGCTTTGAATCCTCTCGGAAATTCGCAAAATGGAACTAAGTGGCACAAAAGAAGTGAGTACTACCATCTTGTGCATGATTCATAACTTGTACGAGAACTATCTAATCCCAGAATACAAATAGTTCCTCTTTTTAACTGGTTTACAAATTTATTTTAAAGTATAATGAACATCAACACAGAGTCATGGGAGAGCGTAGCAGTCAACCGGTCCGAATAGAGAGTAACACTGGCCCAACAACTCAAATCAAGGGAAGAGCAACTGACACAAGTCGACATAGAGAGGCGGGTTCGCAGAAAGCAAAGTGACAGCTCCGATAGACCAGAAACAGAACATAAATGCAGCATCTGCAACAAAGACTTTCTCTTCCGCATCGGCTTCTACAGTCACAGACGCCGATGCTCCAGCCAAGCAGACAACTAGGATGCTACCGATGGTCAACCCTGACCGACGGAGGCCTACTACTGAATGATGTTTATATTTAAAGTTTGTGTTTTTTTATATGATACTTTCTTTTCATTTACGTCGCAAAGTCCGAGTTATTTTTGAAACTTTTATCTAATCAAAAAGCGATATTTAGTGTATTCTATAAAATTTCATGGTATCAGATATTTTATATAATTATTTTGAGTAAAGGTTTCAATTTTAATATATCCAATACTATTTTTAATCGGCTAAGAATTAATTTAAACAAAAGAATATATCAAATGCCTACATCGAAAAACCTTTGTCCTTTTGTTACAAGCATGAGGTTTTATTTTTGGTGACACACAACTGCTTAAAAATCACGTATTCCTTCAAGGTTTTAAAAAGTTCACAATGTGATATCGTCTCAGAATAGACAAGCATTGTTGAAAATGTTTCATTTTTCAGAGATGGAAAAATACATTTTAACACATTAACTGACAACAGAGTCGAAAATCGAAAAAGAAAAACAAAAAAAAAAAACAAGAAAATTAAATTTCAATGTTTATTTTTAATAACAATTTTTGTTATTGAAATAAAAAGTACGATTAAAACTTTGAAGATTTAATTAACATATGCTAAAAAATGTACAAAATTTTACAGCAGCCCTTTCTGAGCAGTATACTTTGAAAACTAACTTAGAAACAAGCAGATTGCTTGTAGGGCTCGTCATTTATGGAACTGTGTATTAATTTGGCTATTTTCATTTTTGTCTAAAATGACACATTTTAAAGAACCAACAGGATGACCCAAATTTTACTTTGAAGCAACAGAACAACGACTGTAGAAACATACAAAATGCCGGAGAAACACTTACTGCTAATGATACAAACAGGTAACGTGTTATTCTGTTAGAACCAATTTGTGGTGGACAAAAGACTCTCGAGTATGACTGTTTTGTACGACCACCGAAAGACTGAAATCTGCATAATTGTGGAATTGTCTTACTGACGGGTGTCGTTTTAAATAATAATACATATTGCTATAAAATACTTGCGATGAATTGAAATAACATCGTTTCTGTCAACGCGGTAAGATCAAAGCAAGTATGGCATCAACTTATCATTCAGAGAATATCTGGTCATAGATTATGCATAGATTGTATTAGCGATAATAACAGTAAAAATTTTCATTGCGGTCAGAAAATTCATCAAGTACTCACAAATGCCAAGTCAATATCCACAAGGTATATACTCTATTTTGACAACCACGTATCATTTTAGCTAATATCACATGTATATGCAAGGAGTTATATATATGATATGTCTTTTCATTTTAAAGACATAAGGTCTCTTAAATTATTCTAAGCATTTAATTTTCTAGATTTCATCTATGTTGAACTTTTTTGTGCTACATTTGAAAAAATCTGTGAAACTGTATTTTATTAATACATAAAGATTTTACGGTTACACTTAAGTATCAAAAGGTCAAGGTCAATGGACGGACACACTTGAAGAAGAGAAGTAACACAACGGCTGTATTATGTTCAAAGGGTTTAATATGCAGAAAAGTGTTTATGCACAATAAAGAAAAGAAGGTTTGCAAAATTAATTTATATTTGAGGACTTACCTGTTAGAAGATGTGCAAAGAACAAATTGGCTTCGCGGTTTCTATAATTCATTTCTGTCTATAGGATACAAATCTTTTATCATCCAACAATTAACTGAAACGCAAAAAGTAAAATTGCACACCCGCAAAATCAGATCAGAATGACTGAAAACATATTGGAAAAATCAGACCAAGGTAAATTTGACAAATCGGTGTGAAAATGAAGATTCTGTATTCCGATTGGATAGAAAATATCAAATTGGATTATGACCCCAGTAAAATTTTCTTAACTCCAAGAAAATGGGTTTGCGGTTGTATCTGATCACGTGACTAGATTTCACTATTATCCACGTCTCTTGATCGGCCAAAATCAGTCCGATGAGAGAAGAGATCTCATAAGGACCCCGTCACAATATAAGAAAGAAATTTCAAAACGCCGACACTGTCATTTCTCGTCGACATATATTGGTTCTTCCGCTTCTTCCTATTTTCTTTTCTTCGTCTTCACTCACACGCCGTCAAAGAAACAACAACAACAGGACATCATCAACTAACTCCTAAAAATCAACTTTGTTAAGTACCAGTTTCACTTCATTGCTTCACCTTCCTTTTCACTTTCTTGACGGCCATATAAAAGGAAAAGGAAACAGACTGTATTTGTAACCTGTTAATCATTTTAGATACACGCAGTCTGCTACTTACTACTGTTTCTCTGGAACATTTAACTACGTACATTTTCTCTTTGAACATTTTATTTCTTACAAATTTGTTATTCTGTTCAGTTAATAAAATTCCACTTATTTTACAACACTTCCAATCTTCTGATATTTTAAATTGTTTAGCACAAGGCCAAATTCATAAACATCAACAAAGGTTCTACATATCGAAAAGGACGGTTCCTATAAACGTGTAGTGACTACAGCTGTCAGTTACAAACGCGGAAGCTTTCAGGATCGAATTTACCGAATGGCCCCAAGAAGGGCTTCTGATTGGACAGCAGTTAGCCAATCAAAATTTCCGACTAGTATGGGTTTAAAATTCAAAGTTGATCTTTGAATTGGTGAGTTACTTTTACTATCTTTTTCAATTTTTTATAGACTGTAATTACGTTATTACATTCAATCGGCCATTTTTGAAGTCTCAAGATGCTTTTCAATTAAAATAGCTTATTATTTTGTTTCGAAACAACTGAATAGTAAGGGTATCAGTCAAATGGGTTAATGTAATTACAAATAGGCTCGAATAAAGTATATAATATATTGACACCGATTAATTAATCTGCAATCACGTCCACTGTAGGCCCACTTTTATCATTGTTTTATATACTACTTTTATATTATTATTAATTATTTTTAATAATTTCATTAAAACAATTATTTATAATTAATAATCTTATTATTGATTATTACAGATAAACTACTTTAAAGATATGAATTAGAACTTTATGTAATGAATATGCATACACCTTGGTTCCCCCTCACAGTAATATGATTGGTTGGTGTCAGCCATAAATACAGACTAAGGCGGGGACGCCTAAGACTACGCCTATTAGAACGCCTTTTGACTACGCCTTTTGCATTAGCCTAAGCCTAAGCATACTGCATACTACTACGACTAGTACTGGTCCATTACACCTACTTGCTAGATTGTCCTACCCAGTTACATTTGCCAAAACAACTTAGCTACTTCGAATAATATATATATATATATATCCCTTTCCGGGACAAATCAGACCTGTAGCTTCAAAGTTTTTGAAATGTTTTCAATTAAATTAAGTACCTTCTCAAACTTTGAATTTTGCTTTGAGATAATATTTGAATAGTTTTAGCCTTTCCATACACAAATTGTATATTTTAGTCAAACTTAAAAAAAACAAATGTTACAAATAGTGTTGTCATCGTATATTTTTTTTAAATTGAGAGATGATTTAAAAGTCAATATTTTTGAGGACATTCAATGTCTGTATTTATAAATGAGGAAAATAATGTCACAATAGTAAACTAATATTTCCCAACAAAACTAAAAAAGTTTTTCTATTCTGATACTCGTATATGAGTAATTAAAGGGTATCATTTGTTCTGATTATATCTCAGGATATTACTGTTAATAAAAATAATAATAAAAATAACGATGAAATAAGAATGTTGAAGTAATTACGTGTTTTTTTCGCGCAAAATTGTCAGAATTTACCGTATTTTTCTGTTTTTCGCAGAAAAACAATCGACTGTGCATGGCGCCAGCTGAAGGAAATCAAGCCAAATTCTTTGCTGTTCCCGTGCGTCACATTCTGTCAGTTCCTTATAAATCAAGGAAATAATATTACATTGTATTAGTCTTGCAAATTGATTTTCTGCAGTCTGTCATGGAAACTGAAGCCAAATAAGGAATAGCATGAAGCAAATTTCGACTTGGTAGCATAAATAAATTAATGCTGTCAGAAAGATGACAGACTGCTATGCTATGAACGCTGATCTTTGTCAGGTAGGTTGTTATTAATATTCTTTAAACGACAAAATCATTATTAATTTTCTGAACTGTGAAAGTTTGGAGACTACAGAGAAATATATATATATATATATATATATAGTCTATTTTAGCAGCAGTACCTCTTTTATACAAGTTTTGTTAAAACGAGTGACAAGAAACTACAATTAGGTTCAATTTAAATTTTCTTATATATTTTTCTTTTCTGGATATATATTATATAGAAATTGCCCGATGTTCTGTCTGTTCTTTCTGTTTGTTTAGGCATTTTTTTAGTCATGATCATGGATGATTTTAATTTTTACTTTTAACTGAATGCATGATTTTTGAAAACTTTAATGAATGTATCTAGAGTAATAGAAATATTTTATTGTCTAAACACAGTCAGCAGTTTAATGACGTGTTTATAATTTATGTCATCGTGTGTGGATCTTTTTTATATTATATTATATATATATATATATATATATAGTTATCCGCAGACAGTCCTGTTTCGATGTATCACAGTTCATCGTTACCATTAGACATTCCAGCCAGGATATATATGTGTGTCAGTGTGTGTGTATGTATGTGCTTATATATAAATGTTCCTTCAGATGTTTGTTTATGAGGTATGACTTTGAGCCAATTGTCGACATCCACCATATATTGTATGATTGCGTGATGAAAGTAACTGAGAATTTTACGTTTTTAGAGATTATGAAATTATGCGCAACTATTCTTTGTGCGGGCTCTTTTATATTGCACATTGAAGATTTGTAGGAATTGAGAATAATTTTTCCTATTTTTAATGTTTTGATTTAATTCCAGTTATTTATAGTACTGCTCATGGCTATTTATATTATTTTATTTACTTTCTTCGTTTATAAATTTTGTTATTTGAAATGATTACGGACTATTGTCTCATTGCGTAATCTTCGAAATACTGACGAGCTTGTAGGTAGATAAATTTATTTATATCTATCAGTCTATCTATCTATACAATATGTGTGCTTCCCCTTAAATATATTCCTATATACGCTGGTGCGAAGTACAATTGCAATACCCTGATAATTTGGTTTAATTTAACCACTTCATGCGATTTTGCAGATGGCGAATGCAATCATGCGATAAATTATTTCAGGATTTTGCATTTGTTGACATTTGTTGACACAAGGCAGCAAGGCCGGTAGGTTGATCTACTGAAAAGTTCAAGCGAAGTCCCTATATGCCCAATATGTGTTCAATAGGGAACAGGTCTGACGTTCCTGCCGGCCGGGGAAATTGGTAAGCATCTTGCGGCGCATATTGAATGGCTGGGTCAGAATGAGTATCATTGTGCTGGAACAGCACACCATTTGCAAGAATGGCAGCACAAAGGGTTGCACAATAAGTTCGATGTACATGGATCTCTTAATCGTTCCTTCGACAAACAGTAAACCAGATAAGAAGTTTAACTCATGTTACCCATAAACATGACGTTGAATTTTAGGTTGTCTACCTCAGGTGAATACACTTTAAAAGATATAGCTTTATTTTAACGACCATCACTTGCATCAAAGTAAAGTCTTTTTTCACTGAGAACACTTTTTATGTGTCTTGTCTTTTCACGACGCGAGCGAGCATGGTTCTTCAAAACTTTCTATTCTTTGCAGCTCGATGTAATATTTGGCTCCATACTATCGATTAGAGTTATTGTTTTCCTTGTCATTTACACAATTTTGGTGAATAGTCCCTCAACGTTTCTGTCTGCCCTCTAATCTCTTGAACGTCAAATTTGTTCAACTCTCTTTTCCAGAAAATGTAAATGTATCTTTCTGATTCGAAGTATAAACGACTATTTTGTTTCCTTAAAACTTCCTCATTGCTTACATGTTCTGTTCATGGTATTCTCAGTGTCCTTCAATAGAACTGCATTTCTGATGTTTCAACTTTCCTCATCATTTGGAGGAAATTTTCATAATATTTTGTTTTGTTTTTGGAAGGCATCTTTCACTAATGCACCGCAACCTGAATTTGTACCTAGACCCGTGATTCAATACAAACGAATCAAATTATCCACATATTGAAATATATGATTTGTTTTAATTTCTTTTGCTTTATTTATTTTTTTTGTTTTAGATATTGTTTAAATTTAATGACTTGAAATGAAGAGATTTTTTTTACAACAAGAAAATTGTTTTGATAGAATTTCGGATTGTTTATACAGAATATACAAGCAGCGTTATTTTTAAAAAATCATTTTACTCCAAATAAGGTGATAATGTCATTAGATGCAAGTCAGTTACTTGGAGTAGAAGAGAATGAAAAGACTTTAGTGAGAAAATAAGACAATAAGAGAACATTTTTCAGAAAAACAGATGTTGATGTTGCATTTAAATTTTTAAAGCTTGCAGATGTTAAAGAAGTAAGAAATCGAAAGAGAGATTAACAGGTGAAAAGCGGGAGAAAATAACTGTTAGAATAGAACATACTATCTAATTAAGCAGTATAACGATGAAACCTACTTGTCAATTCAGTACTACGCTTAAACATATGCGGTCGATGTCAGTCAGTTAAGTGCCATATGCGATACACGCGTTGGGTGATCATGTCTCGAAAGAGACATGACTGACTAAGCAGAAGTTTATCCCGCAGTATTTTGCCATTGATTTCTGCGGTAGACTGGTTACCAGCCAAAACTATAGAACCCAATCTGTCCTATTATTTAACCCATAACTGGAGGGAAGTGACGAATTAATACCTTTCCCTAGGGTATTTGTGCGTAAATGAATGCGAGGAATTCAACTGGAATTCCAACTTCTTCATGTCAGTAGGAAACATTAGGCGAAGAAGACACTATGACTTGACCTCCTGGAAGTTAGTATCAGCCATGATGATGGAGGACAACATGGTTCTTTTTTATTGAGTAATTTCGTTTTGGAGGCGTCCAAATTTACAAGCCATTACTTGTCCCATTACTTGTCCCATTACTTTCAAAGACAGCCGCCACTTTTGCTTTGTCCGAACTTTCTAACTTCCTATTATTTCATGCGTCATAGCAAATTGGCATAAAGGATCAATATGCTCCCCATCAACACATGGCCCAGTAGATAAAAGCGTCGGTATCCAAGCAACATAGCCCAGTAGATAAAATCTTTTGTTATATCCAATGGCTTGACCAAAAGAGCTGTGATTTCAATACCAAACTACGGCAATGGTGAACTAATAAATCTCTAGTGTTGAATTGAAGGGAGATAACTAAGGCATCTGGAAACTTGTCTACTATGAGACAGTGAAAAAAACCTTCATAGCAAATTTTGGTGAGTGTGGTGTTTTTAAAACTAAGTGGCATGGCTCATGGAACATAAACAATATACCGCAATGATCGAAATAAAGGATTCAGTTCGAAATTTCAATCACCTGAAGAAGGCCGAAACATACAACGGCCAAACCTTGTGAATATTACAATAAAGATTAGGAAAACAGTACGAACAACGTAAATAATGTAAATATTACCTCATCTCTGAAGTATAGACAAATACTCTTTTGCCATTAAACATAAACAGTTTTTTTTTTAAATACAGACGAACAATCTTTATTGGTTTTCAGAAGACTGTCAAATAAATTTGGTTATTTTTTGCTTATTCTGAACAAATGTACATATGTTAATATTTACACATCACTCTCTATCTCTCTCTCTTTCTCTTTATATATATTTTTCACACGGATATACCTGTATCATTGTTATATTCTTCGGCAAAAACACTTTACTTTGGGCGTACTGCAAATAATCTTGGCCAGTTATAAAGGCTATTGCTCCAATAATATTTAAAATAGTGATATTCTCTTTTGATTAGCAGTTACCTTCGATTAAATAGAATTTAAATTGAAACGAGAATAAGTCAAGTCGAATATACATTAGAGCAACACACACCACCAAATGTAAAAATGCATAAATTTAAAAAGCTTAGAAAATGTCCATATATAACTTTAGATATATATTCTACTAGAAAATCATTTGATTGCAGTTGATACAATAAAATTACATGAATAAATGAATCATAGCTGATTCTAAATTTAGGATTCGTTTTTATTTTTCGCTTTTACTTTTTTCGTTTAGTATCAGTTAACCTTCCGAAATTCTTTATAAACTCACATTAGGTTCAAGAATGAGTTTAGTTACTTAGTTTTGCATGCAAACATTTCATTTTCGACACCTAGCCATTTGTGTCATTTGGGAACACAGAGGAATTTATATCTATCGTTTTTTCGGATTCTAATCAGACAATGTTCTAGTTATTTTCGTAGTTTTTTTTCTTTATCTAGCTCATTTCTCTTTTCCTTCTTTCCGATAATCTGTTTATATGAATAGCATAAAATTTCCCTAAATAAATTTAGAACAGCAAAAATCGGAGTCCACCAGTAATTTTCCATTTTCTTCTGTTGCGTTCAATATGCATATACAATCAATATTCTCCAAATATATTATTTCCCATAAAATCAGTTCGTAGATAAAAAGTGAAATCTTACTGTCGATACGAGGCCGTATCGAAAAATTCCCTGATTACACGTTTTGTTATTGTACAGTGAAATGATCAGAGACATTAGCCCGTTGTATCAAGATTTTGAACATTCAGAACAATCAATCATCAGCAAAACATAATAATATGTGGAATGAATTCAGAAACTCATCCATGAGATCCATGGCCAAAAGATACAACAGTCTTGGCCTCAGAAATTTTGCGTGTAGCGGGAGAGTAAATTTACTTCAAAATTCCCATATAAATTCCAAAAACGTCATTGGTGGTTACATTTATGGAAAAATGCCAATTTTGAGGATTATGGTATTTTTAAAAAATGTGGTTTTGGCTGAATCTTGAGATATATAACAGCAGCACTCGACCTGATATGATAGTAACATTAAATGCACAGACGAATGGTCGGTTTATAAATACGAAGGAAAGGATTTGAGGAGAAATCTTGTCGAAAAAGACACAAGTGAAAGAACCTTTATAGCAAATTTAGGTGATCATCGTGTTTTTAAAATTATGGTTTTAGCTGAAAATTTATAGATTATTTGCTGTTAAAAATAAATAATTTTATAATACTTGTGAGCAGCAAGTTAGTTTGAAAAGCAGTGAAAAGGGATTGGTTCTGGATGTAGCAGGCTTTTCAGAATCATGAAAAATTATTACACCTAATTTTAAAACGTTAATAGTTAGTTTTTAACATTTTAATTTCTCGATTATATAAACACCATATTTTTCAATGTGTGAATAAATCCGATGGCCAATATTCTGGCCAAAACTAACTGAAACGATACTGTCTGCTTCTTTTTCCAATTATTTAGACTTTAAAATAGTGTTTCACTTGATCATTATTACAAACATTCAATACAGGTTATATTTTACTATGTTCTGTTAAACAAGCAAAGTTTTCAATATCATAATATGCTTTATCTTGGTAAATATCAATATTATGAAATTCTTTAAAATTATCTAATTTTATTTCTTGAGAGAATGTTCGAAATAATCTTCAGTACATTCCATAGTATCCCTCAATACTTGATCTTGTAGGTTACATCTCTGACTGACAAAGGTAATTAATGCACGTGTCAGTGAGTATAATGAGCTGTGAGTTGAATATTTAAATCTCTAGCTCAACATCACAAGATTTTCTTAGCATGTTGTTGGCACCGTCGTAACAATGGTCTTGGCCCAAGTCCAAACTGAGTTAATATCTCATCAATATCATTAAAAAGAACTTCACCAGTGATGCTTGAAATTTCATTACTACTAAAATTTACTTAGTAAAACACTACAACTGGGTAGGAAAGATTTGATACATTAGCATTCGAATTCCATTTTGAATTTTATTGCTTGTCAATTTACGTACCTTCTTAAGCAACCAATTCTTCATTTAGGCAAACAATTTCGAGCACAATCCCGAAGCTGGTTAAAATGTGAGTTTTCATAGTGATCGATACACGTGGTTAATCATTGGGGATTGATGATTACGACTGAGTACTGGGTTCGATCCTCACTAGGGGGACTAAACATAGTGGTAGATACTGCAACGTTTAGGCCATAGAACGAAGGCGTTTATATTACCTACTTGTTTTTGCTTTTGCAAATAATTAAAAAATATCACCATATTGTGGAAGCTGCAGTTTTGTGTCATTTGGATTTACTATGTTTGTAAAATTTTCTGTTGCTTCCTTACAGTTTCCTAAACCGGCTTTCATAAATGCTTCCTCTCATATTTTACCAATAATTGCCTTTCTCATTTTGGTCCTTGGAAAAATTTAATACGTCGTTTGACTTAGTTTGATGGCTTAAAAATATTTTCAAAAACAATGATGTTTTTCATTTTATTTCTTTCCGAAAATAGTTTCTGGAAGTATAAATCTTTTGATTTGTTTAAGTTGGTCTTCTGTTAAAGTGATTCTTCTTTAATCTGTTGCAGAAAAAAAACAAAAAAGCCCCGAAAGTATCAAAATACTACAGAAATAAAAATGTTAATATGCAACGTTTATTTAATATATTTTATATTTATATCTACGAGAGTGGATATAGACGTTGGTTAATTCCAGTAAATTGAACCAAAGAGTTGTGAGTTCAATAGCAGGCTACAGCAGTGGAGAACAAATAACTTGGAGAGTTAAGTAAAAGGGAGATAACTACATGGCTACAAGAAATAGCATCGCCCATGGAATGAAAATGATATATTCCAGTGATCGAAATAAAAAGTTCAGTTCGAAATTCTTAACATCTGAAGAAGGCCGGAACTAACAATGGCCGGAACATCGTAAACATGGCAATAAAGATGAGAAAAGTAGTCCTAACAATGTAAAAAGTGTAAATATTATACCTATATTCTTAAATGTTTAAGTTTTAGCATAATATGTGTTAGGGGAAAAGTAAAAGCGTAAGAATCAACATTTCGATCTAGGGAACAAAAAAAGGTTTCTAACAGCAAACAAGTAACGATTCCATTCAAATCCGGTAAATTAGTAGAATAAAATAAGTAATATTTCATTTAATTATCATAATAAGGACTAGAATTATACGTAAATCTATTATTTTAGAAACTAAATGTTCCACATTATCATAAGAAGAACTTATGCTTATATTTATTCGTAACAAGTTTCTTGGCGTCACCATCTTTCCCTTACGATCTACTTGTTTGATTTATTGAACTCTTCTAAGCTTTCTATTGCAGATTTTGATATATAAAAAATACTGACCGAATATTTTAGTAAAGTCAGGTCTCATAATAGGTACGTGTGTAGCACGGATTCTAAAAATAATGCTGTATTTGTATGTTTTTTCATTTTGTATCGAAATCGAAGTATTTAGATGCTGATATAAAGAAGAGGTGGGAACCTACTAGCATTGGTAGGAGAGTCAGAAAAAATCCAGTCGTAAAAATATTCTATTTTGATACTGAATTAAATTTTACTTGACCACTTAAAGAAGAATAGTTTGTGATCAATGGAAAAGGTTCTGCTTCATGATCCAAGCTATTGCTTTTTGTTTCCAGATATAAACCAAACCAATAAACCAGTCACCATGACGTGCATTTAGCAAAGTCCGCAAATAATCTCTATAAAAACTCCAGATAAACGGAAACAATTTTGGATTGAAACCGAAGAGTTAATTCTAGCTACTTTACGCTAAACCATGCCGTGACAAGCAAGAAGATATCTGAACCAAATGGTGGAATCAGGAAGAATGGAATTACGAATCAACGACTCCAAGAATAGAGATGTGCAACAGTAGTCTGAAAATAACATGGCATTGTACTGGCTATGTCTCAAACAACGTGTAGTTTAAAGCTAATTCTGATCAGGCATCCAATTTCGGTTTTCACACTTAAATAAAAATAAGATATCTTGGCAAACCACTATTCACGCTCTCTACAATGAACATATACTTATATATATACACACATAGGCGATACATTTTTCTGTCAAGATAACAGCAAATACGACTCTCGTCTTGTGTATATTTACTTAGTGTCATGCCAAGATAACCAGAACCGTATACTATTGATTTATTTACTTGAAAAGATAGCAACAATTTCATAATATCAGTGGGTGTATATTTTGTTACTATTGTAACTGGAGTTATTAACGGTGGAGTTGATCAGTTTGTTGAAGAGGAATATTTTATTGTATTGGACGTATATATATATTTATATGGGAGATAATATTGTGATCAAATGAGGGTCTATTTCGATTGGGAGAAAAAAGCTCCCTACCCAAATAAAACCAAGATAAGTTTTGTCACAAGAGCAACCTGGAGTTGGATAACGAAAAAGATAGACAGCATTTCTATCGTTTCTTTTTATAATACAACGCTATGTAGCGACATTACAGAAAGGTTCCTGGTAGACAAGATGAGCCACCACATAAATGGCCCCTGATTGAAAACAATATCAGTTATATTGATACTACTTTAGATATTGCTCTCATGTTTCGAGTTTAAGCATAGATTATATTTCGATAAAAATCATTAAAATCTGCTAACGCTATTGCTGTTAAAAATCTAATATATATGCACCCTTCTACTAATTTGTTTTTGGCCAGCTTAACTAAAAACGTCGATTCAACATTAGTGAGTTTCTTTACCACATATATTTGGCTTTCAGGAATACTATGTTTAGTTTGGAAAATAAGCATTTTATAATTTTATCTTATTTTAGAGATAATATACGCACCTTGCAAAAAAACAAAATAAGTTTGTTTACGCTTTTGTTCTCTTAAAAACAATAGAAACCATTTTTTCTTATAATCATATTTAAACAAAAAATGAACTTGTTTTATCACAAGAGAAAATTGTATCGAACTCGGTATTTATCCGAGGCACCCAACAAAGGTGGGATGTGGCACAAAGACGATTTTAACCGTGGGTCTTTCTGAGCGCGTATGCTTCAGCAAACATTCCCCGTAAACTCGGCATATATGGGGTCGGGCTCTTGTCTGTTTAGGTGGCGTCGGCTCAGTTAATTCTATTTACTAACAGTTATGAAAGCTCTTGCTGCTTGTTTGCTCTTTATCAATTGTTTATTTTTTCAATAATTATGTCATCTGTTCGAGTAATAAAGTATATATATATATATATATATATATATATATATATATATATATATTTTAGAAAAAGAAATAGGGTTGTTCCAACGAGAGAAATTGGTATAGAATAAAAAGTGTGAGAGGCCGTGAACGTTTTCTTTAAAGTGTATGTATATTGTTTTTGTTATTATGCATGTTATGATACTTTAAGTGTCCATACTTTTGCAACATAATGATAGAAGGAAAATACTTCAAGTTCGAAAGCACATCTACATTCAAAATAAAATCGGAACTGATCTGCAACTCAAAAAATATACTTTACGCACTAAAATGCGACAAATGCGCAAAGATATACGTGAGGGCGACACAATGCTTGAATTATAGAGTATTCCTTCATAAAAGCAATGTAAAAATATCATATAACAGGAAATTATATGTCTCTCAACATTTGCATGAATGCAGTGGGGGCAGATTCAAAGTAATACCTATCTACCAAAGTACAGATTATGACACACTCAGGAATAAAGGTTCATAAAAAGTATAAGTCTTTACTCAACAAAACTACATGAAGCCACACACACCGAAAAACACACACGCACACATATATACACACACACATGCATACACACTCATACACACCTACCCAATTCAAATGGTAACTCCAAAGAATAAAAAGAACCAGGTGACTCATAAAAAAACAATTCTGAAACATAAAAACGAAATCAGAAAACGCTCTCTCTCTTTCTTTCTCTCTCTCTCTCTCTCTCTCTCTCACACACACACACACACACGCACACGCACACCACATTCAAAATATTGTCAAAGCAATAAAAACAACCAGCTGACCGACAGAAGACAATTACAGAGAGACTCGTAAAAAAGGAAGGCGCCTAGAAGATAATTTTAACCTACTAATGAGCGAACCCCAATCTAAGATAATTTCAAATTGGGGTAAGCACTTGATTCATTCATATATTTATTTATCTATCTGTTAATCCATTTATACACGTTCTAATGTAACAAACTACAGGTATTTCAACCCACCAAGATTTGATTTATTTTATTTTATTGATTTAATTTGATTTATTATTATTTTTATTTTTTACTTACTTATTTATAAACGACACCTTGGCCCTCAGAAACAAAAGAAACTCGATACACAAAGCCACAAGTATATTCGCCTGAAGAGAGTCAACTTTAGACTCGAAACACGTGTAGCGTCTCAAATACTATTATGGGCACTTAAAGTATCAAAACATGTATAATAACAACAACAATACATATACACTTTAAACAAAACGCTCACGGCCTCCCACACATTTTATTCTCTCTCTCTCTCTCTCTCTATATATATATATATATATATATACATATATCATTGAATATGCGTATTATCATACGTGTATTGTATGATTCGGAGTTTCATGCGTTAAGCAATCATCAGGTGCCTATTTTAAACTGACAGTTTAACTTGAATTTAAAGTTCACTCTATGTTCATTGGAATTAAATCTTAAAAATTAAGTTACTGCTTTTTTAATAACAAGATTAAAAATTTATATATTCGAAGATTACCTGTAGATGAAATTTAAATTTAAATTTTAAATTAAAGTATAATATAAATGAAAAATATTAAAAAACATAGAGAAGAAACTAAAGAGGCGTAAATAATTAAAACGTAAAAATGCGAAAATTTAAATATTATAATATAACATGTCCATAAAAATTAAAATTTGAAAATTCTCTCAGATATGTTGATGTCATTTTTGACGAAAGGAACATACTCGTAATACAACAACAACAACTACTACTACTAATAATAATAATAATAATCACATAGTAGTTCCGGCAGATTGTAATGCATCGTCACAAAACTATCAAAATACAACGCTCTTGAAGTAGAAATCTGAAAGATGTCGCACATGAGAACATGAATAATTTAGTTGTAGTTGGAGCCCTCAGATTGATTAGAAAATAGTTCCGGTAGATTCATTGAAGGGATTCATGGTAGCCAAAGCCTGGAAGAAATACAAAACATTGTACTCACAGATATAACTCACACATTATGAATAGCTTTATCTTTGTAAAATACGTGTGATCTTAAATTTTTTTAATGATAATGATCAGTAGAAAATGTCATAAAAACTTTCTGACCTCTGTTGGAAAGCCGGAAGAAAATTTGTATACAACAGAAGTCAAAGTATTAATAATAATAATAAATGCATTTAAATTAGTGTGGCTTCTTGAATTAATAGATACTTTATAATGTTTTTCCTATCTGAAAAAAATGTTAATAGGAATCCGTGTTGTGATGGCGTGTAATACAAGCAGCAGCGTAGGATAGCATTTATCAAAAAATATAATAATTATCTTTGAATACCTGGTTAGTATTTTGATAAAGTACGACACTGAAATCCGAAGATACATTAACATAACAAAAAATTCCTTGCAAATACTAAGTGTTAAGAAACAGAAAATTTTCGTTAGAAACCAACAGAAAGTATTGAACAGTTACATAATATCAGTCCATTTCCTCCGCAAATGAGACATGAAATAGCAGAGAATATCATGAACCCAACATGGGAGCAACGACGAAGTTATAGAAACAAAGAAAACAAAAAAAACACTTTTACTTAAAATCAGGAGAGAGCTTCTAGCGTGCATAATGAGAAAAGAAGGCTTGAAAAAGGTGATACTCACAGAGTATATTTAAAGGAAGCCAGACAGATGAAAGCTAGTGAGCTTAAAGGATCAATATTTATGAAAGATAACAAAAGACAACATTTATTAAGAGCTACAAATGACAAGAAGTGGTGGAGAACCATGATCGTAAACCTTGCGAAGAAACCTTGCATCTAGAAGAAGAACGGAATGAAATGCTTGAATCCGATTATGTCTGTCTACTAGGGCGATTAGCCAAATCCTGTTGTAGATGCCTACTTAGGCACATTTGTGTTTATTTGACACCCACAAATTATAATACAACTATGCTTACAATTCTTTTTGAGAGAGCGCAATATATGGCCCGATCAAAATCTGAAAAAGTCCAGTGCGCTGAAACTCTCGCTCACGATGACTTGTGATTGCTTATCATCACAGCCATCTCAAATAGTTCCTTCTGTACAATTCCACTAACATTATTTGGGTCAACCGGTGGCATGTTTCTCAGATATTTTTCTCAGAAGTGACCTCTCTGACAAATGGTGAGATTCGAACTTGGGTCTCATGATCGGAAGTAATTGTAAGTCTTTTGTCTAGCAGAATACAAAGTGATACTTACATTTAATCAACTCTTTAACATTGCAATAGTAATTTGTTTGAGTAACTTACTCGCCATGTATTTACAGAGATGTGCCACTTAGAAGTATTTTCTCTGGCTTAATTTTCAAGACAGTCATGCTATACATACTTTTCTATTTTATTAATCGTCCAAAGTTGTTTAAAAATAACAAGGATGTATTTGTATCTACTAAATATACGTTTCAATAAAAGAGTTTTTAAATTAACTACTGTTTTTAGAAATTCATCAAGCAAGCATTTCTTTGAACAACGTAACGCCATCGAAACTTTATCGCTTAGTTAAAATAATTAGAAAATCAAGTTTTATTTTAATATAAAAAATGACAAGAATGAGATTATTTCAAATGAGATATTTGGGAAAACAATAACTGAACCAAAATTTTCCATTGTACTAACAGTACAATGGAAAATTTTAAGCCTTATTAGAAAATACAAAGTAAAGCATAATATATGTGTCACTCTACGGATGCTGGTTTATTCAATACTTATATAATATCGAAGTTTCGAACTGTAAAACGTAATTACAGCAAAAATAGTTACATGAAAACAGAAGAAAGATGATAGGTAAAATCAACTAACTCTACCGGAGTCCAATCTTTGTCATTGAAAAGATAAGCTGGTAAAAAAAACTCGATTTTGAGGAGCAACGGCAACGAAGAACTATGATTTAAAGTGAGATCTATCATAATCTTAACCTTTCTTTCTTTTAATCAGTAACAATGACAGGCTATCTTAAATAGCATTTATTTTTTTTTATTCCATCAAAATGCCCTGTCCATAAAATTTGTTTCCCTTCCGATAACATAAGTTTCATTTAGTCTGTAGTATTAAACTTTTACAAATGACATTTATACACATATTAACCTGCTCCATATTTGCTAACGACTATTATACACATTGCATATTTTAAAAATTCATATCGATTTTTTTCAAAGCATCTACTAATGAAACTATCATGAATAATGTCCATGTGTAATTAAAATATCACTTAGAGTAACGGAATAATTCAGTTTACAAACAAATTTGTTTTTCTCAAGTTTATAAGTTAAAATATTTACTATTTACTGAACATTCAGTCAGTTAATTGCTATACGTGATACACGTTTGGTCGATCATGTCTCTTTTGAGACATGACTGAATAGGCAGAAGATTTTCCCGCAGTAGATTGCCATTACATGCTATGGAAGACAATTTGCCATCAAGGCTATAGAAACCAATCTGTTCTGCTATTCAGCCCATAGCTGGAGGGAGAAGAGATGGATTCATGTCTTTCCTAAGGGTATTTTTGAGCAAGTGAATGAAACGAATTCGGCTAGAATTCGAACTCGACTCTCCTACATCTCATTCCTAACCGATATTTGTTACGCAGCAATCCCCACCCTGAACGTTATTAGCGGTTTTAAATGCTAGATGTAATATTTGATTTAATATTAACTCTTTAATTTCTGTAACAATTAATACGTTTGATTATTTTAGCATGTATATAAGAAAGTGTGTGTTGTGCAGACTTTCAATTTCTTTCAGTTCCTTATTAGAAGATAGTCCAAAAGTAGGCATATCCATTAGATGAAATTTAACTTTGAAAGGTAATACCTTTTTTCATTATTTCACATACTGATAAATATATCCTCTGTGTAATTCTGACAGTGATATTTTATCAGTGATTCAAGATATTGTAAGGCTTGCCAGTAGTTTCTTTAATAAAAGTAGTAATGTGCAGGCAAATATCGAAACTAGAAATAAGTAGCTTTTATGAGATTTTAAAAAAAATTTATTCACTGTCTACCTTTATGCTTCAATGTTTTAAACTACAATGCTACAAGTTTACCTTAAGCTAAGATTTTTCTTATTACTTTAATGATTTATATTTTCCTCCATACAGTGCTTCCCTATTTTAAGTTGCGTTTTTTTCAACGACTGCATCAATTTTATTGCAACTGCTACTACCTATATTTTCATCCGATTTGTTTTTCCTTTTTTGATTTCAATACATTCGCTTGTATTTTTATTTCTTTTTGTAACTTCTCTTCACTGCTTATAATTTTATTTTCATTTTTTCACTAATTCATAAAACAAAATCCTTAGTATTCTGATGATCTTATGTCATCATCGTGTCAAATGTGTGCCTCAGGTTTTGTTAATCTCAATGTCATTTACTTCGTTTCAGGTGTCTTATTTTTTCTTCTTCAGCTTAAAAGTTAATTTTGCAAACCATTTTTTGCCCTTTCCATTCTTATTGTTTTAAAGCAAATATCGAATAAAATCGGATTTTCTCTTTTCTTTGTGATACCGAATTCTATTCACTATTGTTTCTATTCGGCTACAAATTAGAAATACTTTACAAATAGCAAATAAAAACATCCAATAAATAAAATAAATAACATGAATAGCGAGAATTGTCGTTCGATACGACAGTTTTTGTTATTCATTTTTTTACATGTTAAGTATTTATTTTTTATAATAGTATCTAATCTGTTTCCTTTTCCCTTTAAAAAGGAATTCTTTCATATAAATAGAAATAGCGTCAAATCATTGCTTGCCACACAACTGTATTAAAAACAGTTTTTCTTATAGGTTTTCTTATGAGTATTTTCTTAAAGTGCATATGCATATATATTGTAAAACAGGGCTGGTAACTCTTGCATTCGAGGTGTTCAAAAACAAAAGCTTGTAAACTGTATTATAGTATTATTTAATAACAAATAAATGCTCCGTCAACAGTGCTGAGGCCATAAACTTACCATTCGTATTATTATCGAGCGAAAGGAAGATTTTTCATTCTCTTTATATCGAAGACTTACGCTATATCTCTCAACGGAACTCGAACATACCCGAAGACCTACGAAACCCTATCCAGGGCATACTCGTTGACAACATAAACATGACAGCATTATCCTTATGCAAAAAAACTAAGACTAAAAATATATGAAGCCTTAGAAATAAAAACAAAAAAATCAATACTCAATAACATCAACTACGGACACGCTAACAAAATGCTTAATGTTTTCGGTACATAACTGTTGTGGGATCTCCCCTTTTTTATGATAATGAACTCGACATGACTATACATATACTTTTGAAATAGTGGGTTACAGTAGAGATCCGTAAGTTACTGAAAGATATGAGAGATACCGAAGTTTTACGGAGAATCAGTAGTTCATAGTAGCTCTGAGCACCACTCAGCCAGAATAGTATTACATAGCACCCGTTAGATTCTAACATGGGCATACAAATTATATTACGGCTTCACTTCAAAGACTTGTATATATATATATATATATATATATATATATATATATATATATATATATATTTCTTACTAATCGTATTCCTGGATTACTAATCTGCGTTCAGGTTTGTATTTTTACGTTTAATATACTTATTTTTCTATCTCAAATATCTGGTCTGTTGTTCATTATTTTGTGTGGTTCTTCATCCGGAATTCACAACAATTTGGCGAGGAAGGATTCGAAATTAGCGACGAAAGAAACGAACACAACAACTTGGCGACGAAAATTTGAGAGTCACGAAAAAGACTCGAAAGAACTCATAAAAGAACAACGAAAAAAACATATTGCCACACACGTCGACCACAAACACTATTGCAGAAATTAAAAAGAAAATCTGCTTGTATAACTTTGGAACGAAAATAGACAGAAAGAAAATTTCGTAAAATGGTATTTGAAAGTCAATATTGTTTCACCCTCGAGCAAGTCACAAAATTAACTGGCGATTTATTTTCTTTGCGCAACAATCAAAAACAGGAAAATCTTACATAAGAATGCAAAAAAGCTATGGTAAAAAGGTGAAACCCTTCATGGAAACAAAGCAGCAAACCATGGAAGACTTTCGAAAAGGAATATTAGAAATTATAAAAAGAAGTGAAGAGAGACAATTAAAATTCGAAGAGAAATAAATGGAAGCAAAAATCAAATTAGAGAAACACAAATGAATAAACGAAAAAACACAATTACAACTTCAAGAATTATTACTAAAATTGACAATCAACACACAAGAAAGGAACACTAAAAAGAGGTAACTTTGGAACACTATAGAGACATTTAAGCACTCTCTTGAAGATAGAAAACTATTACAGACGCTATGAAGACATTTTTAACATTGATTGCCAAAACTGGACAGAAAAAAAATTTAAGTTTATTACTCAGGAAATTAGGAACGAAGTACACAAAATTTGTGGACTATATCCTGTCAAAGAAGACAAACGATTTAACGTTTGACGAGGCAGTTACATGCCTTACAGAGCACTTCAGTCCAAACTTTTTACTTTTTCACAAAAAGTGAAAATGACTCAATCTCGTAAAAGCATGTTACAGATGTGGCGGATTCAACTGTCGGTTTAAATACAAGAACTGTTTAGTTTGTGGAAAAATGGGACATACGGCAGCTTTATGCAGAAACAAAAGACACACTAGCAGGGTAAGATCTACTAGAGTGGACTACGAAGACAAATAAAACACAAGGAAATACGTAGAAATCGAGATCTTAAATAAGAACGTAAAACTATAATTAGATTCAGGATCGGATCTAATGATAAATAAGCTACAATCATGGAGGAAATTAAATAGGTCGACTATGATGCATACTCAAAAAATTGCTAAGTCTGTCACAAGAAAGCGGATCAATTTTGAGGGAGAAGTAATATTAAACGTGAAATTCCATGGAAAAACGAAAAAATAAAAAAATATGCGTAATGAAAGACACAGAAAATTTGGTGGGCACAGACTAAATGCAAAAGTTTGATGCATAGGGTTTACCCTTTAGCTCTTTTTGTAAGAAAATAGACTGTGAGCCGTTAGAAGTTAAAAAATTAAAAGAACTACACAGTCAACTTTCCGAAGTATTCTTGAGTGGTTTGGGACGATGCAACAAGTTCGCTACGAGAATCGATCAAAAGCAAAATATTCAGCCAGTATTCAAGAAAAAGCGAAACGTGCCTTTCGCAACCACAGACAAAATTGATAAAGAGCTAAATAGATTGGTACAAACAGGAATCTTTTCAAAAAGCGAATTTAGTGAATGGGCGGTACCAGTTGTTTACGTAAAGAAAACATCCGGAGAAACCTGTGCTTGCACAGATTTCTCAACTGGATTAAACAGTGCTATAAAAGATTATCACTACCAATTGCCAAGCCCGGAGGAAATATTTACCAAGCTTAATGGTGGTAAGGTATTTTCGAAAACTGATTTAAGGAAAACTTATCTTCAGATTCCAGTAGAAGAAAAAAGTACAAAAATTTTATGTATCACCACTCACAAAGGGCTTTACAAATTCAATAGATTGCCATTTCGGATAAAAGTAGCTTCGTCAATCTTTCAGTAGACATTAGATACCATGCTCCCGGGACAGAACTTTGCTACTGCTTACTTAGACGATATTCTAATTAAAAGCAATAATATGAAAGAACACGCAACACACACAAAAGTAGTTTTTAAAAGAATACAGGATTTTGGGTTAAAAGTAAAAGGGGGAAATGTGATTTGTTTCTTAAAAGAAATCAAATACTTAGGCTATATAATTAATAAATGTGGTCGAAAACCAGATTCAGATAGGACACCAGCAATATAAAATATGACTGAGCCAAAAAATATCGCAGTGTTGCAAAGCTTTTCTTGGTCTAGCAAACTATTACGGTGAATTCATTGAAAACATGCACAAATTGAAGGCTCCCCTCAATGAACTATTGAAAAAGATAACCAACAGAACTAGACGGAAGATTGTCAAAAAGCTTTTAAGGAGATTATAAAGAAACTAACGTCTGATCTAGCACTGACACATTTTGATCCCAAAATAGAAATGATTATTGCTAGCGACACAGGCTCACACAGAGTGGGAGCTTGTATATTACACAAGATGTAGGATGGCACAAGGAAACCTATAGTTCACACATCTAGATCGTTGCTACCGGCAGAGAGGAATTATTCGCAAATAGAGAAAAAAAAGCGTTACGCATAATATTCACCATAACTCGCTTCCACAGATACATATATAGAAGAGAGCTTACACTTCAAACAGATCATAAACCTCTTCTCACCATATTCGGATCGAAAAAATGGTTACCAGTTTACACAGTTTACACTCTTGAGGTGGGGAACGATACTACGATTTCAAACTACAGTTCCTACCGTCGAAGAATGGATGGTTTATCTAGATTGGTATCTGCGAAATGCGAAACTCTGAAAGACTTTGTAATAGCGGCTTTGAGAGCCGAAAACGAAATTAGTAAAGGTTTAAGCAATACAGTACGGGAATTACCAGTGACGTTGTTAGAAATCAGAAGAGAATCTGAAATGAACGAATTCATACGAAGTACAATTTGTGGTGAGGTGTTACTTTATAATGAAAAAGTAGTCATACTCAGATCGTTACAAAGACGAATTTCGAAATACTTTCATGTAGAATACCCAGGGAAAAACTGTATGAAAGCGCAAATGAGATGTTTCGTGTACTGGCCTCATATGGATGAGGCCAGTACACGAATTACGCAGATGGTGGAAAAATGTAAAGGCTGCGCTGTGACAGCAAAGGCACCACTAACTATACAGAAATATGGACTATAGTGGACAAACTTTGGTCTAAAGTCCATGCGGACTACGCAGGACATATTGATGGATACTACTACTTTATAACGGTAGATAGCGTTAACAAGTGGCCAGAAGTATTCAAATACACAAACCCTTTGACAGAAAATGCCATAAATTGTTTACATAAATTATTTGCAAGATTTGGCGTTGTAGATTGCCTTGTAACAGACAATGGTAGCCAATTCACCTCGAGCGACTTCCAAGAATTCTGCAAGACTTATCAAGTAAAACATATAAAATTAGCACCTTATCATCTACAATCTAACGGTCAAGCCGAAAGTTTCGTGGACACTCTAAAGAGAGCCTTGATAAAAGCAGAGGACGTACCAACAGAAAGAGCTATACAACAATTCATTCAAGTTTACAGAACCCCCCTCCACCCAGCAGAAACACTATATCTGGTCTTTCGCCAGCTGAAGTGATGTTCGCTCTCAAAATACGGTCAGTTTTTGACTGTTACCCAGCAAAAATAAAAACCGGCATATACACGTAGCGCCGAAAAGATCCTTCAAACCAGGCAAACGGATTTCAGAATGTTAAAAAATAATATGGCATACTGGGAACCAAGAACAATAATAAACAGACTGGGAAATGTACACAATACAGGGGAAAAATTCACCAACATGAAACATATAAATTAAATACAGATAAGAAGGATAGAGGAACCAAGCTCGTCACCTTCAGAAAATGACAACGCAATGGAAAAAAATCTTTGACGCGTTTGAGATTCAAAGACTACAAGTAGTTACAAAAATCAGAAAAATAAACAAAAAACGAAAATTTACGGAACCGTTAAGCAGAAAAATATTAACTCTCACAAAAAAGAAGCTAAGGAGAGGGATGTTGTGGGAAACCCCCTTTTTCTATGATAATGGACTCGACTTGAGTATACATATACTCCTGCCATTGTGAGTTACCGTAGAGATCCGTAAATTACCGAAAGATCCGAGTGATACCGAAGTTTCACGGTGAATACAACATCAATAGTAGCCAGAATAGTATTACACAGCACCGGTCAGCTTCCGACATGGACATACTAATTATGCTATGGCTTCACTTCAAAGACTTTACATATATTTCTTACTAATCGTATTCTAGGATTACTAACCTGCATTTAAGTTTGTATCTGTATGTTTAATATACTTATTTTCTATCTCAAATATCAGGTTTGTTGTTCATTATTTTGTACGGTTCCTCACCCGGAATCCACAACAATAACACATACCACTACTCTACCTGATACAAAGCACCACATACATTCTGTTGAACACAAATAACATTCATCCTCGAAAATGGCTGAAACTATTGCTTAAAGCGTTCTAATAAACAAAACATGTGGACAATTTTTGTATAATTCATGCCTTCAATAGAAAGTCATAAGATCACATGAAAAGAAATCTTAATCATTTAGCTCCAATCAAGCGTGCCTCACTGCCAATTGTACAAAGGGGGCTACATAGTAGGAAAGTGGTGAAAAAGAGAGACAGGTTATAGAGGGTGTCAGAAAGTGGGTAAGAGACGGATGAGAGTAGACTAGAGAAATTCTCTGAAAGTGTATATCTTGCGTCCTAGTGTAGTTTCAGATTCGAGTGTTCTACGATTAACAAGATCTTCTCATTTTGACAAGTTCACTTGCATTTTTCGGTATCTTTTTCTCAGTCATGCGGAAACATGTGTTCGTGGCTTCAATTGAACCCGACGGAGTTTACTTACACTTCTGAACAGATGGAAGGCTATTTAGTTTGTCTCAGGTGAGACCAGAATCCAAAGCATATAAGCTTCTCATGACAAATATGATGTTCAACTCAGTAGTTCCTGTCTATGATCAGTTACCCAACCAATATACCCTGGTCATGCTTGATTAGAAATGTACACTATATACAGGATGGGAAGATTCAGAATATTTTTTTCTATGGCCATCGGCAAGAGGACACAAAAAGTGACCTCATTTTTGGTTCAAGGAAGTCTGTAAATGGCTATGCGAGCGATAGACATGGATATGGACACTGAGAGGTGAAACGACGTCGACAATGATCGGTCATTTTGAAGACGCAATTTACACAGAGGGGTGAAGCGGGAAGAGAAGAAACAGATGCATGCCGCCGAGCGAAAATGTGCTGGTCGGAAAGAAAACAACACGGTGACATCAGGGAAGATCGTCTTTACATGCATTTTCTGGAATCGAGACTGACAGTCCCGTTTATGCCTGTAATGCCATAACAGATGCTGCATCGCCATCAACAACTTAGGCATAACTCTTTGCGTGCAGATCAAGTCTCATGAGACAAACATATGCCACGTACAATATATATATATATATATATATATATTACAAAATAGCTTCTAAATCATCTCTTTTATTTTACCGCTCTGTTATTTGCCGTCTTAGATTCACTTTTCTTGAATATTGATTGAATATCTTTCACGGGACGTTCTTCTTTCAACGTAATAACTTCTGTAGATTTCATCAATCATCTTTCTTTTTTGTTCAAACAGAAATAAACAAAATGAAGTGACACATTTTTATATTTTGCACCATAATCCTTTTGGAACGCAGTATAAGTGAATACAAAATGCTAAATACTTAAAATTACTTTTCAATTGCAAATTCATTTTCTAACATGTTTTTTAGAAAAACTAAAATAGATGTTTGGAACCTTTGCTCACACTTAATAGATGTAATCACTGACGCGTTTGTGCTTGCTTAAGTTTTATTTACAACATTTTTTTAGCTTTCAACTTGATTTAATCTATAAATCCTTCCGTAGTATTTTGCCATACCTGTTTTTAGTTTATCTTTTGAAAGAGGTTTCTTGTCTCTCTTCTTTTTATACAAATAACTTTTTTGGCTTCTAAATAAAAAGTGTATCTCCCTTGTTATAAATATCCTTGTCTCTTTTCGGAATTAGTAAAAATGTCATTCGGTACAACAGCTGCAATTAATTTATCATTTAAGTATACTGTTTAAAAAGTTGGATATTTAAATGAAGAAAGTTTGATGGAACACTTTTACTTTTATTTTATTTATTTATCTATTTATTTTGGAATATAGTTTAAAAAATGCTGTTCACATAAACACTGAAATACTACTCATGTCAATGGAAAACTTGGAGAAAGGAATTGTTATGTATAGATAAATGATTTCGTTATGTTTTATTTTAATATCCATTGTACCACATTCTTCACATAACACACAAGAAGTACAGAAATATGAAAACAAATGGATTGTGTTTTTTTCATAATTTGAGAAAAAAAAACAAAACAAAAAAACGAAATCAAAATGTTTATCATTTGATGAAATACTCAATTAAAGGAGGTTCAAAGTCATGTGTCAAAAAAGAAGATATTGAAAAGATAAGATGTTGAAGTAAAGGACGGCAGCTCGGTGGAATCAGAGAGCAGAGTCCGAATTCACTTACATGTTAATAGCCGTAGGGAAGTTATGAATCCATCTCTTTAGCCTAGCTATGGGTAAAACAGCAAAATATACTGGACCCTATAGTCATGATTGGTAAGCAGTCTAAGAGAAGAAAAATATGAATCCAAACAACCTGTCAACCTGAAACACAACTGGAAGGCAGAGAGGAGTGGTTACCATAGTCTATTGAAAAGATGATGATGATGATGATGATGATGATGATGGTGATGATAGAGATAACAAAGTTAAAAAGATGTATTTTTTCATGCATCTTTTCACTTCTGTACAATTTTCTTCAGAAATACATTCTATCGGTGGAAAATAATACTACGCTAATTACATGTTAATTATCTAGAAAATAAATTTCCTAAAATGATCCGTGTTTATTAATTACAACAAAATGCTTAGTTTAGTATAAAAAATATAGTAAAACGACGTGGAAATATTTAGATCATAATATATAGCATTAGCTTTCACTGCATTGACTTTAGATTTTCATTACTTTTTGATCGTTATATATTCACAGATCACTATTTTGTGGTTCATATTTACTATGCAAACATCGAATGATCAATTATTTCCGTTTGTCTTTATCAAATGTGTTCTGAAAAAGTACATTTAGCACTTATCAATTTATATATTCACCATTATTTGCGTTGACTTGTTGCCTCTTCTCAAGCTGTTCTTCATACCCTTTGAGCAAAATTCCACAGGTTTTGATGTGAAAAAAGTTTCTACAAAGAGTTGGTTTTTGTTAAAGAGCGTCTTTTTCGTGAAAATGTTTTGCAACAAACGAAAGATTCATGAATCGTCAGGTGAATATGGTGGGTAGGACTGAACTCACCAAACGAGTTCCCAATTGTTTAATTATTTCATTTTTGCCTTTTCCTTCATTACGTTGTCATGGAGTAGAATTATATTTAATGATTATAGCTTAATTTCTGAACAAAGATTTATGGACATGTTGCAGATGCTGGAAATATAAATGTGCATTAAGTGCTCCGTTACACTTTAAAAACACTAAATAATACCTACATAATAAAACAAACAATAATATATTTCGTCAATGTAGCTTACTTCTTAGTGTCGGTTTGTAGGAACTTATACCTGACAATTCACTGACTTTTGTGTTGAACATTTTCGTTTGTAGTCTATTTTTCATCTCCTTTCATGATATATTTAAAGAAAGATTCTTTCTTTGTTGCGAAAAGAAACTTCTTGCTTTTGATGAGTAACCCGCTTTGTTATGAACCCTAAAATCATGTCGAACCAAAGCATCCATTTTGTTGGATTTACCATTTTTACGTGATAGCACATGTCTATTTGGAGAGGCACCTTACCTTATCTTAAAAACTTAAAAAACTATGAACCTTAAAATTACATGTGACCCCAAGTAGAATACATAGATACAAACCATCTAAAGATGCATGCAAATGGTCTGTTTCATGTACCGCTCAAATAAGTACCTGATCTTATGTCCTATCCTCTGAATTTACAATAGTCAGATCACGACAAAAATAAAGTACTGTTGTCATATCATGCGGGAGATGCCCATAACGTGCACTCTAGTATTGACAGAGTCTAAAAGCATTTCCATATTTTAGCAGGTGACAAATATTTTTCCACTCGCACATCTATTTTCTCACAAGCTGAATGTGACAAGCCTCACGCTGCTCTATCGCTACTTTCATGAAAGGTGCACAGATGGACTACATTCTTGGTTCTGCTAGTTGAAACCTTTACGGCAAAGACCAGCCGTGGCACTTACATTGTAGGAAACTATTCACATTCCCTCAATATTCCATCGGTAAGAAGTAAGTTCTAACTGAACAGCTTATTCCCCCTCCGTGGAACTGACTCGCAAGAGGATGCTTCACTGATCACTAAAATTTTAGCATATTCAAGGTTAAGGTTAACCGTTATCTTCTCCAGCCCACTATCCTTTCATGCTGCCACCTACCGTCTCTCTCTTCCTTGATTGTTCCCCGGACTTTGTACAAGGTAAACCACACTGAAAAAAAGATGAATTCTGATGCATACCTTTCTAAATCATGGTTCGCGACCCGCTAGTGGATCGCAAGCGGAATGTTACTGGGTCGTAAAAAGTTATAGTAAAATTACGCATTAGCCTAGATTAAAAGCTATCTGTTGAGATAGTTCAAGGCGCTGGCTTTCATTGCCAGACTGTTGTATCAAGCAGTATGTTGATTTGACAAGTTTAACGAATCAGAGTTGTTCATGCTCTCAATTATCATTCGTAATCGAAAAAGAAATTTTGACCGTTTCAGATAGATAATATTTTCTATATTTTTTATTTATTTGCCCAGTAATCATAAGCTGTAGTCATGAATACTGGGTTGCGATTCTAAAACGTTTGAGATCCTTTGCTCTAATGTCTTTAACATCTCTTCTAAATGCGAGTACTTTGCTCTGGATAGTTTTCTGCTAACAAATTTCATGATGAAATCGAATTTGCTCTGATATTAACTCTAGCTTCCACACTTTGTTACAAGAAAAGCAATGCATCATTTTAATACTGAACTTCCCACCCGCCAAAAAATTATAACAATAATTTCCGTTATAACGTAATCAAGATGTCTACTTGTTATTCTGATTGTCTTTCTTCAGTGAAGCATAACTGCTCACATATTCCAGCTAGAAGGATAAATATTTGAAATGTTCTAAATCAAATTTCTTTAGAGGTTGACTGGGACATGAAATAGCCTGTAAGTTTTAACGCCTCAAAAACTGCTCTCATTTAACCACCATAGAGAAAATTTTCTGCATGCCATCACCATGGCTAATAGACTTCTAGATAGCAATAAACTGCGCCTTCTTGGCATCACGCTTTTAACTGACTTGTAGTAGAGCGACTACATCGAATCACTTGCTGTATCTACTACACGGAAAGTTGGGTCATTGTGTCACGTCAATGTGCACATTAACTAATCTACCATTTGTCTGGGCATTGAATACATCTGCTATATCTGGTCTGGTTAAATAAATAAAATAACAAAAACAGTATAATATCAGTGGTAATACTCAATTAGACAAATCTGTTTGACTGTATTTGTATTTCATTGAATCTACGCAACACTTCGATATATTTGGGAAAATACATTTCCACAGTTATTCATAAAGTGAAAAAATCATTTCAGCCTCTGATAAGAACACACGGCAGAAATTTGAAATTTAGGGGCTGTCTGTTTACTTAATATCAGCAGAATCAGGCAAACCGTCATCAACATCTGACGCTCTACGTTTCACAATTTTGAGCAGCCATCACATGACTTTTGCCTGGAAGTCTGCAGTTGTCATTCCTGCAGCTTCTCTCAATCCAGGCTCCTATAGTTAGTCATTGACATCTGATGGACTCTACAAGCCTTTCATTACTGGTCAGTTGGCCGCGCTAGAAGCAATTATTGAAATTAATTTGTGTCATTGTGAATAATGCAGTTCACGAAGGATTCAAAATCCATTTAGACTGAACGGAGATGCGAAGCTGCAAATCGGACTGGAGTGGAGAAGAAGATTTCTTGAACTAATTAAAAACAATATCAAGTAAACCTTATTATCTTCATTCTAACACGTAAGAAACATGGGATAGGAAGTGGTCTGTAAAATGAATACATCTCGTTCAGAGACTTTTAGTGATTATATTATGTAAAAAAAATAGTCTAAAGAATAATATGTATATATGTATGTATCAGATGATTTAAGACGTCAGATTTACTTTTCAAGGTATTGTTGAAATTTCAGCGAAAGTTAGTTATTAAAATAGATATTCCTGCACAAATGTGTGAGAAGTTATGCTTAATAGAATGCAACCTGACAGGATATACTGGCGACCATTTTGATGATGTCATAAATCCTAAACCTAATACTGACATTTTAACTTTTATAATCTTTGATGCAAATAAAGTTGCTCTGATTCTTTGATGAATATATCATATAATCCAATAATCCTTTAATTTTAACAATTTTAACGATAAGATAAATTTAACTAATAACGTTCTTAAAAACCTAATAACCTCCAAAATATTATATATTTTCTGAGTCCTTAAGAAATAGAAACACTTTTGTAGTAGCCATTTATTCATAAACTTTTCGATATTTGAATAGCTAAGGTTAAACTTCGCGAAAACAAATAGCAATGTTTGCATTTAAGTAAAATTTAAAAAAAAATATTATGCATGAGGAAAACGTTTGCAAATTTAATTCCGCACATTGAAAAATTTAATCCGTATTGAGGAGTTATGTTTAAATGAATGTGACTAGTCAGAATAACACGGTAGCCATCTTGATGGCTTTATAGCTGAGAAGCTCGATCAGGGATGAATTTGGATATTATTTTTTAAGTTTTTACAAAGTGTAATTTTATATCTTTTATATTTCGCTGAGAAATATTTTGCAGTGTCTCTTCATGTCGTAGATGATCATAACTCTTCATGTCGTAGATGATCATAACTCTTAGTGCAAGAAATAACTCTTAAAACTGAGGATATATAAATAGAGATTTATTATACCTCAGTACAATAAACCAAATACAAGTACACCAACGAACAGTTAACACGAATAACAATTAAGAAGGCAATGTCTCTGTATAGGGCGTATGCGTCCGTCTTGAGAAGAAGGCTTCCGTCTAGTGACGTCTAACTCTCGTCTAAGCCGATGGCTCTCGAATTCTCTCGTATAATGACGAATAATTTCGATCACTCCCGTGTAATGACGAAGACTCTCGTATAGTCACGAACACACTCGATCACTCTCGATCACATTATTTATTCTTGTATAAATACAAAAAATATGGCACAAGGCCTAAAACGGGGATGGGGAAGGCTGGTCATCATCTGTCCTAGTTTAACTTAGCTATCCACTTTCGTCGACCCTGACACACTTATAATAAAGCTGACACCATAATACCACATTTTTACTTACCTTTCTTACCACGTCCACCATAATACCTCAGCTGCTCTATGAAGTCCTACTTAACTCCCATATGTACAATTTTCAGTGGAGGGCATGGGCAGAAAATAACAACATTTAAAATTCCCCAATGATTTTATACAATGAAAGTACAATATTTACAAGAAACCAAACAAAATTGTATTAGTAATAAAAGCCCTCACTACTCTAAGACTGTGACAGCAAAATCAGTTCCCCGGACGAAAAATAATGCGTGGCTTTAAGAATGTATTAAATACCACTTATTCGATCAGCAATCACTCACACAATCACTCACACATTTAAACACCATAACAAAAACGAAAAGCACAGTTGAAAAATAACGAAAGACGCCACGCATCTACCGAAGAACTAACATTCCTGAACACCTAAAGTGGGAAGGGATGGGGGATTAAACTAAAAGAAAGCTGGGGACAAAAAGAAAAACGGGGCTAATGAGCAATCATAACCTAGCTAAGTTAACTTTAGAGCGAAAAACAGAAAATCAAAAACCTTCTATTCTAAACTAACCGGGAAGGGGTGCACATGTACTGCCCAGCACACCCAATATCCTGATGCCTAACCAGCATCAAACAACCACCCTAGGTCAGCACCTTTCACTCGACAGAAACGCGCAAGAGTCACCCACCTTTTGCCAAATTCAGATGGCGTGAGTCGTTTCCTTTCCGTCCTGATCTTGACTTTAAGCTGATGCTTAAAGAACAAGATCAGTTGGGAAGAGGTAAACTTCTCATCACCATAGAATTCCTTCTGTCGCGTTGTCCAAATCACGACTCGCATAACACCTAGCAAGCAAAAAAGCATGTAGCGCTCAGCCCTAGATAACGGAGGTACGACATTGCTACAAACAGAACTACCCTCAAGGAAAAGAACTTTCCACGCAGCATACGAACCATGAGATCTTCAAGAAACTTGCACAACGGAACAACAACACTGCAGTGGAAGAAGGCGTGATCGACGGTTTCCGCCGACAGCCCACAACGCACGCAGGTTGAATTCAATTTGAGGCCCGCTGCACGAAGCTTCTTGCCTACCCAGAGAGCCTTCCGAATCATCAGCCAGGTGAGTGATGCCTCATCGTTAGTGAGACATTTCAACCCGGGCGCCCAAGACCATACGGAGCGAGCCTCCTGCTTCGTAAGCCCGAGCTCGCCTATCAGTTCATCTTGAACGGCCCCGCTAACTAACACCCGATATAATGCCCTAAGAGACAACGATTGGGCGTTGGAGAGGCCATCCGTAGCCCGCAAGAGAAACTGGAGAGCCAAACGACATTCTTTATAGAAGGAGCACTCGCCACGAGGAGTACAGCCAGCATCCTCCTCCGACAAATGCACACTTCTCAAGGATGGAAAGTTTTTATGGACGTCCTCTTTAACGAGGGCGCCGTTCTCATCCTCCATCATACACATTCGATCCAGGAATCTAATGCGAAGCGTGTGTTGACGAATCTCAACGTTAGGCATGCCCAGACTGCCCTCAGACGGATGAAGGCAACAGATCTCGCGACGCACCTTGGGAGCCTTGCCTTCTCCCCAAAGGAAGGAGAACAAGAGCTGAATTAAGCCCAAACGAATGGCACACGGTAGAGGAAGTACCGAGAGACGGTAAAGGAGAATCAGGTAGATGTGCGAGGCACATACTTCCGCCCTCCCCTTTAAGGAGAGCTTCCTCCGAGTCCACAGACGAACTGCGCCCTCGGCCTTCTCTCGAACCTCCGACCAATTCATTTCCAACTGGAGATCAGGACCGAAGAAGACGGAAAACATTCCAACTCGTTATCATTCTTAGTATACAACTTTAATTCATCCATGTAAAACAGATGGCTTATTTTCTTCTGGTCTATTTTATAACCACATTCTGTCTTGTTAAGTTGACTGGTTAGTTTTTTTTTTTTAATCATCTCACCCCACGCAAGGCATTCCACTGCCAGTATTGCGCATGGGGCTACATAGGGGAAGGTAAAGACAAGGAGTGGTTAGACATAGGGAATGTCAGGAGGAAGGTGACAGATGAGTAAGGACAGCGAGGATTAGAGTTGGGCAGATGGGAAGAGTGCTTGATAGAATGGGAGCAGGTTAGTGTGTTAAGAGGTGTCTATTGACCTTACATTTAAACTCCTGGAGATTGTAGCCGTCGGGGAAGCAATCGTTTGGAAGAGAATTCCACAGTCGGGAAGTGCGAGAAAAGAAACTGTTGGAGTAGAAGTTACGGCTGCATTTTATCGGTTTCACTGTAAAAGGGTGGGATCTAGTTGCTAATCTAGTATCTCGTTCAAATTCGTATTTAGGGGGCACTAGTGATCTAAGTTCATCGGAGCAGAAGCCGTGAAAGTATTTATAGAAGAGACACAAGGAAGCCACGTCGCGCCGGTGGGAGAGAGACTGCAGGCGGTCTGCCAAGTCGGTATCTATCACATTACAGACCCTCCTCTGAACCTTATCGAGAAGCCCGAGGAGAACAGCAGGGGCACCCGACCAGATATGGCAGCAGTATTCAATGCACGGGCGGATGGTAGATTTATAAATGTGCATGATAGATTTAGACGAAAAAAATTTCCGGGCCCTACACAGAGAACCGACTTTCATAGCAGCGGATTTAGCAATGAATTCGATATAGTCATTCCATTTGAGGTCCGCTGAAAGTGTGAGACCAAGGTAGTGTTTACTCTCTGGGAGGCAAGCTTGGTCCAAGCTAATGGGAGGTAGGTGAGATTGTCGATGATGGTTAATTGAAAGTAGCTTCGTTTTAGAAGCATTAAAATTTACTAGCCATTTCTTACCCCAGTCCAATATGGATTGGAGTTCTTTTTCAATCTCGGCTGCGAGGTTAGCTTTGACGCCTACACCAGATTTTTGTAGGAGGCGAGAGTAAGCTGTGGTGTCATCGGTGTACAAACCTATTTGGACTCTTATGGAATCAGGGAGATCATTAATGTATATCAGGAAGAGTGTAGGACATAAGATGGAGCCTTGGGGGACACCTGCGTTTGTATGGTAGTTCTGGGAGGCATGTCCGTTTAATACCACCTTCATTGTGCGGTTAGAGAGGAATGACTAGATTAGTTCAAACAAATGTCCACTTATACCATAGTTCCGCAGTTTACATAGAAAGGCCAGCATGCCAAACTGTGGTATATGTACTCGGTGATGGTCGTTAGCATATCAGCAGTAGACCTGGTGATGCGGAAACCATATTGCTTGTCCGAGAGGAGCCTGTGTGCTGTGAGATGCTGAACCGCCTCGGCGTTGATAATGGCTTCGAACACTTTGCCAAAGATCGGAAGAAGGCTGATAGGGCGGTAATTTGCAGGGTCAGAGGGTTCTCCAGTGTTTTTAAATATAGGAACTACAGAGGAAGATTTCCAACAGGCAGGAAAGCAGGAAGCAGATAGGCAGAGGTTGTAGAGCTTAGAAAGGACAGAGGAGAGTTCAGGGGCACATTTCTTTAAGACTATGGTTAAGATTCCGTCACCACCGCTCGCTTTGTGACGGTCAAGTTTCACGATTATCTTAGAGACAAGCGAAGGTGTAATGTGGACATCATTCAGTTGTGCCTCGGTTCTAAGTCAGAAGTCGGGTGTAAAAACTCCAGATGAGTCCAGACTTGAATTGTTCGAGAATCTGCGGGCAAAGCATTCAGCCTTATCTGCTGGGGAGGTGAGGACCTCAAATTTGTTGATTAACGGGGGTATTGTGGACTTGCTCTTGTTAAGTACTCTTTTACAGAGTCGCCAGTAGTCTTTAGAGCCGGATTTAGAGCATGCTATGCGTTGCTTCATTCTGGTAGCAAACAACATCTTAGCTTCGTTAAGTATCCTTTTACACTTATTACGAGCTGAAGTGAAAAGGCGCCTGTTTTGTTCCGACGAGTAGTTACGATAGAGTCGGAAGAAATGATTCCGGTGGGCAACGGCAGCCGAGCAAGCGGGTGAGAACCATAGAGACGAATGAGATTTAAGCTGGAATTTTCTAGCAAGAATGAAGGCATCGATGCCAGCCGTAACCCAGGAGGAGACCTCAGATGCACATTCTTCAATGGGAAGACTAAAGACGTTGTTCCAAGGTATGTCACAGAGGAAATCTCGGAACGAATCCCAGTCTGCTCTTTGATAGCAGTAGGATATTCTACTTGTCTGGGTATCATGTGTCGGGCGGGAGTGGAGTGAAATATTGACGGACACTACAGTGTGGTCAGAGTTTCCAAGTGGCCAGAGTTGTCTGGTAGTGCAAGGGTCTGGGATGGAAGTGAAGCAGAGGTCTAGAAGTGAGTCCCTTCCGTTAGGGTTGTCGGAGAAACGCGTGGGGAAGTCCACTACTTGAAAGTGGATTGGGTGATTGAAAATTTCATGGTGTGGACACCAGCAGGGTCAGTGACAGCGTTCTTCAGCCACTTGGTGTGGTGGGCGTTAAAGTCACCAAACACGAATACATGGGCAGAGGGATGGGAAGAAATGGCTTTGTCAATATTGTCAGAAATGATGTCAAGTAACGAACAGTCAGGGGAGAAAGGAGAGCGGTAGAGAAAGAAGAGATAGCTAATCCAGCTGAGAAGTGAGAGGCGGAAGCACATGAAAGAATGATCTGGAGATTCAAAAGATGACACCCTAGCTAAGGTAAGGTGTTCGCTGACATAGACACCAAGCCCATGCATATGAACATTGGAGTCCTTCCTGAAGAGGGGAAGGTAGCCAGGAACGTAGAACTCAGATGAGAGGATAGAAGGGGTAAGATTAGTTTCACATAGGGCTAATATGTCAGGTGAGTTATTATGGAGGAAAGAATCTACGCTGGGGAATTTGGTGCGGATGCCGTGTATGCTAGTGAAAGAGATGCAGACAGGTTTGGGCGTTTTCAAATGAGCTGGTTTAGTTTTGCTATTATGTTTGCTTTTTTCCATAGTGATTCAGTTAAGGAGAGGTCTTAGAATAGAATCAGTCGGTCAATCATTTGCAACTTGTGAAGGATGGAGACTGGCGCGGCCTACAACATAATGTGGCCTCGGGGTTGCCCACCGAACGTTCATGCAGGGACGTCCGTCCATGCGCGGTATGGCACTACAAGAACCCCGGTATTATTCAACTGTTGATCAGAGCAGCCTCTCAAGACGCTACGCAAGAGTTCGGGCTCCTAACTACCAGTCGGAAGCAGCAACCAGGAAACTGCCAACCCGGTACCCTCAGAATGTAATGTTGCCACCATACTCCGTAACTGCAAAGAGCTTCCAGCTGAACTCACACTAAGACCGGAGAAAGAGGATGACCCGGGAACCCCTTCCTAAACAAGAAACAAGGCGATCACCTCTAAACTCATTCAAAAGAAGGGGGTGGAGTGTGAGACCGGGCGATAGTAGGAACTATCTACTCCAATTAAAAAAAAAAAGAAAGAAAGAAAATGACTGAGGTTTACAAAGTTTTAACTTAGTATAAGTCAAAAATAACCTTGAATTGCAAAATAATTTACACAAACTAAGTGACAAAAAAAATAAATAAATAAATAAAGACGAACAGAAAACGAAAAAAAAAAAATAAAAAATAAAAATTTCCAAAAATTACAGAAAAACAGACTGAAAAATGGACTGAATCCCGGTTGACTTACCACAAGCAGCTAACACTGCTATTAATGCTATTAATGACATGCAGAATAGGAATGGAGACAAAGAGTCACCTTGAAATATACTTCTTTTGAAGTTTATTTCACCAGACTTATAGGTTCCATTCATATGATTGAGGTAAAGGGTTGTTTTCCATATCGACATACATTGTTTGATGAAATTGATGATGACGAGTGATATCTTGTATATATTTAAAGTTTTAAGATCCAGGAATGTTGAATACTATCGAATGCCTTACGATAATCTATCCAGGCAGTACTAAGATTTTTCTTTGCTTTGTAGTAGTTTTCCAGGATCATTTAGTGAATATGCAATTGGTTTTTACATCCATAACAGCCACGTTTGCACCCTTTTTGTTCAAGCGATAACATGTCATTTCTTTCTAAGAAAAAATATGTCTGTTTTGCTAAAATAGATGTTAATTGTTTATATGTTGTCGGAAGGCATGTAATTGGTCTGTAGTTTTTCGGGTTGTTTTCGTCACTCTTCTTGGGTAGAAGAAATGTAATTCCTTTGGTCATCAATGCAGGAATTTTAGTGGAATCGTTAACCATTTCTTGAAGTTCTTTGGCTAGTTTTTTATGTGCTGTATTTAAATAATATTGCCAAAAGTTGGGAATTTTATCTATACCTGGAAATGTTTAATTGTGTGCTTTTTTCGTGCAAATTTAACATCCTTATTATTATCATTATTATTGTTATTATTCAGATTTTCTAGGTTACTATTTGATACAGTCCTTTCCTAAGTATTTTATCTAATACGTGATGCAGAGAAAATCGTTCTTAAGATGTTATTGATTTTATTACATTTAGGGAGTTTTTTTCTGGGTTTATTGTATAAAAGGTAGTGAAATGTAACCTTGTTTATTCTTAATGTATGTATCAGTATTTTAATAATTGCTAGTACTCTTGTTATTACTGGTATACTGGTTGTATTTAAATGCTGCATTCTTGCAATTACTATTTCCATTTCTTTATATTTATAAAACATTTGCAGCAATATTTTATACCAGACGGGATAGCCATGTCTCTATGATAGCATTTATGTATTTTGAAGCCTTTTTTTTATTATATTTGGTCGATTAGCTTGAATAATGCGGTTAGTTTGCCCTTGCAAAGTTCTAGAAAATTGTAATATTTTCACCATCTAGCAATGGTAATGGTTTTTGTTCATACCATTTTTCTGCATGAAGAAGGTTATCATGTTTGAATATCTTTCAATGCATGCATTTTTCTAGTGGAAAGAAAAAAGGGATTAAAATTCGTTTAGGCCAAGGTTAGAGCACTAAGAGATTAGATAGTAATAGTATACTCAGTGTACTTTACATAAGTGACATTTTGGATGTACTATTCATTAAAATATGTACCCAGTAAGATCAGTGCATTTTTTTATCTTGAGAGGCTAGGATAAATCTCTATATCTCAGAGCTTCGCAAACGCTAACAAATAAATTTTTGTCAACATCCTTTAGTTTCGTAAGAGTAATATCGTCTTTGTGAGAATTTATCTTTCTGTTTAGTCTTTAGGTTAGCTAAGCCTTTCTTTTTTATTCTCGGCTTCTATGTCTGTCATTTTATTTCCTATTTGATTCTTGTTCTATATTTGTATATCATGTTTGAATTGTATGCTTTATTTGATAATTGAATCTCACTTTTTAAAAAAGTTAATACTGATAAATAAGCTTTAGTATTCAATTATTAGATAACTGAAAATATGTAGTAATCTCACGACCCCAAGAAATAAAAGTTAACTTAATACCCTTGATTCTATAATAAAATGTTACTGGCGGAACATTTAAAGTCATTCTCTTTTTCATCGGTCGCTCATCACGAGAAAACTTGGATTTGAACGGTTCCAAGAAAGATTAAGTTTTACACGCATATCACTTTCTCATGTCTGTTATGACCTTTTAATTATAGACTTATTACTTTCAAATAATTTATTCCTTCACTAAGACAGACACAAAAATAGAAACATCTATTAACAACCACATTACAAGAACGTTCATATATCTACCCAAATAGTAGAACCAAATCCTTGTGTTAAATAAATATTTCTATATATATATTTCTATATGTATAAATCTCTCACTTTATTGTTATGATGTATATACTAATCAGAAAAAATGAGTCAAACAAGACGTATCGTCTTGTAGGTGAGCCATAGCTGGACCGGTTCATCTTCCAAATCAAATACTATGGATCTGCATCTACTTTCGTGTGGCACATATTAAGAGATAGTACCGAGTTTTATGAACATTCTGTCAATATTTGTATCAGGTTTAGATTTCCGGGTATCACATTGAAAGTGGGTGTCTCAGTAGGTGCGGTTAAGGTCTTAATAGTTTGGAAATTTATTTTGCATTTAATTAAGTTTTATTTATTTCTAATTTTTTTATTCCTAGCCTAGATCGTTCATATCTAATGGTTTTCTTTTCATTTTTGCATGTTGGTTTCTTTCATAATCATTTATATCAATGCTTTTATGCACTTGCTCTCGTTCGTGAATCACAAGTTTGCCGATATTTACGTAGTTCTTTTTATTTTCAATTTTTCGATGAAGCATTGCAAACTATTAATTGGAAGTTACACTTGAATTTATTTTTCGTTGGTTATTTTTTAAAGAACTGAGTATTCATCTGAATCCAAATTTATAATGAGATTTGCGTTCTTTTTCGTATGAATTTACAGTAAAATTTGTTTTTACAGGATCCATTTATTTGATTTCCTAACATATAATTTTCCAACCACTGTAAGGTTGCCTCTCTGTGACTTTCGTATAAATACTTTCACGGTAATTGTTCGGATGACATTTTGAATTCATGCAAAGTACTAGAGTGGTGGATGTGGATGTGCATTGTGGTGCAGTGGATATCGACTCAGAAAAAGAAATCGGAGAGGCCGAGTTCGAATTCTATTTGAATTCGTTGCATTAATTTACGCGCAAATATCCTCGGAAAAGTGATTAATCTGTGTCCTCTTGCCAGATATGTGTTTTATAACAAAACAGATTTAATTCTATAGCCTTGGCTGACAACCAGTCTCCCTCAAAAAGTAATGGCAACTTATTACGGGAAAGGAAAATGTTCTGCATAGTTAGTCATGTCTCTTTCCAGATATGATCGCTCATGCTTTTGTTAAGTATAGAACATAACTGACTGTCTGACTAGACTGGCGTCAAGATATCATCAATTTGAGCTTGCTAGATGTAGCCGTTGAAGCTATGTTAACAGTTTCTTTTTTCTCGCTTGAGGAACTCCCTTACAGCTCCCTACTTTCCAGCCGACTTTGATTTGCAAAACTTTAAATACAATGTCAATCGCTATATACTGCCTGATCAGTCTTTCCGTTTCCCGCTCTTTATTAATGTTTCTGTTCCTAATTCTTCCACACCCTTTAGCCCTTTGAATCTTCGTTGCATTAGTGCCTTGCATAAGGTGTTACCGATTTAAAAATATAACTATATGAATAATTACTTAAATCAACATAGGATATTTATTTGAACAGCCAAACTGTTCCGTAATTTTCCCAATAAATTTGTGCAAACCAGTAGTAATTAAAAAAAAACGAATGATAATTTGCCATCAAAATCGCTTTGATTAACTTAATCAGAAGTAAATTGATGTTATATTTTGTGTATTCTAATGCATTTAAAAATGAAATTTACAGATCGATAAATAATTTAGACAAAGAGTAGCAGTTTTTCGTACAGTATTAACCTAACTTTATACGATTAAATAATTGATCGAGTGTAATTTTGAAGGAATAGGTTAATTTGCTGAAGTAAACATATTAATTGATTTCTATCTTTTAATGTAATTCCTTAAAGAGTGCCACGTGTTAAGAGAAGTGTTAAAGATAGATTATTTCTCGGATAGTTTGTGATTATAATGTTCAACATACATTTAATATTTGTGGAACAAACAGAGACAGAAAAAGAATGATTCAAGTATAAAGGCATGTTAATCATTGATAAATACAGGCGGTGAAGGAAGAATAGGAAAAATTTGGAAGCCTAAAAAAAGAAATAGAAATAAAATGAGATATAAATGCTGAAATAAGAAGAGAACCAAAAGAAAGTGTAGATTTGACTTTGTGCTATCAATTTTTTACTATAAATTATTAAATTACTTTTTCAAAAACGTTGGAACGACTCTGTAATCTTTACGATAGTTAACATATTCAAATAACATAACCATAGAGAGTTTTAAGTGAAGACAAGCGTATATATTACTGAGAAAATTATTCTTCAGGTTTTGCCGAACTTTATTTAAGATGAGCAACCTCTTTCAGCACTCACTTTTTAAGACAGCCGTATGAATCTAATCAATATTTAAGGACGTTCAGGGTAGGGCAATAACCATCAAGACGGTGGAAAATATAGAAAGAATTCATGAACTCCTCATTGACGACAGTTATGGAATATATTCACATATACTCATGGAAAAAAATGATCATATTTCGCGTTTATATATTTGGTGTCAGGTTACACGTGACTGACTGGGCGGGGGAATCATCTGGCCAGTCAGCTATTTCTCTTCCGAGAAATGATCGCCAAAGCGTGTATCATGTGTGGCACGTAACTGACTGAACATGTATCTGTGTTCACATAGTCAATGTGCTGTCAAAAGAAATGGAAGACAATGCAAGGTTATGTTAGGCGTCACATTTAACATTCTCTTTTAAGACACAAAAAGTTAAGTTACAACACTATCTAATCTAACATAGAAAATTTAAATTTTCTGTGTTGATAGTATTGAACATAATTTTTAAACCTTTATTCTTATATTTTCAGTATTTGCGGAGCTATCTGTTTTGCGTTGAATATGAAATAACATATTGGAGGAGTTTCAAAGTAATCGTATTTCTGATGATGTAAATATCGAGGGCTAAAAATTCTAAGTAATCTTAAATAGAATCCAATAATTATTGCGGATTTATTCTGTTGTTGTGGTGAGATTAATTTATGATTTTTATTAGGAGATCATTATTTGTACAGATTAACATGACATCGAGGAAAGGTAATGAAACATCAGTTTGACATAAAGGTACAGTACACGTCCAGATTTGCATAGTAATCGACAATGCTTTAATTTATAGAGAGTGATCAATTTTTAGGAAATTAATTTTGTAGTCATTTAAAATAGCGTACTTTATTTTTTACGACGTTAGAATTAATCTCGGAAGAAAACTGTCAAAAATTGAAAAGATGCATCGAAAAATACAAATTCATTTGCTCATTTTTATCTTCATCTTCATTTATTCCGTTCGCGCAATTTTCTCTATTGTAGTCACAGCTCTCCGCCATATATATATATATATATATATATATATATATATATATATATATATAATTATGATCCTTTAGAAAAAGGAAGAATATTGAATATTTATATGTATATATTATTTGCAAAAAGAGATTTATTCTTCACAACCTTATTATGCATATATTATTCTTATGATATATATATATATATATGAAGAAATAATTAATATTTTAATAACCCGACATATTTTATCACTTTAATCATTGTTTTTATTGGATACCCACATTGAGTACACGCTCCGATTATTTATTAACGAGTATATTTATTTATTTTCCTCTACCGGACTAAATAATCGAGACATTAAAGAACATTTATAAACTATAATGGACAAAAAACATCACCTTGACCATTCCTTAAAAAACATACCCATCCCATCGCTCTGCATTAAAATAATACATTGTAAATACATACACACACACATATATACAAACGCACATGTACACATACACATATACATTTCCACACTCACATGAATGCACCCATAAAAAGTTCCCTCACTCACATACCCATATATATACATATATAGAAATAAACAACGATAAAAGATTATTGTTAATCAGACAGGAAGGATCTTTGACTAAGGATTTTGGTAATTTAAAAATTAGTATTTAAATGTAAGGACTATGTTTAAAATTAGTATTAAATATTAAAAATATAAATAAATAATAAATTTAGCAATACAATTGTATATATAATTTAACAGATGTGAAAAAATAAAAATAGGCACATTTATATATACTCAAATTATATAAGAATTGCCCAAAGGTTTTGTAGTTTTTTGTACAAAACCATTTTGACAATTCTCATATAATTTGAGTTCCGAAAGAAAGAAAATTATACGAACACATGTAATATATATATATATATATATATATATATTAAAACCATTAAAAGCTTATCTAATTAAATAATGCCTTAGTTTTGTTACAATATTTTTACTGTTCAAAAATAAAGATTAATTGTTTGAAAATAATAGATGATTTACATTCCCTAAGGAGTTCTTCGTTTAACTAATAAAACAAATTTTTTAAACATTATTTAATTTCTTGAAATTTCATGAAATTAAGTGAAGAGGGTGGTAACAAATGTAAAAAAAGAAAATATTTTATTAAGATTTTCCAAAAAAAATAATTTCAAAAAGAATTTATTCATTTGTGAATAAATCAATTAAGATTCATTAAAATCCGATAATTATTTGATTTTTTAAGAATTTACAAATTAATGCGTTTTTCATCGGAAAAGTTAGTTTCGTAATATTACATTATCCATAGTAAACTTTAGTAAAACTTTGCTGACGAAAAATAAAAAAATAAAAAATTTTACCAAAATTTCGAACTTGTTAGAAAAGGATTAAAATATTAAAAAAATATTTTAAAAATTACATTAATATTTCGTCTTAATAACACACCTTTTGACGGAAAAACTTTGCTTTTATTAAATGCAAGGTTTCTTTACTTCAGACTATGCTGTTTTTTCAGCAAATTAGTGGAGTACCTACTTCAATAAAATCTTTCGGAAAAATCATTTAATTTCCTAACCCCTTTTTTTGTGAAGCAAAAAGGAATGGGCATGTACGCTAACAACTTTGCTTGGAAATCTTCCTGTTTTTCATTGCTAATGGGCAATGTTAGAAAAAGAAAAAAAATTTTTTTCTTTGAGAAAAGAAAATGTTCTTAAATTCCGATGCTTCTAAAGCTTTTGTCGAGTAGGTAAATAACAAAATGGAAAGAAGAAAAAAAGAAACCAGAAAGAGAAAGTTTACTTTTGGGATTCTTATTTAATGATAAAAAAATAATTCTTCTGATCCTGTGTTGCATTGGAACGAAATAGAATAAAACAAGAAATCTAAGTAGTATTTTCCAATTATTCCAGCCTTCGAATTGCACAAGGCAATGTCTTCACTGGAGTAACGTTTATTACAAAGTTTTTTTCAGACGAAATGATACATAATATTACCAAGAAATCTTATCAGACCCGTGTCGCTCGATCCAATCGACGTATACATTTATATTAGACAATGGCTACATTTACACGTACATTTGTCACGAAAGAAATTCTTTAACTAACAGAGCAAAGCCAACAATAAGTGACAATGGAAACTATTTACCTGTTTTCTACAGACTTTGAAAGAAGTCAATAAAACCAATAGTAGAATGGTATCAATAGAATCTTTTTACACTTTTAATTACCCTGAATGTTGTATGGAAAAACTTGCAAAATACACAACTTTCAAAAGAATACTTGGAAACACTAATTTCATAGCATATGTTATTAGAATACCACATAAAATGTAGGATCGCTAATTCATGAAAACGTGAATTGTTTGTTTCGTAGATACCTTGATTTATGTAATATACCAAAGAAAAGAAAATCATATTTCAATTACTAGAATTTTTAAAAGAAAAAAATTACTTTCATTTGTTCATAACTTATGAACTAGTACAATTTTCTCTCACCGATAGAGCAAGTCAATTCTAAGAAAACTTGAAGATCTACCAGAATCTATTAGATGAACATAATATTAGCAGCATAATATACGCAAATGATGACGTTCGCTAGGCTGATTACGTGTCCAGAATGCGTGCTACTTGACTTCAATGTATCATCCTATTTGGAGAACTCGGCAGCGACAAGAGCCTATACGGAGGCCTAAAACGACGCTTCCCGGATCGGTTGAAGACATTCCTGACACAGGGTAACATCGATTCTGAGACCAGGGTAACTGTTGCTGCAAATCAACCTTCCTGTCATAGGACCATCCGAGACAGGAGCGAGATGTTCGAGTCCAACCGTCAACATGAAGAGGATCCCGGACATACTATCAGGTAGGCCTTACTCGCCCAGCTACTTTCATCAACCAAATTTCTCTGTGACTCGTGATCACATTTTTTCAAGAGTATCCTTGTACGTTCCCAGCTATCTCTGTCACTGCAACCAGATAGAATAAAGTGAATAAGGAGAGTGGATGGCAATCCGTTTGCGATCGGGTGCCGACTACGCGAATGACACGGTGTTAAAGGCATACACAGAAAGAAAACTTGGACGAAATTCTAAAGAAAAACGGAATAAAGAGCTAAAAATCAATTGTTAGAAGACAATGTATGATTGGCAGCAAAGTGGAACAGCTGAAAACGCAAGCTGCGAATTGGAGATTTCCTCAATTAACAAGTTAATAATCAGAGTGCTAAAAGGCTATTGTATCAATTCTATTATATTTACATGAAAGCGGGACACTTTCCTCACAGATGCTGATGATATTGAGACAACAAAGATCTTATTCTGCAAAAGAATACTGAGAATTCTATAGATAAGACATGTGAGAACTGAGAGAACATCGAAACGAAAAGAACACAGAAAAGAGGTAAAAGTTTAGAATGCTAAGTATTGGACATGTGTAACATGGACAAATACACTCTGGAAGGTGTCACTTCCAAGGCTTAATCACACAAACAAATGACCAAGTCTTGCATGAAAGACAGAAAAATCTATTCTTCTCAATGAATATGAAACAAGGCCGTTCAATTCACCCGAATCTATTATAAACATCACTGGATGCCTTTTGTGTCATAAATTAGATTTTTATTAGAGGCAAATATGCCCATAGCGATGTGAAACTGTCCTTGTTAACATTCCTGTGATCATATTTGCTGTGATCTATGCAGTGAACGTTGTACGGTTTGCCCTTAATTCTTTTATTGTACTGATTGGCCATCATGGACTCGTGATGCACAGCATTTTGCCGTAATGGCCATCCAGAGGCGCATCCAAGCCAACGGCTCGCATTGGAATCACTACACTGGGCAATAACCCAGCTTATGACGACATTCATAATTCAGGTACAGTCAGAGATAAGTTCTCTTACATTGCAAAATGACTGACATTTTTTAGAATATCTATTACTCTTTCGTACTATGCAACGATCGAAATCGGTGCCACCCTTCAGGGTTTTGCAATTTTATTTTCCTTTAGTATTTTGACCACATAAATATTTGATCATAAGTCATTAATTTGCCAGGATAACTAAACACACGTATTCTGCTGTGATCAAGTTTCAATTTGTCGTTCGTGTGACACTATGCTTTTGCCCGATCACAGTTCTATGCCAAAGATTAATATTTTGCGTGTTATGACACATTTATGTCTTAGACTTGATTAAATCTTTCTGCAATTTGGTGAGAGTGAGTATAACATCACTCCAATTATTATTATTCCAATAATCCCCGCCAGTAGTAACATCCTTGTGCAATTTAGTTGAAACATAACGAATAATGTCTTCCTAGGATTTTTCACACTTTCCCTGATCACGTATACGTCGTCTCTTAGTGTTGTTTTTTCTCTTCTGATTGTATTTTCTTTTACGTTTTGGACTGATGGATTTAGTTTGTTTCTTCGCATTGATGACACGACTCACAGTTGAAAGGCTGACACCGACAGTATTTGCGCTCTCTCAGTAAGGCTTGCTAGTGTGTTTGTGCAGCGTTAAAATATTCGTAGGCTTTTTCGAGTAACGTGCATCGCATACAATGGCGGTATGTCGACTAATCAACAGTAGAGTCAATAATTTCTGGGCGTGATAAAAATCTGATGCCATCACGAATACGCAATATGTTCAAGGCCAAACAGATTTCATCGTACACCCCGAAAAAGATTCATATAACTGCACGCCACTGCAAATGTCCTAATCCGAGAAAAATAGAAATCAATTACTTTAATAATATAAAGTTATTTCAAACATCATTTCCGTTCCTTTCGACAATTTTTAATATTATGCATCATTCTAAAATCAAGGTCAATAATAAACATCTACATTTCATTTACTGTAAATATGTCAAAGAATTATTTCTATTTGATTTACAACAAAACGATTTAGAAAAACACATGGCAAACTATAACGTTCAGAAGCACTTATAACAAAAAATAGACAAACAGATAAAATAACAGCATAAATAAATAAATAAATAAATAATCACCTTAACTTATTAACCTCTCTTTCTTAAATATCTGTAGTATCCGTACCAATTTTTGAAGCGTTGAATCCTTCCTCCGAGTCAACTCACCTGACATCGTAGCTTTCTGTGAAACTAACCTTGATCCTTCTATTCCTCCCTCTGATTTCTATATTCTTGGTTACCTTCCCCTCTTTGGGAAGGACTCCAATGTCCATATGTGTGGAATTGGCTTTTATGTCTGTAGCTAGGGTGATTTTACTTAAATCTCCAGATCATTCCTACATGTGTCTCCGTCTCTCTCTACTAAACTCGGTTAGTTATCTTTTCTTTTTATACTGTCCTTTTTATTTCGTAACTGTTCCTTGACAGAATCTTGAACAATATAATGGCGATTTTCTCCAATTTGTTTGCTCATATATTTGTGGTTGAAGAATTTGATGCCTACCACGCCAAGTGGGCGGAAAACTCTGTCACAGATCTTGCTGTTTTTCATACCATAAACTTTCAATCACTCAATCCCTCACGCAAGTGGTGAACTTCCTCACGCGTTTCTCTGATAACCTTAATGTACCTGACTCACTGATAGTTCTCTGTTTCACTTCTATCCCTAAATCTTGTCATGTCATGCAGATTTGCCCTCTTAGCAACCCTGATAATGCTGTTGTTTTCGTTAATATCTCCTTTCATTTCCCCTCTCCCAGGAACCTCCGACCAGCAGAATATCTTACTATTACCAAAGAGCAGACTTGGAGCCGTTCCACGATTTCTTAGGTAACGTCAACTGGAACAAAATTTTTTGCCTTTCCGTTGAAGATTCTTCATTCGAGTTCTTCTCTTGGGTTAAAGCTGGTATGAATGCTTTCATTCCAGCCAAGAAGTTATGACTAAAATCTCATTCGTCCCCCTGGTTCTCCTTTGCTTGCTCGATCGCTATTTCCCACAGGAATCAGTTACTGCGCCTTTATCGGAGCCACGAGCCTGACCTTAATAGAAGTTTCTTCCCTTTACTCGTAATGTGTGCAAGAGGATCCTAAATGATGCTAAGCTGTTGTTTGCTGACAGAATGAAGCAGTCTATAGTATTCCGCTATTTCACCTCTGTAGAAATGTGTTAAACAGCAGTAAGCCCTCAATCTTCCTTAATCAATAAATTCAAGGTACTCATATCTTTAACAGACAAGGCCGAGATTCAACCCAAAATTTGTTTCGTCTGGGGTATCCGCACCAGACTTTCAACTTAATGAGTAAAGTTCACATTATCCACTAGTTGGTCTCTAACATAATTTCAAAGCTTGACTCCTATAAGGCGAGTGGTGGTGACAGAATCCCAATCAATGTCTTGAAGAAATGTGCTCCTAAACTCTTCTCTGTTCTCTTCAACCTCTACAACTACTGCCTCTATGCTTTTTGTTTTCCTGCCTGCTGGAAGTCTTCCTATGTGGTTTCAGTGTTTAAGAAATCTGAAGAACACTGAAACCCTTTTAATTATTGTCCTATCAGTCTCCTACCGATTTTTAGCAAAATGTTCGAGGTTGTTTTTCATGCTGAAGTGGTTCAACATCTCATAGCCCACAACCTCTTCTCCAAAAAACAGTAGGGTTTTTGCTTTTCCAGGTCTACTGCTGACTACTGCTGACCATCACAAAGTATATATACAAGGCTCCCGATAAGTACGGTGAAGCTCGAGCTGTTGTCCCTAGATATCTCCAAAGCATTTGCGAAAATGTGACATGCTACACAAGCTACAGGGCTGTGGTATCACTGGAGGCTTCTTTGATCTAATCTAGTCGTTCCTTTACTTTCAGACATTAGAATACAAACGCAGGTGTTTCTCAAGATCTTATTCTAGGTCTTAAGCTTTTTCTGATCTTCATCAACTATCTCCTTGATGTAATCAAATTCAAATTAGGCATCTACGCTGATGACACTACCATTCACTCTCGCGTCGATAAGAAATCAGCCGAGGCTGACAAAGCAAACGTCGCTGCTGATCTTGAAAACACTGCTAATTTGTGGTGAACTGGCGAAAGAAATGACTTGTAAATTATAATGCTCCCCAAAAGAAGTTACTATCCTTTAACCACCATAGACAATAGCCCTTACCCTCATCAGCACGGATCACTCTAGTCTCCCTGAAAGCAAACCACTGCATCTCCCTGACCTCAGCCGAGCTCTAGAAGAATGACCACATTGAATCTAAATAAATCTGCCGCTAGGAATCTCGGATCTCTGCGTAGGGTCGTGCATTGAATACTGCTGTCACATTTGGACGGGTGCTCGTACTGTTCATCTCGGCGTTCTTAACATAGTCCAATGGGGAATCTGCAATGTAAACGAAGCCAACTTAGTAGCTTTCACGGCTTATGCTATTATGACCTTAACTCTAAGGTGCCTCCTCTGCATGTATTTACTTAACCTACTAGACTAGCAACTAGATCTTATCCTTTTACAGTGAAAACAATCATATGTAATCACAACTTCTACCTTATCAGTTTCTTTTCTCACACTTCCTACCTGTAGAATACCCTTCCATATACTTGCTTTTGTGACAGCTATGATCTCCAAGAATTCAAATCTAATGTCAGTTGCCATCTTCTATCTCCTTGACTCGCATCCTTTCTCTGTCAACATTTGTATCATGTTTTTCTCTCTTTCCATTCTACTTTCATGCAGCTCTCTTCACACCAGTGTTCTCATCCTTCCGTTACCCATTCTCTGACAACCCCTGTAACTTGTTCCTCTTTCTCATCATTCTTCTCTTATGTAACCCCTGCGCACCAGTGGTAGTATTGCCTTGTTTGGATGAAATGATTATAAAATATATTTTATTTGAGAAATGCACGTCATCCTGTTGTTCTTGTTAGATGCGTACAAACATAGTTATTTCTCCGACCAGGTATATACAGTACTGTGCAAAAATATTAGAACAAGAACTATTTTATCTTTTATGAGGCATCAAAATAAAGTTTAAAATCACCCCTGTCCTAACATTTTTGCACACTACCGGTACTGTGAAAAAATATCAGGACAGGGATGATTTTCCTGAAAACTTCACTGAAGTTCAAATACAAGGTGAAAAGCTAAGTATATTGCTAATAAATATTCATTACTTCAAACTAGGTGTAAAAGAAATGTATTAAAAAGAAGTTATATTTAATTTTTCCTATTTTCTATCAAACATGTTATTTTGAAACTACTCATTATTCTATTATCCTTGGATATGACTTTTTCTTATTCCCTGCTCTCGAATTGATAAATCTAATGTTACTTTGCAAGAAACAATTTGGGAACAAATACAAGCTGCTTGGCAGGAGATACCATTAGATATATTGAAGAAGATTGTGATGTCAGTGCTTGACAGAATGAAGGCTGTGATCAAAGCAAAAGGCTATTATACTAAATATTAAATTTATTTTGTAACAAGTATTTTTTTGTTAAAGCATTTGTTGAGTAAATCAAAGAAAATTACTTTACTTAATTTTTTATTTTCTGTCAATATGCCTCATAAAAGATTAAATAGTTCTTGTCCTAATACTTTTGCACAATACTGTATATATACTCTTCAGTCATGAATTGTATTCTCTCGGCTGCTGGCGTATATATATAACAAGCTAAAACTTCATCTTCTTTTAGCCATGCTCTGATAGCTTAGGATAAGCACTCCGACTGATACTAAATCGGTCGAGTGTTTATCCCTGTTGAAAGCAAGTGAATGTCTAGCCACACTGATGAGCTGTGATACAGTGAAATAGACTTGCATGTAGATGACTACATATTTTTGCCTACGAAGTTGCTGAAAAAAAAGAACTGGTAAGTTTCAAGATACAAGAATAGAAATTCTTTTTGCTAATTCGTTTTATAAGATAACGCTTATTCCTCTTCGTCTCTCTAATATTTATTTATTCTTTGATACTCATCAGTTAAAGTAATTAACAGAAGATATCATGGCGTAGAAATCCTATAAGTTTAATGAATTTACACCATTGTAAGGAAGTTACCTATTTTAATCACTTTAGGCAAACACATTTTACAGAGAAAATAATCTATTTTATTTCAAACGGCTTTTATACCAACACATATTTAACATTTAATTTTAATTCTAATTAATCTAATTATGAATTGTTTTTACCGTTTATGAGCCTAGTCTATCAATTAATTTGGAATTAAAAATGAATTATTCCCTTATACTAATCCTGAAAAGGAGACACTTAAGAGCACTTAAAAGAGTATTGAACAGATTCGATTTTTGGTTAAGCTAGTTTGTAACTTTTCATATCAATGGGCCGTAGGAAAAGATATAAATTAACTTATACCACAAGTCAGGTCAGAGATTACGACTTGATGTTGGTACTATGTAACAATATAATCTGGTACATCCAACTAGAATCATGTAATTTGACTGCTACCGAAATAACTTGAAGGACCAAATGGAGTACTTCATTGTCATGATATAATTGGAATATGATATTTTGTTATTACAAATCAAATAAATTGAACACGTCATAAAAATAATAAAGTTAAATATACATGTTTTTTTTACAAAATTGTATTATATAAGACTGCAGATAAAGATAATAAACTAAAGTTAACAGATCTAGAGAATCTTTAACGCTTATAACTTCTAAGCTCACACAAACTCCCATCCCGTCTCTGTCTCTCTTCTTCTTCGTCTCTCGCTAGATCCGCTGGCTTTGTTGACTTATACAGACCCCAAGAATCATTTGACATTATTTTCTTTGTTTGGATTGATGTATAGAGTTGATTCGGATTTCCCAAAATCTTACGATAATGGGATTTACGGTGATGCCTAGTGTGGATCCCACTATGTATGCTGTGTAATGTGATTGAAAATAAATAATTCTCACTTTACGGCCGTGATAACTTTTGTCTGTTTTTATCCAAGAGCTATTTAAGATATCAGGCAGGAATAAGAACTCCTTCAATAAATTGCACAACACTTTTGATAACTATAATGACAGATTTTTAGAATATAATGAAAAACTTTGTAAATAAAATGTTTCTATTATCTACTGCAAAATCAAGTTCTCTTCAGTCGGATGTTGGTTTGTGAAATCTAGTCTCAAACGCTAAAGTAATAATCAGTCCGTCGATTCTCATTCAATTGTTCTGTCATGCATGTGTCTGTGTTTTCGTTCCGACCACGAAAATTGCGTATGTGTAATTTGGCGACGACTGTCATACGAGAATTCCGGGATATCTCCGAGACAACTCTCTCTTGGTACAGTCTCCGTCTGTTGGTCTGGCTCTAAGGAGATATCGCTTATAAAGACAACTCAACGACTCTCCTACCAAAATTATATTGATATATACTAGCTAAACCTGTGAAAAAGTTCACGGATCATGTAATATTATTTTCATAATTTAAAATACAATTTAGTGGATGTTGATTAAGTAAATAATATGGTTTAGTTATGAATATGTATCAATATTTATTCATCACTCCTAGTGTTTCTATTATTATTTTATGAATATTGGTTGCGTTTGAATGTAATATTCATGCAAATTTTATTTTCAGATCACTAATTTTTTAATGTATTTTCACATGATGATATGCATACTTCTTTTTCTTCTTCATTGTCATCTTCTTCTCTTTCATTTTTTCCTTCTTTTTCTCTTTTTCCACTTTTGTACTTCTCCTTTTTCTTGGTCTTTTTACTACATCTTCTTTGAATTATAATAATGATATTTTATCGACTATATTAGTACAAACTAAACGATCGTCTTCTTTTTCTTCGTGTGCCGTGTCCCTTCAGGACGTAGGCGATCATGGACATCCACTTGGCTCTGTCTCTTGTCGCTCTCAAAGTTCTTCCTCTTAGTATCTCACCCAAACCCCGCTCTGTCATCCATTTGTTCAGGCCAATTTAGTAGGTCTCGCGTTGCTTTCCCTTGTCTCTCTTTCCCTCTATCCATCCTGTGAGTATTAGATTCTCCAGGCCCTCCTTCATCACCTCATGTGCCAGAAAACATAACTTTCTCTTACTTATATTAAGTACGAGTTTTCTTCTCGTTTTCATCCTCTCTAACACACTGTCGTTAGTCACCTGTTCAGTCCATGGTATACTCAGCATCCTTCTGTATAACCAGATTTCTGCCACCGCAAACCTTTCTTTCATCCTTGAGGAGACCATCTAACATTCACTGCTATATAGAGGAACAGATATTCCATAGCAATCCAGCACTAATTTCTTTGTTTCTAAAGAGATTTTCCTGTCTTCAATACTCTGGTTAGCTTCTGAAATGTGTCTTTGGCCATGCCAATGCGTCTTTAGATCACGACAGCGCACTTTCCATCCTCTATCAGTACGCTTCCTAGATATTTAAATTCTTTTTACTTGCTTTATTTTAATTGCTTCGATCTGTAGTTGGCATTTTATGGTCTTCTTTTTGCTGATAACCATGCATTCAGTTTCTTGAAGTTTATGCTTAGTCTTTTCTTCTCGCTTTCTCTTGCTACCTTCTGTAGGAGGTCGCGTTTTTTCTTTCCGTACCTGCTATCAGCACCCTGTCATCTGCGTATCTTACATTTTGAGACTATGACTGCCAATGACGAATCCTGGCAAGGATTTTATTTCTCTCACAATTGTTTCGCTGTATAAGTTGAATAGATCCGGTGAGAATATATATCCTTGTCTTACGCCCATTTCCATTTGTGTATATCTGCTGAATTCACTTTCTATCCGAATGCAAGCGGTTTACTACCAATATATACTATTGATTATCCTAACGTCTTTTCCAAATATGTCGGGGTTGTCGAGCATCTCCATCAAGTCTTTGTGGCGTACTTTTTCAAATGTTTTTGCGTAGTCTATGAAGCACAGGTCCTTCTGCATTTCTATTGCTCTTTAAGATAGCATTCTGAGCGTGAATATTGCATTCCTTGTTCCGGTATTTTTAACAGAGCCTTATTACTTTCGTCTTATCTCTGGGCCAATTCTGCTACGCGCTCTGTTCATCACAATCTAGATTATGAGTTTAGTTATGAGGCTTATAAAGCTGATTGTTCGGTAGAATTCACATTCATTTACACCTGGATTTTTAGGTAGTGCTATGAAAATTGCTCTGTTTAGGTATATTGTCATCTATTCAATCAACATCAATTGACTTTTATTTGAAGGGTAACTAAAAAGGGAAATGCATGAGTCATACTTCTTGGCAAACGAGCGACACAGGTAGGTACTACGGTATTAATATTTAGATATTTAATTTCTACACCTTGAATATAATAGAAATATTTTGTTATTAACTAATGGTACTCTGTTTATTTAGAATCTTCCTAGATATATTTAAGTAAGGATAACAGAGTTTATCACATGAGAATTAAGCAAAATCTTATATTTTAAAGGAAAGCCATTCTTTACTACAGTAAAGAATGGCCTTCCAAAACCACACACGTTTTGTACAGATAGTATAATGTAAACGAATTTCGGAATTTAATTTATCAGGACTAAATAAATTCGGACAACACATAAATAATGTCTTCTTTTTAGCGGAAAGGGAGAGAGTGAGGAATCTTGGTTTATCCTCAGTTGTACTCAAGGTTGTTTCGTTAACTCTCTGTGCGATTCTCCTTGAAACTATCCTTAACTTTAATATATTTATTATTTTAAAACATGAATTTTAAACCGTTTCTATTTTAATTTTTCTCAATGATTTAATCTACTCTGCTAAGAATTTTAATTATTATCCCATTAGTATCCCCTCCAAAACAGCATAAACAGGAACAGTCCCCTTATAAAAATCTGTTAGGTATGAATAGATAAGGCTAACTGTAATTAAATTTTAAAATATATATATATGTATTTTGCATGAATGAGTGAGTCTTCCACTGCTCAGTTCTTGAACACATTCTTTTCCTTATTTCCTCTCAATGACCTTCCTGTTGTTATCAGTTTCTAAGTTTCAAGTTATACTGATGACAGTTATTTACTTTCGTCTTAATAGCAAGTCTGATAAATTGACAACTGATCATGAATGTGACCTTCAATCTCTTGTTCAGCTGGGGTCAGAAATAGTTTTATTTTTAACTTTTCCAAAATGAAACTTCGTTCTATTAATCATCTTAAAGAAGGTTTTTCTTTTGCCTTCCATCAACATAGCTGATGCTAACCTTCTGGAGACTATTCCACTACAATAGTTGCTAGATCTGATGCTTGAAAAATCTATTCGCTACGTCGTGCTAGACAATTTTCTTGCCAAAATTAGTATTTCATATTTATAAGTCTGCCATCCTTATGTGCATTAAATATTGTTGCTACATCTGGCCTGGTGCGTTTGTTTAACATCTAGAGATTCTTGACAAGTAAATAAATAGGAAATCGCTTAATTTTATTTTGTTGAAAGTTTAGCTTCATATGTCAGTGTTTATATAATAAAAAATATTAATAATAATTTTAAAAGTTGTCCTTTATTAAACAAAAATTAATGAATATTCTATAATTCATTCAATATTTATGTATTCATTAATGTTGTCGCTAATTAATATAATTGAATAATGTTGGACTTATATAAGAAACTATATATTATATATTTTTAATTGACAAATGTTCTAGCTTATATGAAGCTTACATACAATAAGTTGTTCATTAATAACATCATTGGCTGAATAATCATATAACGCATCACTCAATAAATCCCGTGCCTATCTAATAAACAATAACGTTTAGACAAAATTCGACTTTATTCATCAACATAGCCTCTTTCATGGGTGAAACACTGATTCCAAGGCTTCTCTAACAAATCGATGTATTTTTTGTAGAACGATTTGTCTTTGGATTCGAAATTCACCTTAGTTTCCTATATCACTTATTCTCTCTTTTTTTCTCTCTTTCTCTGTAGCATTTTTTTGGATCTGCAAGTAGTCTCTGGAGGCCATATATGAAGAATAGAGTGGATGTGAAAGCAATTAGAAGTGCGATTCATGTAGTTTTACCATCGCTGCGACCGACTTGTGACACGGTGCGTTGTCTTGGTGAAAGATCATTTTTGTTCTTCATTTCTGGCAGTTTTGGGCGATTCTTCCTTCAATCGCACCAATAATGCTATACAAATATTCACTATTGATGGTTCTTCATTTCTCAAGGTAACCGATGAACAAAATACCTTGCGCATTCCAAAATCCGGAAATCAAAACGTTTACTGCTGTGGATGAATTTCACCCGCTGCTATCCACTCAGCTGACTGCCGATTTGACTCCGGTGTGAAGTGCTGAATTCATGCCTCACCCATTGTCAAGTATTTATGCAAAAAGTATTTCTTATTGAGTCGACACGGTTGCAAACAACGCTCTGAATTGTCGACACAATGTTGTTTTTGATCGACAGTGAGCAAACGTGGCAACTACTTTGAACACAGCTTTCTCATTGACAAATATTCCTGCAAAATGGCGAATACATTGTCTTCTGATATTTTCCAATCCTCTGCTATCTCATGCACTTTCAATTTATGATCAACCAAAACGAATTTGTGAAGTTTTGGTGTTTTCCGGGACAACTGCTGATTTTGGGCAACCTGAGCGTTTACAAATAGTTGTGTCTCTACGACTGCATTTAAATTTCGCATTCTACCTCTTAAACGTTGTTTCCAATGGAGCAGAGTCAGAAGAACACTTATCAAGCCAATGCTTTGCTTGAACAGTATTTTTTTAATTAGAAAGCAATGCTTTATAAACACACGAAATTAAGATTTTTTCATTGTTTTGAAGATTTGCTACAGTAGCTTATGAATATGACGTCTATTTTGTGAAACTTTCAAACACATTGATTTCACTTGCATAAATAAAAACTCAATTTACAACTATCTTTGAGTATTTTCAACTTTCTTATTAAAGCTTCGTGGATACCTAGCTTTTTGACTTCATTGTAAAATAAACACACGCCTATAATTAATTAAATAACTATCAACAAGAGATTCAGAACGCAGATATGAACGCAGATCTCCAATGCAAAACCAATCAATGTGCCGACTGCGGAAGCGACCACCTTTCAGTTATATACAAACTACGGATAAAACTGGAAATTGAAGAAACACAGCACCCAGATTGCAATACAACAAACTCATGAACAACCTGAACCTCCGAAAAAAAAAACATACAGATAGTGTGAAAAGAAAATATGTCGGACAACCCGGAAACAAAAACTCTAAATGTTAAGCGCTAAGTGAAGCTCTAGTGACATCAGCCAACGACATTATTCTAAAGAAAAACGGACATAGGAGAAAAAACAATAAGTGTATCACCGATGAAATTTTTGACATTATACAAGGGAGACAGAAAACAATGCAAAGGCATCTAATGGAATACAGAAAACTACACAAGAAAATAAAAAAACTACAGCAGACAGGCTAAAAAAACTCGCTCAACGACAAAAGTACAGAAATAGACAGTGAGCGACAAATAAAGAAGATATGCATAAAAAATAAGGGAGCTAACATAACAAAAGACATGCTCAGCATCAGGTCCATAAAAGCCAAGAAAGGAACGCTCACCGTAGATGAAGAAAAAGTACTTCAGCGATGGAACGAATATATTTGGGATCTCTTCAATGACAAGAATAACAGCCGGTAATAGACAGAAATACCGACAGGTGAGAAAGTGGTAATTGCACTGACGAAATTGAGCAGAAGTAAAGCAGTAGGACCAAACGGTATTTTAATACAGATGCTGAAATCTTTTAGACGAATTTCACGTACAGAGGATTACAGAAATAATACCAGAATACCTAATCAGATCAATTATTATATCCCTAACTAAGAAGCTAGGGAAGGTAAAACAAAGAAATATGAACACAGAACAATCAGCTTGATGAGCCACGAAAAAAAACTCATCTTACGGATTCCGACAAACAGAGCTCGCAACAGAATCGATCCAGAGATAAAAGAAAAACAGTACCAGTTCGGAAAACAAGGCACACAATGCTTAAGCTCAGAATATTATGAGAAAGAGCAATACATATGCAGAAGGATGTATATTACTTTTACAGATTACGCAAATGCATTCAACAAAGACTTGTTAGAGATATTAGACAACCATGACATATCCAGGAAAAACATTAGAGATATCAAGGAAATGAATTCAGAAAATAGAAAGAGGTGTAAGACAAGGATGTGTCGTCTCATCGGATCTATTCAACCTGTACAGTAATTTAATTCTGAAAGAGTTGGAACTCCTTCCACGATTCGTCATTGGCGGCCAGAATTTGAACAATATAATATACGCAGATGATACAGTGTTGATAGCAGACACGGTAAAGAAAATGCAGGACCTCCTGTAAAAGGTAAAAAGGAAAAGTGAAGTGAAAGAGCTAAATGTAAACTTCAAGAAAACTGAATGTATAGTCATCATCAAAAGATGTCTCCAAAAAGCCAACTACACGCCGGGGACACACAAATCAAACAGATAAATGAGTTTAAATAACTGGGATGCATTTTAACAAAGGATGGAAAGTGCGACACCGAAATACAAAGGCGGGTTGGCATTACCAAAGAAGTTTCTCAAAGGTTCAGGAGTGTGTTAAAAGACGATTTCATTAAACACAAAGAAAAGAGTACAGAACTTTTATGTGATATCTGTCCTCCAATATGACATTGAATGCTGGACAATCTCTTCAGGAATGAAGAAGAGACTCAAAGCAACAGAAATGTGTTTCTGCAGAAGAAGGCTGAGGAACAGAACATGTGATCAACGACGAGATTTTAAAGAGATTGCAAACGAAAAGTAAACTTATACTTGACATAAAAAATGACAACTGAGGATTTTGGAACACGTAATGAGGAAGGAGGGCTTGAAGAACTCAATACTCATGAGATAGACAGATGGTAAAAAAGTTAGGAGGAAGCAGTGCGAGACCTACTTTTTTGGCTTAAGTAGGTGGATGGCAGAGCGGGGTCTGGGAGAGATACAAAGAAGAAAAGTATTAAGGGCAACAAGAGATAATGGTAAGTGTAAATTCATGATCACCTACGTACTGAAATGACACGGTACATATAGAAGAAGAAGAATCTGATGAATGTGTCTTCATATTAGAAAGTATGCCCTAATTTAGAAGGAGGGATTTTTTAGTTAATGCACCTGACTTAGAGCTATTTTGAAACAGTTCTCTCCATTAACAATTCGATTCTTTTTCGAGAAATATAACCAAACACAGAAATATAATAAAATATAAAAAAAATTAAATTAAAAAAAGAACTCTGGAAGGTATGTTAAGCACCCATAGATATTCATTAACTAATCATATAGTTTTTAGGTACAGACTGAAAGCTTCAAGTTGCATCCATTAAATATTTAAACTAAATAATATTTCAAACTGCAATTAAGAAAATCTGAATCAATATTTTTATTCTAAAACGTTTAATATGTAGAATTTGTTCAATATGTTACGTGCGTTAGTTAAAAGTATTTCGACGCTTATGAAAAATTATATGGAAATCCAATCTTAAGCTGCTATTGTTAATATGTGAAAAACAACAAGAATATTTAAATAGCATTACGGTCTTATTCGCAATCCGTTGAAAGCTTTTTATTTGTATGGTGTATAAAATAAACAAAACCTGATAAAGATAAGTTACTTTTTAATGATGACGTTATAGATGCTCAGTGATTATAGCAAAATATTTTGGATTAATTGGAAATAAGTTATAAGATTTCATTTAATCGATTCGTTTTACACTACATATGGTTTCCTTTTCGAGGGAATAAAGCCAAATCTACCATAAAACTAAAATGGAAGAAATAAATTCTTAAAGAAAATCTTGAATGCTGTTAAAAAAAAAAAACAAGAAGAAAAGGAAGATGAGACAACTAGAAGGCAATAAATGTCAGAATAAAAAAAATTCACTAAATAAATTATTTTTATACGCATTTGGGAAATATTCATATATTTGGGATGCATCAATGTTATTCAAAATGTGTTTTTGTTATATTAAAAAATGAAACAACCTTTTAATTAAATTCTTCTGTAACTATGAAATATTACACGAAATACAATTGATATTATTTAATTGCATAGGACACAATACACTGATTATTATAAACTAAACAATATTTCTCAAATTGGGTTTCTCATCGTCAATATAAAACCGAAGAATGCTGAAATAAATACGTAAAGGTTCAAGGAGAAATAAACAACCGACATAATTTGGTAGCAACATTAGACCTCAAAGAGATTTTATATTTAAGCATAACTATTGATAACTACCAAGTGATTTCAAAAGTTATTCAACCCTAAAAAAATAGTTCAGTTTCTAGTGATAGGTTAAAGAATGAAGATGATTTCTTGCCTTTTTATAAGAATTCGCAACAAGCAGTTCATGTCAATGACCGAGCTCATACATAACATGATAAATGTGGTAGATTTCTTTTCACAAGAGGACACTCGACTACTAACGTTTGCCTAATTGAATAACTCTTTTTTATGTAGGTAGATCAGGATAGTGATAGCTCAAATTTTTTATTAATGAGTTAAATTACAGGATTTACTATTGAAAACCATACGCTAAAAATAAGAAATAAAATTAACCGGAAACACTGGTACTTAGAATCTTTCGAAAACTTCATCTATTATTACAAAATATCAAATAGTGACAAAATATTTTGCATATTATTTCTCGACTAGTATTATGATATAGCGTTCACATGTAAAAATTGTAATATTGTTTACAGTTTTTGTGTCTTACCCAGTTTCTCTGGAGTCTATCATTTTCTATAATATTCTTACTTATTAAATAATGATTAAAATATTTTTAAATTTTATAAGTAAAAATAAAGGTTGGATCTCTAATTACGCAAATTTAACTATATTACTGGGTAAATTTTTGAAAAATGCATAAAGATATATTCTTTCGAGAGGTGATAGTACATTTTCTCAGCTAGTAATTAAGTACTTTATGTAAAACCAATATTAAATTGATTTTTCTAATGAAAGCCATCACACAACAATAATCAACTTTATTTTTTATTTTACTGTTAATGCTTTAGATCTTAACGGTGGCAAAACTCTCACCTCAAAAACGCTATATAGCATTTTCCTATATTTAGCAAAAGATATTTATGAAACTACACAGGCAAGAAATGAATTTAAGAGCAACAAGATTTTCTTTATATCTAAAACTGTAGGACTCGTAAATATCAACTCGTTATCTTATTAATAAAATATGACATTTCTAAACTTGGGAAATTGTTCTGTTTTGAAATATGCCGAAATCAACAGCTTCAAGAGACCTTAACTCCTGAACCAAAAAAGTAAACAACCTAAAATGTTGGTTTTGTCGAATCTAATAGGTAGGTAGCACATAATAAAGAGAGATGACAAAGTGATTTTTCAACATGACTATCCTAGGCCACAGGTTGCAAAATTGATGAAGACATACTTGTAAACGCTTGGAATACAGCTAGCGAGATACGGTCTCACATGCCGTACTCACTAGACATTTCATCGATCGATGGCACAAGGCCTAGCTTAGGAGAACTTTCATTCTTATGAAAATGCCGAAAAATGGATCAACTGGTGGTTAGTCTCAAAAAACGTGTTTTTTTTCTAACGTAGAATTCAAATGCTGCCAGAAGGATGGGAAAAACTAGTGGCTAGCTATCGACAATTCTGTCAGTGAAATGTTTCTTACAATTTTTTGTAAATAAGGCATTATTTGTCATGAAAAACAAGGTCCTAATAGTATGGAATATGTAATAGCAAACTTGAGGGAAACAAAAAAAAATCTAAGTTAAATCGGCTAGATTATATATATATAAATCAAATATACCAATGAGGCCTATCATATCCGGATTAGGCAGCGTCTCATATAAAATAGCTGGCAAGTTAAGCAAAATCTTAACACCACTTCTCGGCACAAAGTCCGTCACGTATAAAAAAATCTGGTGACCTTTTGAACAAACTAAAAAACGTAGACATGAAAAACAAACCCATGGCAAGTCCAGACATAAAATACTTATACACAAATGTTCCTATAGATAAATGCTTAAATCAATTAAAAACCCACTTAACCTCTACCTACACAGAATATCATAAAGCTATGCTATCTAATTACTAAGCAATATTTTTCACTTTTAATGACCATTTCTATAGACACAAATTTGGTTTACCAATGGGATCGCCTCTCAGCGGCGTTCTCGCTTGTTTTATTTTTAGAATTTCTGGAAAGAGATTATTTCAGTAACATTTTACCACCGAATTCCTCCTAATTTAGATATATAGACGACTCCCTTCTAATCTATCCAGAAACTACTAACATAGCAGATTTTGTCGACAAACTCAATATCATTGAACTTACTATAAATCTTATCTTCGAAACTGAATCTAATCATACTCTTCTTTTCCTAGATATCATATTACACAAACATAACAGCAAACTCGATTTTGACGTCTACAAAAAAGCTACAAACAAAAACGACCTGATAAATTTCTACTCCAGTCACTCTTCCAAAATCAAATCTGGTATTATTATAGGTTTCTTCTTAAGAGCACTAAGAATATGCAGCCCCCAATATTTAACAAAAGAAGAAAAATACATAGAAAGCACATTCAGAAACTTGCTTTACCAATATCACTTTATTCACAATGCAAAAAGAAAGGCGCACTTAATATATACAGCCACAACAAAAGAAACACTGTTAACAATAATAATCTAAACAATAACAAATACATCATACTACCAACCAACTCCATTGCATGTAATATCCGAAACAATTTATGTCATATAAAAAATACATTCATATACATACTTCGGAAACTATTATGAACATTATCAGATCTAAAAATAACCGAAATCAAAATGACGAACAAGCAGGTGTATACCGAATAAATAGCCGAGATTGTTCCTCCATCTACATCGCAGAAACAAGTAGAAATCTAACGAAACGTATATATGAACACAAAAGAGACATCCCTAATAATAATCTTATAAATGTATTAGTCGTTCACAGAAATAAATTCAACGATAATTTCGATTTTAAAAATGTCACACTAATAAAAAGAGTAAACAATTTATTCAGAAGAAAAATTCTCGAGATCGCCAATATCCAATACAACCAAAACATCAATTTGCGCCCCGGATTTTTCCCAGTCTCACCTTTACTTATGGAAATTACATCAAAACAGACTAACATACATAATAAAAATTTCAAAGAAAACGGTTGAATTCCCTTCATTTTAACATCTCCTAACATTGCGCTACACATGAAGAAATTCTAAAACAGACTTACACACGAAATAAACAGTTTTTGAAGAAAATGGTCAAATTCCCTTCATTTTAATATCTCGTGACTTTGAACTACACATGAAGAAATTCTAAAAACTAAAATATTCTGTTGATATTTTGAAATGATTTGTGAGCGTCTTTGTGGTTGCCAACACTGTTTGTTTATAGATACGTAATTTTGAATAAAGCTCATTTTGTCTTTTTGCCTTGATAAAGTCCAGCACAGGACGAAACACGCAGGCGATTTAAAATACAGTTTTCCTCTTGTCTTTATTTTATTTAACCATATATATATATATATATATATATATATATATATATATATATATATATATATATTGATCGTTTAATACTTAGCTTTTGGTCCTAATAGAGTTAGACCAGTACACATTTTTATTAAATTTTATTATATTATATTTTCCATTTTTAAACAATAAAATATTCAAAAGTTCTACAATATAATTGTATCAAACACTTTTTAATAAAAAATGTGTACTGGTCTAACCCTATTCGAACCGAAAACTAAGTACTAATCAATCAATATGCTCTTATCTTAGAATTGAGCACTTTTAACACAACTGTATTTCAACAATAAACGACACAGATTTTACCAAACGCACGGAAAAGAAAAGAAAAACAAAACAAACAATGCGGTCAACATATAAACGAAAAATAAAAAATAAAAGAAAAAGATAAAAAGTTAAAGTAATTTCAACTTTAAAACAACGAATTATCTCCCGTGGATCAAAGATTTAATTACTTTTGAAAAAGACATGGTTTCTATTTTAGACAATATAAAATTTAAAAAATCAAAAACAAATTCCGGAAATTATTGAATACCAAAGTAAAGAAAATAAAAAAAAACACAAAACATCCTTATTAAAGGAGATAAATCCAGCAATATATACCCAAAAAACCAAACGTATATGAAAAAAGCTATTAGAAGAACTAACTAAATCTTACAAAAATGCCCCTGATTCATACATTCAAAACATCAATAATGAGGCTAACATCATCACAGACAATTAAATTTAAGTAATAAAATACAAATATTAACTGGCAAACAAGCTTTCCTTACAGTGAAAAACCACAAAGATGAATTTAACAACAATCCATCATACAGACTAATTAACCCTACAAAAAAAGAAGTGGGTAAAATAAGCCATCAAATATTAAAAAATATTTGCGACTTGTTAAGAACAGCCAGTCAAGCAAACCAGTGGAAAAACACTAGTGATTGTATTTCCTAATTTCAAAAAATTAAATGCAAAAGTAAATACACATTCATCAAATGTAATATAAAAATCTTTTATCATCAATATCTGAGAAAGGTTTACTGGAAGCATTTAATTTTGCTAAAATGTACATAAAAATACCATCAGAGCAAATTGCCATAATATTACATAGCCGAAAATCTATACTTTTCCACAAAGAGATAATATGGATCAAGAAATCCAACAACGGAGCATTCGATGTGCCACAAGTATCGTATGATAGAGTAGAAATCTCAGAATTGATGAGAATATACATTTTAAGCAAAATAAACAAAATAATCCATATTGACAACCACGGATTATATAGAGATGACGGATTAATAATAGGACCAGATAACAACAGAATAATTGATAAAATAAGGAAACAGCTTTTTAAATTATTCAAAGAACTAGATTTTGATATTAGAGTGGACACAAATAATAAAGTGGTACAATATTTAGATGTAGAACTTAATTTACAAACTAGAAATGTCTCGCCATACATGAAAACAAACACTATGTTATCATACATAAATATAACGTCCAATCATCCAAATAATATAATTAAACACATTTACACAGGCATAGAATACAGACTATCTAATAATTCGTCAAACAAATCAATATTTAATAAAAAGAAAAATATATATGAGGATGCACTAAGAAATTCTGGCCAGAAAAAAAACATCTTACAATATAATTCTCAACCAAACAGACAAATCGAAACCAACAAGAGAAAACGAAACATTATCTGGTTCAACCCACCATTTAATTTAGAAGTAAAGACCAAATAGGACAAATATTTTTTAAACTAATAGATAAACACTTTCCAAAAGAACTAAACAAAATTTTCAACATAAACACAATCAAACTAAGTTATAGTTGGACTAATAATTTAGATAGTTTCATAAAAAACAAAACGCCAGAAACTTAAATAGCAAAATCACCAACAAAGAATGAAACTGCAGGGACAAAAATAAATGTATACTTCAAGGTCTCTGCAACCTAAAAGAAATACTTTATAAGGCCGAGGTGCATGACCCAGATGGCTAAAACAAAATATATTTGGGCTCAACCAAAGACACATTTAAGACCAGGTGGTCCCACCACAGATCTACATTTAAAATAGAAAAATTAAAAAACAATACAAAATTGGCTAACCACGTCTGGAAATTGAAATATGAAAAAGACCCAGACATAACGTAGAGCATTGTAAAAACAGCCAAGACTTACAACGGTAGACAAATATGCAAACAGTGCTAAGAGGAAAATTAGAAATTATGATATACCCAAATAAAGACGAACTGTTAAATGAAAGAACAGAAATTATGACTAAATGCATCCACACTAAGAAATAACTTTAGGTTCATATAACCATGGATGAAAACATCATAATTCGTTCTAATTTAAACAATGCGCGTTCATAAATTCCTACCACGTGAACGTTCAAATAAAACACCGTTCTTAAAAAGAAAAGCGGTAAAAGGTAAAATCAGTTATTAAAAATCGCCTGAAGACATCACTCATGTTAGAAACCTGGATAGCAAAATAACTCATTTGAAAATAGAATATATATATATATATATATATATATATATATATATATATATATATATATGAAAATTAAAATTATAGTTCCTTACATTCTTCATTTGTGCGCATGTGTAATCGCACCAAATTTAGTCCTTTAAAGTCTTAAAGGACGTTTTGTCGCACGAAAGAAAATTTACACCTAATCATATTTTGTCCCCAATATTATTATTGATATATAAAAATGTATTGATATATAAAAATTTATAAATGGTTATATCATACCGTCAATGTGGAAAAATACCAAACAATAAAAGAATATTAAAAAGTCTCCATATTGGTCTATTCATACAGATTTCAAAAAAAAAAAATCTCTTGCTGAAATGCATTGAAGGAAAAGACATCCAATGGTCACATATAAAATATTAAGAACATCATATATTTCAAGTCGAAGCATGCTGTTTCTTAAAGTCATCATTTGAAGAACAGGATGAGCTTTAGAAGGTAAACATTAAAAAAATCTGGAAATGCTAAACTCTAACTCTACGAGGCAAACGTTGGAACGAAGCTTAAAATGTTTTAACCATGATGAAACAAATCAACGACAACCAAAACAACAAACTGAGGCAAAAACTCAACACACTATTTAGTAATAACAAGGGGAAATATATTGGATTCTGAACTAAATTGGCTAGAATATATATATAGTGTATCAAGGCAGCAGATAATATTCTAAACATATACCGTTCAATATAAGAGACAATGAATGTCTATTATGTTTAATCATGAGTCGTTCTAAACATTGTATTTTGGCTTTAATTTTAGTTGAGAATAAAGACACAAATTCACCAACATTTAGATAATTTTTATGAAGTTGGTTCTAAGCTTTCGGCTCACATGATCGAAGAGAGGTTACACGGACGTTAACACAAAATTGTGTGAGAGCTCAAAATGATAACAGAACCATATATTTAGATACAATGTAATGTGATATGACCAGATCTAAATGTGATTTTATCAAGTGTAGGTTGTTAAAATCACGTTTAAATTTGTTATCATTTCAAGCTGTCAAGCGGTGTGACTTCATAGAACCGCATTACAAATTTGCGAACTGCGTTTGTTATTTTTGGTAACTGTTGCCGTTGCTTAGCGGAGTTTTATGTCAACACAAGATAAAATCGTCGCTGATGGTAGATGGTTTTGTGTTAACGTCCTTGTAACCTCTCTGAAGATGGCTCATGAGAGCCGAAAGCTTAGTACCAACTTCATAAAAATGTTGGAGAAGTTTTTGTCTTTATTTTCAACTAAAATTAAAGCCAAAATACGATGTTTAGAACGGCTTATGATTAAACATAATAGACATTCATTGTCACTTATATTTAACAGTATATGTTTAAGAACATATATATATATATATATATAATCTGCAGACATGCCTGTTTCACTGTATCAGATCTCTTTAGTGTGGCTATATTAACCGCTTGCCTCGAGCCGAGACAAAAACCTGACTGATTCGTCAGTAATCAGCGTTTCACCCACCAGACTATCAGTGCACATTAAAGAAAAGAATTATATCATGTAGTGTTTTTACGAAACGTAAATAAACCAGCAGTTGTTCAATCTTGTAATCGTAATGCGGTAACCAGGGAACATAGCGTAAAGCCGTAAATAACTGCTGTTTATAACATTTTCCCCTCTCTATTGTGCATAGCGAGTGCATAAACAAATATATATAATTAAAAATTTCCAGCAACCACCGTTCGTGTGTATGTGTAGTCGCAACAACATAACAAATTTAGATTTATTCCTAAGAAGTTCTAAATGTGGAAATGCGTCGCACGGAAACTTTTCCCACATTGTCATACATTTTTGCTAACACACACACACACACACACACACACACACAAACACACACACACATATGCATACATACACACACACACACACACATATATATATATATATATGTAATACAATATTTTGTAATCTTCTGAAAGAAAAAAGAAAAATATCGAATGGTTTTTCTTACATGAATTTATTTGAATTCTGATTTTGTTTAGATTTTAATGAGAGAATTTAGGTTATAAGGCACATTTCAATTTAGGATACAAATTACTCTATAAAAAAGAGGCAGTTTGCGCTAAAGAACTGCAGGTAATATTTTCTGGTGTATGTCAAGGTGACAAAAATCTCCAAGCTGAATATGACAATATCTTTCGAGAACAAATAATCACGGATAATTGGCAATAAACTATAAAATGCTTGCAGGTTACTGGCATGTTTTCAGTAAACACAAGAAATCCGATGAAATATACGTAAAGAAAAAATCACCATGGATTAATTATTGCAATACACCAAGGTTTTAGTTCGAAATGATAGCTTGTTAATCTACATAATTCTTTAGATAGAAAATAATTTACATACGGCATGTGTACAGTAGTATATACGCTATCGATTGCGGGCAGGGGCATTCCGGCTACAAACTCACCAAAAGAAGCTATCAGTTTTGCTGTGCCTATGTCTATTTTTTATCTTGTTCTTGTACAAAATTGTACTTGTTTCTACTTATCGTCTATGAACATGACAGGATTGGTCATCAAATAACCTAAAACAAATATTAGTATGCCTTAAACCAAATCAAAGGAATAATCTATATATATATATATAATAAAAAGTGTAAGAGGCAGTGAACGTTTTGTTTAAAATGTATATTTATTGCTGTTGTTATACATGTTATGATACATTAAGTGTCCATAATAGTATTTGTGACGCTACACGTGTTTCGAGTCTAAAGTTGACTTTTTTCAGGCAAGTAAACTTCTGGTTTTACGTTTTGAATTCGTTTTGTTTCTGAGGGCTAAGACGTTGTTTATAAATAAGTAAGTCAATCAGTAAATAAAAACTAAAATAAAAGAATAAAATAAAATAAAATCAATCTAATGTTAGTCACCCGGTTGAAATGTTTGTGTATTGGTAGTTTTTCACATCAACACGTGCATAAATGCATAAACAGATAAATAAATAAATAGATAAATGGAGCAAGTGCTGACCACCAACTTGAAATGATTTTGGGTTAGGTTTTCCACATTAACACGTTAACTTTATCTTAGAGGCGCCTTTCTTATCTAGGAATTTCTCTGTGATTGTCTTCTATCGGTCATCTGGTTGTTTTTATTGCTTTGAGGATACTTTTTGAATTTGATATTTGTGTGTGTGAGTGTGTGTGCATGTAAGTGTGTGTGTGTGGGGAGAGGTTTTTTGATTTCGTCTTCATGTTTTAGGATTATTTTTATGGTCATCTGGTTCAGTTTATTGTTTGGCGTTACCATTTGAATTTGGTGTGTCTGTGTCTGTGTCTGTGTATGTGTGTGTATATGTGCGTGTGTGTTTTTTTCGGTGTGTGTGTTTTAAGTTTTTCATGTCGTTTTATTGGACGAAGATTTGTGTCTTTTATGAATCTTTCTTCCTGCATTATTAGTGCGTCAGAATCTGCATTTTGGTAGATATGTATTACTTTGAATTTACCTCTACTGCATTTAATTTCCTGATATTTCCTTGTTTATTAGTGGAGTGGGATATCCTCTTATTCGTAATGCTTTTCGGAGTTCTTCTAAGCATATTTTACGAAATGTTTCGTCAGTTACTATTGTGCAAATTCGTCGTGCTAGGTAATAGAGGATGGATATTAAATAGCTTTTAGGAGCTGAGTCTTAAAGTAGAGGGATGTTTGGCTGTCTCTGAGCTTTCTTTTGTTTTTATGATTGGAATGGTAATTCTTTATAACTAAATTCTAGCGTGAACTTAATTTTGGGGTGCAAGTATTGTAGTATATTGTAGTTTCCAACTAGCAAAAAAAAAAAAAATACCATGAGAATCCTTCCTGAATAAAAAAAAACATGAAAAAGAAGAAAACATTCTAGCATACGTTTCCACACACAACAAAAACAATCCAGAATTATTCACAAAGATCAAAACACACACGGAATTACTCAACAATAATGACAAAATAAAGGAAATCTTAAAGACAAATAAAATAATTAATAGCAAACGCCAGCCCAAAATTTTAAATGACATCCTAATCTCATCTAAATTCGAACAGCACACAACACAGGGCTGACAAAATGCAAAAAAAAAAAAAAAAAGATTTGGAGTATGCAACAAAGTAATAGAAGGAATACACGTCAAGTTCGAAAACACATCTACATTCGAAATTGAATTGGATCTGAGCTGCCACACGAAAAAGGTAGTTTACGCTCTAAAATACGACAAATGCGCAAAGATATACGTGGGAGCGACACAATGCTTGAATAATAGAGTATTCCTCCATAAAAGCAATACCAAATATCAAATAACAGTACATTATTTGTCTCCCAACGTTTGCATGAATGCAGTGGAAGTAAATTCAATGTAGTACCTATCTACCAAAATGCAGATTATGACACACTAATAATGCAGGAAGAAAGATTCATAAAAAAATACAAGTCGTCGCTCAACAAAACGACATGAAAACTTCAAACACCCACACAAAAAGAAAAACACACACGCACACACATACATGCACATACACATACACATACATACACTCACACCAAATTCAAAAAGTATCCTCAAAGCAATAAAAACAACCACGTGATCGATAGAAGACAGTCACAGTTAAGAAGATAGAAAATAATGGCGACTCTAAGATAAATTTAACGTACTAATGTAGAAAACCTAACCCAAATCATCTCAAGTTGGTGGCCAGCACTTTATTTATTTATTTATTTATTTATTTGTTTATCCATTTATACACGTGCTAATGTGAAAAACCGTCAATCCCACAAACATTTCACTCGGGTGGCCAACATTTGATTTATTCGATTTATTTTATGATATTTTACTGATTTGATTTATTTTATTTGATGATTTACTTATTTATAAACAACACCTTGGCCTTCAGAAACAAAAGGAACTTGATACGTAAAGACACAAGTTTATTAGCCTGAAGAGAGTCAACTTTAGACTCGAAACACGTGTAACGTTACAAGTATCATTATGGACACTTATGGACACTTATCATAACATGTATAATAACAAAAACAATAAATATACATTTTAAACAAAACGTTCAAGTCCTTTAAAACTTTTTATTCTATACCATTTCCTCTCGTTGGAACGACCCTATTTCTGTTTCTAATATATATATATAGTAAGGTAGAGTGAAAAAATTAAAATTCTGAAATCATATTCCTAATAGTAATATAATGCTGTATATTTACTCAGAAGTAACAAATACAAAATATTTTCAAAATCTATTAATATCGTGTGCTGCTGAAATTAGTTTGAAAAATTGACATTTTATGTTTAATATACAATTTCAAAAATTTCTATTTTTTAATTTGATAGTTTTTGTTATTTAATAATGATATAAATAATTACTGATTATAGTTGTCAATAGTCATAATTTTTATTTAAGTTAAAAAATGTTGTTTGTTTCAAATTTTGTCATATTTTTTGTCTAGAAAATGCCTAGAAAAATACGTTGGTCGAATAAATCTATCACGATTATTTTGTACACACACTGAGGAACAAGTCTTCGGTTACTGCCCTAAAACTACGTTCAAAACTTAGGTGTGTCAAGGCAGTTCAAAAACTGGGAGAGTTCTACACTTCTCTCGTAATTCCACAATTGTAAAATTCATGATTAAGGGGAGTTGACTATAAGATAATAAATCTGCCCGAGAATTAAGAGAAAAGTAAACAGAAGCATCAAAATTCGTTGTTGGTAATCTGAATTCTCGAATTCCATTGTCTCGTTTTCATTTGGTTTAGAAATGAGAATATTCTTTGGATGCGGAAAAATGCATTTCTTTGAAGTACAAGATGTTATATTTCTTTTTGTTCATTGGGTAGAACTTTAGATGTCTAATTCACTTTGGTAATATGAAGGACTCCATGACCAACTGACCAAAAATGTTTAATATCAAACTGTCATGGACTCGGTTAAGAAGTCCAGCATTAAATAATACAACAACAACCAAAATAGAAAATAACGATATACATATTAAACACAGCAAAATACAAATACTTGCAACTCTGTTAGTAGGACGATAAATAAAATAGCTCGACACTTGTTAAGAAGGTATCTTTGATCCGTGGTTAACTCAATGTCATTGTCTGGAAACTCGTATCAAAAAAATCTTTTCAAACTTTTTCACTTTTAAATGTTTACGTTCTGTTAGTGCTTTCCTTACATTACCAAAAATAGTTTCAAAGCCCTCTATTTATTCCATTCAGATATTTTGATATGTGACGCAGAGATAAATCATTCAAATGAATAAGACAAATGAACCACTGTAACAATTTCTTCTTTTTCTCCTCCACTAGTCTAATTATTCCACCTAAATTCACGGCAGTTTTATCACACCCAAAGCAAACAAGGTTTTCAAGAGATATACTTTCTTTATAGCAGATGTTTAGTGTTGATTGAGGATATATCTTTTGATGGCCAACACTTTGGTACAACATGTCCCATATATAGGGATTGTGGTTCTTGTATAAAAGAAATACGTTCCTCTGTGATAACATTCAGTTAGTACTTTCCCATCATAATTGTCTTATCCTTACTTCCATAAAAAAATGGCCTTTAGAGCTTTGTGTTGGTGTGATTCAGAGTTCTTCAATATGCGTATCGGTTTAGAACGCTTTCTTCATAATTTACTTCTGTTAATTACTCTACCTGTTTCTTCAGAAACAATTCCTGTGTCTTGCAAAATGGCCGATGATAATGCTTCCGCATCTCTATCCGACACATTGAATCTGTCGCAAGGCATAGCAAAATTTGATAGTGTTTTCTGCACCTGATTGCGATTCGAGCTACTTTACTTTCCTACAACAGGTTTAGTTTTTCTTACTCCTTGTCTACTGATTCTGAAACATCTGTTAAAATATCAAGAAATTTAATTGGAAAAATACTAGTAGATTTCTTTGCCATCTTGACGTTTTCAGGCTTCACGTTTTTGTATTATTTTGGTTTCTTCTACATCAGTGTTTCCTTTGATCATTTTCCGGGCAGATCTTTGGTCCAACAAAAGGTTATGTTCCTTCACAGGAACCTTATGCTCCTTTCTGCAGGAACTATTCAACAAATCAATACGCTTGCAGGAGTATATGTCAAACAATCGAAATGAATCTTCTTGGAATCGTCTTAAAGTTTCTGATATGATTTCAAAAGCCCTTTGTATTTCTCATTATATGTCTTCAACATTTATATGATGCGGGTCAAAGATACAGTTGGAAGACTTACCCTTGGCTGCAATGTCAGAAAAACAAGGCTCTTGCTGGTTTCTCTTCGTTTTGAGTTCCAGTTAATTAACAAAGTAATTTCATAACATTATTATAGGTTGTTAATGCATTCATTTTCAGAAATTTTAAAGATCCAAAGATAGAAAACTTACTATTTTGAATTCTGGGAAGAAAAGTTATCCTCTAAAACGTGTTTTAAAATTAAAATTAAAAACGTGTTTTAAAATTTCAGTATTCACTAGCAACAACACCTTTCCTTGTCTTCCTGGTGCATTGCTCTGCAAATTTTGTATCTAATATTAATGTTGTTATCAGGAACGCTTTCTAGACGCTTTCTAGACGCTTTCTAGACGTTAACTTCGCCTATTTGATTCCGGAGGCTGGTGCTTCTCTGTCTTAATGGAAAATGTACTTTAAGTGAAATAGCAAATTGAATCTTTTTGTAACCAGTTGCGAAGTGTTTAAACTTTCCTGGACTATACACCCGAACAGAAGGGAGTGAATTAAGTTTATCACTAGACGCAAGGGATGAAATTAAAAAAAAATGTAATTTAATTAAAATATTTTTCTTTCCCTTTTAACAAGTTTGTTTTAAAAGCAATAAATCAGGAAATTTGGTTGGGTGGACTTTGGCCTCATTAGGTCATGCCATCTAAAGTATTCTTTGACCTAAAATCGTCAGCAGTAGAGAGTCAAATCTGTTTGTGATACATTTTGCGAGTATTATTTTAGGACGTATATTTTAAGTAGAATTTTTAAAAGTTCAAAGGAAAAAATGAATCTTTTCAGGCAAGTGATGAGTGATAGAAATAAATTTTCAAAGCTGATTATTCGCCTTCATATGGTTATTTTACTGTTAGATCACAAATACTCTCAAATAAAATAAAATAAAAAAATTTAGAAACTTGAAGATATAAATGTGGATTTTTCAAAAAATTTTCGGCTGCCCAAGATAATAATCAAATTTGATAATATTTTGTATTTGTTATTTATAAGTAAAAACACAACATTTTATTACTATTAGGAATATGATTCCATATTAGGAATATGATTTCAGAATTTTCATTTTTTTTAATTTAATGTATATATATGTGTGTGTGTATGTGTGAGTGTGTATGTGAGTGTGCGTGTTGGAATGCAACAGAATGAGAAGATAGGAACAAATAAGAAACATTTAGCAATCTAACATATATCACTTTTCTTAAAGCTTTGTCAGAGATTGTCAGAAAGACAAAAAACAGAACTTATGCTTTTTCAATTTTGTCTGGTTAGATTGGTCATCATATATCACGTGCAGTTCATAAGCATTTCAGAGAAGGGTCATAAAATGAAAGTCATGAAATGAAGGTTAGGAAATCAAGGTCATGAAATTAATCGAAGCAGAAGGTGCGTTTCCCGAGGTTTACCACGCCCTATTCCAACATATTAAGCAGTAACTCCCTTTCATATATATATATATATATATATATATATATATATATATATATATATATATGTGTGTATGTGTGTGTGTGTGTGTGTGTTTGTGTGTGTGTGTGTGTGTGTGTGCGTAAATTAATAAACACACATATGAGGATACACACGTGTATAAAATATTATTCAGGTATTAATAAAACAGAGCTCAACAAAGCTATTATATATATTAATAAATATATATATTATCCTGCGTCGATGGCACGGATCATGCGTTATGCAATCATCATTTTAAGAACTGCCATCGAAGTAGCATAATATATATATATATATATATATATATATATATATATATATATATATATACAAAAACAACCGATCACTTGTTCTCGAAGATGCCGGTCTACCGAGTCGGCTAGCTTATCCCCCCACTGAAGAGTCCTTCTCAGACACACTTGTGTTTGTTCTACTCCCACAGACCCCCTTATGATTTATACAGCAACTATGTTGAGAAGACCTTAGTTACAGTTTCTGGTAGAAATTGCGTTTCGTTTTCTAGTACGAACAACATTCTGAACAACGCCAGAACGCTGAAACTCTCGGTCACTATGACTTGTGACTTTGTACGAGCTAGCCAATTTCATTTACAAGACTTTGGTCAACACATGGTATAGTTGCAGGCACTTTCTAAAGATGCTTCATGCTGGGATTGCTTCGTGGTTATAAAGTGAATGTTATTTGCACTCTGCTACGCGTCTATATATATATATATATATGTATGTATGTGTGTGTGTATGTTTGTATGTGTGTGTCTGTGTGTGCTTTTCTGTGTGTGTGTTAACTCCTATGTGTATCATTATAATATTACTTTCATATACTCAAATATACTAGTATAAATTAACGTCGTCTGCTTTATCTCGTATCCAAAAATTAATTTGCTGATCGCTTCCTTTATGTTCACAGCGTTCATGACTATTTCGCCGCCAACTTGCATGCTCAGGAGTAAAAGCTTCTAGATTTACTAAAACCTGTTCCCGTCATCCATCCGCTACAACTGTTTGTATTTGCAAGTGTTGGTTGGAGATGAAAGAAAATTAAAGTCAAATAAAGTGCCGATGGTGTGAATTAGTTTAAGGTGTACGTCAACCTTCCAGGAAGTGAACCACACACTTGATTTCATGACCTTCCTCTGCAACACATATGGAATCAGTCATGCAGAATCCAATTATGAAACTGCAACGGATTGCAGCTGACTCCATTATAATTTCTTGTGGCCCCTTCTGTAGCATGACGGTCGTGCGTAGCGCGCTCTTTATCCGCTGGTCCAACCGTTGAGATATATTGTAATCGTCATCCGGTTCTTCCCTTTTGAGGTCTTTGGGATTGGTCACGCTGAGTTTGTTTCTTCGTATTTGACCTTGCAGCCAATGGTGGCTCAAACAAAAGTTTAGAACTCACAACGATATCACTCTCAGTCATTATACCACGCAAGCCTCTCTAACCCGAAAAGGAGATTTACCATCACAGATACACGCATAAACACGTATATATATTTCAAACTGGATGTCGGAATAAACAGTTCATCAAATATGCTACATTATTATCATTACTTTACAAACCAAACAAAACTAAGAAAATACAAAAAGTATGTAATTATCATAAATATATGAGAATATATTTTTTATCATCATAGTTGTTGAAAGATAAAAATTAGAGACAGAAATTGACTATTTTGTTCTGAGCCAATAGTAAAAAAAAAGTAAACAAACAAAATAGCATTATTCTTGAAAAGCTTTTCTTGCAAATTATACCACAAAATATGCCACTAAAATCAACAAATAAAAACGATAAAAGAATGCTGTTAAAAATATTTGAATGCTAAATGATAGGGAGAGAAATCGATGATACTGAACCAACAGCCAAAGATAACCAAACGAATATTATGAATCGTAATGTTTTCCTACAATTTTGAAAATTACGCCCTCTTTCATAAAAAAGAGGAATGCTACGCTTCAATATAACAGAGTAGTATTGTATAAGTAATTTAAGAAATACAATGTATTAAATGTTTTAATATTATAATTGTTAATGATAATAATCATTTTAATAAATAATATTTCTAAAAAACATAAACATAAACAAAAAATAAAGAATAAAGGAAATATGTTTAATGAATAGAAATTATAAATGCATAATAGTATAACTAAAAGTATGATATAATAAACAAATAAAACAAGAATAAATGGATAATTAAAACAATCAACAGTTTTCTTTTAAAATACATAACTTTTCTTTAATAATGAAAAAACACATCCGTTCACTCGGACATCAGTGGTCATATTAATACATACAAAACATACTTCAGTTATAAAAGTAACAATCAAAAAAATCCAAAATCAACATATAGAGAAAAAAGTGGAACAAAATTACTTTTAAAATAAAAACTACAACGTAAATTTTTTGGTTTTTCTATACAGGCTTATAAAATAGACCCCAGTATAGTGTTACTACTATAAAAGTGTCTCTTGAGTTTCTACTACTGTTTAATAAAACAATAATTATAACAATAATAACAATTGTTTGTATATTTCATTACCGTCTTTTGCAACCTAATAGAAAAAACAAACTGATAAATTCTGGATTTGATGATTAAATGAAACTGCCATAAAAAATAACATTTTCAGTAGATGTTTTATTGTCAGTGGTATATATTTAAGTTTATTTCTTAATATAAGTTGATTTACTATGATTTAACCTGAAGCTAAGTAAAGGATGCAAATCTGTAGCATGTAGCCAGAATTTTCAAAAATTACAGACGTGAAATTAACGAAGTGTTGCTGGAGTTTAAAGTCTTCTTGGAACAATGAAATAAAATCTTTTTTAAACACTTTTTTCTCTACTGAGTAAAATCTTAACCACGAATAGAATCAATGATTCTACTTATATTAATTTCTTTTGTTAATGATATTCAGTCTCCAGTTGAAATATTGCAGTAAACATTATCATTGATTTTAATCAGGGAAAATTTATATTTATGCTTAAATTTGTTTAGAAAGGAATGCTATTTCCTTCTTAGAATTTCCCTACTGCATTTTTGCCTAATCTTCCAGCATCGTGTTTGTGTATGTGTTTGTATGTGTGTGTGCATTCACATTCTCATGTGCGTGTGATAGCCAAATGTTTCCTCTTCCATTTTTCAGCTTCATCTCCATATATACACCCTTGTACAAATTATTGAAACAAATGCAATAGTTTTCTTTTCTTTCACCATACGGTTAGTTTTAGATCCACTGGAATAAAAGAGTGTAATTGATTTCTATTTTTCCTCGGATGAATTCAATTTAAGTTGTGTGCAGTAATATGAATCTAGTTTTGGTGTGTCTGGTAAAATTTGTTTGACCTTGAAAAAATATTTCGTTATCCGTGATTGCATCAGGTTTTTATCACGCTCATATACTATTGTCTCAAATATCGATTAGTTGTCCTATGGCCTTTGTCTGCGATGGACATTACTCCAAGGAAGTGTATGAAAATTGTAATGCTGCACGAACACACTGGCAATGCTAAAAGAGAAATCGCGGCTATTGTTGGTATCAGCCTTTCAACTGTCAGTCGAATCATCAAGGCGAAAACTGGATCCATCAGTCTAAAACGTAAAAGACATTTCGGGAGCGATAAACAACGCCAGGAGATGAAGTATACGTGATAAGTGAGGTATGAAAGATCCTTGATGACATTATTCGTTTTGTTTCAATTAATTTGCACAAGGAAGTCGTTGTGTTCAAATGTACTCACTAATACGTAATAAAAAGTTTCATTTGTTAAGCAAAAAGAAGTAAGTTGGAATGGAGAGTAAAATATTGCAAATCCTTCACAACCATGATTGTTTTTTTAACAGATTTCATAGATTTTTGTTTTCTTGATGGTTCTTTACAAACCCCTCCCACCCCACTGATAAGTTTTGATAACTTTCTCTCTGCAAGTGTTATTATGCTGTTAAGAGTGACGATATTATTTCAGTTCTCGTTCAGTATATTTATAAAATGATACATCATGTACCTTTGTCGTAAATGCTTTTTTTGACATTTCAAGAATGTCATATTAACAGACAAAGAAGCAAATCTGCTCTTTAAAAGCTTTAAAAATTAGGATAATAAAATATGATTTTTTTCAGAACGGAGAAAGAAGGATTAACCATTACATACATTTTGAAGTGTTTTCTCTCTTTCCCTGCTCATTCGATCATTAGGTTCCTCATTTTGGGAGACATATACATGATATTTGATCCTCGTAATCGAGTATGGTCATCGTAGCACGCTTAAGGTTTAATTTTATTATCAAAGGCTACTGCGATCGAATGCTCTCTCAGTATCGAAAGCAATAATCCGAAAAGAAGATAAAGCCATCAGCTGCTACCGAGTCGCAAGTATCACTTCTGAATATCCCTTTCCTTAATTGAATTAAAGGGTAAGGTTGTTAAACGCTTCCTAGAGAGCTATGTAATAAACAAGTGATAACCCTGTAAGAAAGTTCACCAGCTTTTTTTTTCATTCTGCTAGATGTCTAACCACCCTCTTTAACAGAAAAGCATGGTGGGGGAACTGATTTAAATACTGAGCATTCAAAATACTGTGTTACATATAACCGGTAGCATGTGAAGATTAACTTGACGTAATATGTACAAACGTTACGCAAATATCACACACACACACACACACACACACACACACACACACACACACACACACACACACACACACATAGAAAAAAATCCAGAAAAAAAATTGAAAGTATTCCAACGTTTATTAGGATAACAGAAAAAACTAGGTTTGAAATTATGCGCATTAAGTATATTTTATTGTTTTGGAATTACGGTTTGTAGTTTTCTTTTATAACTTGAGGATTATCCTAGAGAATTGTATTAGTTTTGGAAATGAAATGTCGAATTATTGCAGATTAATACTTTTGATATCAGGTTCTTTTTTAAAAAATCTTTTTAGCAATTTATCAGGTCTTTTTTTTTTTTTTTTTTTTTAAAATCATATCACCCCGAGCAAGGCGGTAACGCCACTGATGCGCAGGGGGTTACGTAAGGGTAAAAAGAATGGAAAAGAGAAAGCCGGAAACCACATCCTAAACAGGAAACAAGGGATGAGCCTCTTCACCTGTTCAATAGATGTGGGTGGAGTGTGAACCGGGCGATAGTTTAGTCTATCTACTCCAATTGAAAAAAAAGAATAATAAAGGAAAAGAGTGAAAAGATTGGAAAAGAGAAAACCGGAAACCGCATCCTAAACAGGAAACAAGGGATGAGCCTCTTCACCTGTTCAATAGATGTGGGTGGAGTGTGAACCGGGCGATAGTTTAGTCTATCTACTCCAATTGAAAAAAAAGAATAATAAAGGAAAAGAGTGAAAAGATTGGAAAAGAGAAAACCGGAAATCGCATCCTAAACAGGAAACAAGGGATGAGCCTCTTCACCTGTTCAATAGATGTGGTTGGGTGTGAACCGGGCGATAGTTTAGTCTATCTACTCCAATTGAAAAAAAAAAAATAAGGAAAAGAGTGAAAAGATTGGAAAAGAGAAAACCGGAAACCGCATCCTAAACAGGAAACAAGGGATGAGCCTCTTCACCTGTTCAATAGATGTGGGTGGAGTGTGAACCGGGCGATAGTTTAGTCTATCTACTCCAATTGAAAAAAAAAAATAAGGAAAAGAGTGAAAAGATTGGAAAAGAGAAAACCGGAAACCGCATCCTAAACAGGAAACAAGGGATGAGCCTCTTCACCTGTTCAATAGATGTGGGTGGAGTGTGAACCGGGCGATAGTTTAGTCTATCTACTCCAATTGAAAAAAAAAATAAAAAATAAGGAAAAGAGTGAAAAGATTGGAAAAGAGAAAACCGGAAACCGCATCCTAAACAGGAACAAGGGATGAGCCTCTTCACCTGTTCAATAGATGTGGGTGGAGTGTGAACCGGGCGATAGTTTAGTCTATCTACTCCAATTGAAAAAAAAAAAAATAATAATAATAAAGGAAAAGAGTGAAAAGATTGGAAAAGAGAAAACTTTAAACCGCATCCTAAACAGGAAACAAGGGATGAGCCTCTTCACCTGTTCAATAGATGTGGGTGGAGTGTGAACCGGGCGATAGTTTAGTCTATCTACTCCAATTGAAAAAAAAAAAAAAAAAAAAAAAGTTGTTGAATTGATAAGTTTTAACTTAGTTAAAGTCCAGGCAATGAAATGTCTAAGAAAACAAAATCAATCCTTCAATTAAGCATGAAAAGTTTTAAAATCAAGCAAAAATTAGGCAAAACGAACAAATAAAAAAATAATGGCTCACCCAGAGCAGAATTCAATAATATTCAAGACATTTTAACTCCAAGCCGAGAACAAAGCCACTGACCGATTGTAAAAAACTTTTTACTCACAGAATGTGGAAATGGGGTGCTAGCCAACCAGCCAGCAGAGAAGAGGAACGCCTAGCAAACTATTAATTATAGACAGCTATTTACTTTGCCAAAACAATCAATTGCAATTAAAAGCACAAAGTTTAACTCTTACAAAAGCTTGAATTTATATTCACACCATTTACACGGTAACATGTCTATTACGAGTAATTCCGCAGTATTTACAGTAATGAGGCCCTGGTAAATATTCCTTTTAATCATTTCACCCCGAGCAAGGCAGAAATGCCACTGATGTGCGGAGGGGGGGGCTTAAAAGATGAATTAGAAAAGAGTGAAGAGTACAAACTAGTTAGAAAGGAGCAATAGAAAACTGAGAATGCAGGTGCGATGACAGATACAGAGGTGGAGAGAAAGGGAAGGATATACGGGGGTGGGGAGAGAGCTAGAGTCCAGTGGTTAGTAGATAAGTATTGACTTTGCATTTAAAAATTTCTGGAGGTTGTAGCCGTCAGAAAAGCAAGAATATGGGAGAGAGTTCCACAGGCATGAAGTGCGAGAGAAGAAGCTGCAGGAATAGAATTGTCTTCTGCATTTGGCTAACCTGACTGTGAATGGGTGGGACCCAGTTGCCAGTCTGGTTGCACGAGTAAACACCTGTTGAGAAGGCACCAGTGACTTAAGTTCGTCCGAGCAGAAGCCATGAAAGTATATATAGAACAAACAACGGGAGGCCACATTTCGACGGTGGGGAAGTGGCTGCAGTCGAGCCGCCAGATCAGTACCTATCACATTACAGACTCTTCTTTGGAGCCTGTCGAGAACACTGAGGAGAACGGCAGGGGCGCCTGACCATAAATGGCAGCATTACTCCATGTACGGACGGATGGTTGACTTGTATATATGCAGGATGGATTCAGGCGGAAAAACCATCCTGGATCGACATAGTGACCCAACCTTCTTAGCAGTATATTTTGCTATGGATTTAATATAATGGGTCCATTTGTGGTCTGAGGACAGGGTAAGGCCGAGGAGGCGTAGTGTATTGCTCTCAGGGAGAATCGCTTGGTCCATGCTTATGGGAGGCAGGAGAGGTTGCCTGTAATGGTTGACAGACAACAGCTTGGTCTTAGACGAATTGAAGTTGACAAGCCACTTCTTGCCCCAGTTCACCACAGAGTGTAGATCCCGTTCAAGGTCAGCAGCGAGATTATGTCTGTCCGCCACGTCAGGTTTCTTACTGGTGCGGGAGTATATTGTAGTGTCATCTGCGTAGATGCCTACTTGGGACTTGATCTCATCTGAGAAGTCGTTGATGAAAATAAAGAAGAGCGTCGGGCCCAGGATAGAGCCCTGTGAGACACCAGCATTCGTGCTGTAGGATGAAGAGGCACGCCCATTCAAAACGACCTTCATTTTGCGGTTATTTAAAAAAAGATTGGTCAAGCAGGCGACCGGTAATACCGTAACCCCGTAGCTTGCATAGAAGGACAGAGTGCCAAACCCTGGCGAAAGCCTTGGAGATGTCCAGAGCAAACGCGCGAGCCTCGTCAGACTCATCAAGGGCCTGGAGCATGTACAACGTTACGGTTGTTAGCAAGTCGGCCGTGGACCTGGCAAAGCGGAATCCATATTGCCTATCAGAGAAGAGTTTGCGGGCAGTGAGATGATGAACTATTTCAGCATTGATTATGGCCTCCAATACTTTCCCGAATATTAGTAGAAGACTGATAGGGCGATAGTTGGATGGGTCCGAGGGTTCACCACAATTCTTAAATTCAGGAACGATTGAAGAGAACTTCCAGCATGCAGGAAAGCAGGGAGCAGAAAGGCAGTAGTTAAACAGTTTAGAGAGGACAGGGGAAAGTTCAGGAGCACACCTCTTAAGGACTATCACCGGGATTCCATGTCTAAAACAAAACTACTTCAGTATGTTGACTATTTCTATAATTATTAAGGTTTTTACGTGAATGATTTATATGAATTAATGGTAATGAAAAGGCACAGGCACAAAATAACACAGGCCGATTGCTTTGCAATGCAGGATACACTTATTGAAAAAATAACAAAAGGAATGATTTTCTTTTCCAAGAACAAAATTGAATTCTCAACAAAAATGTTATATAAAAGTGTTTAGGGTATAGAATTCTTATGGAAAACACCTCTGTTTGCTTGGGATCCACGTTGTCCAGATCAATAATTGCCGACTGTACCAATGTTGCAACCAAGATGTTAGGCTCAATGATGCGGACTGAGACCACGATGGGACGAATGATGACTAAACGAATGTTGCAAAACCGGGATCGATTACTAGTTACAAAAATTGAACTGTGCCCCAGGACCGAGCATCTACTCAGTGTGATTTTACTCTAATGCACCTCCGCGGACGGAGCTACAACTGAGCCGCACTTTGTCATCTGAGAGATGATTTTCGGTCGCTACAAAAATGTTCCAAGTAAGTATATATATATATATATATATATATATATATATATATATACAAAAAATCTAAAGTGAGCCAAAACCTACCGCGGTTTCACACTACGGATCGTCAGGGCAAAGGCCTTTGCACTGACGATCCGTAGTGTGAAACCGCGGTAGGTTTTGGCTCACTTTAGATTTTTTGTGTGTCTTTGCTCTACTTTTGTATATATTCTTTTGTACTTTGTATCGAGCACTTTTTCTTGTGGTTGGTTCCGTTTGGTTTTTTTTTTCTTTGTTGCGGAGTATTGAATGTGTTGTTCTTGTTCCGCGGATTTCTTTTTTTTCTCCCCATTTATCCGACGCCTTAGTGCACTGGATTGTAACGGAATTAGGTTATGTTTGTTAGTAGTTTTTTTGAAGGTTTATTTTAGTATAAATTTACGGCCTACATACTTACAGAGTCTATTTAGTTATTATTTATATATATATATATATATATATATATATATATATATAGACAGTTGTATTAAAATGTGTTCAATACAATTATAATGTAGAATGTTTGAATATTTTTCATTTGTAAACAAGTTGCTATGCGGCCTAGGTTTCTATCATTTGATGTCTTCTGGCGATTTGCAATAACTGATTTTATCGTTCTTTTTTATCGTGGATTTTTTTGAACTTGCAATTCTCCAAATTAGAAGTTAAACTGTTTCATCATGTTTGTATGATCCTAATAGGTATTATAATGTATGGTTATAGTTAGTCATAATTTCCGTTCTTTCATTCAATAATTCATTTTTGTTTAGTAATAACATAATAGCTAACTTTTCTTCCTGGAATAGTCTTTACCACCGTTGTAAGGGTTGGCTGGTTTTATTATACACTACGTTATATTTGGGTCTTTTCCACATTTTAATTTCAATTTCTACTATATACATGTATATATATTGTAATATATATTTATTGCAATGTTATTACCGTAGTTTATGAAAGCATTTCATCACAACACAAAGATTTCATATTTCAGAAAATTGTTACTCTTCTTCGGGTGATATTTTATAGCAAATGTTGAAAGTAGTTTATTTTGGAAAATAGTAAACGAATTCATGGTTATTTACAAAGTTAAGGAAGGGTGATTGGAAGCAGTTGAACAATATGAATTATAGGTGTGTCTAGATTACTCAATCAAAAGTGGGAATTAGATTGAACTATAAAAGTCGTACTCCAAACGTAGGATAATATATATATATATATATATATATATATATATATATATATATATATATAGAGAGAGAGAGAGAGAGAGAGAAAGAGTGAGAAAGATATAATAGTTTTAATCTACCAATTTCGATGTATCACCTTAGATCATTTTGATTAATACTAATTATAAGTGCACTGACCAGTGAGTTATAATACTTATACTGTGTTCAACAATATTCTGCCTAATTAATGTACTGACGATATATATATATATATATATCGTAATTCAATACTCCATGAGTAAATTTGGTTTTAAATAAAGATTTTATTACAGCTACAGGAATACACATTTTGGAAATTGAATCGAGCCTAGAATATTTCAGCTTCACGTTGTATATTCATTCAAGTATCTCAGTATAACTTAGCAGAGAATTATGAGGAAATTCTTTTTTACGAAAGGACTTGAAATGCAGGTGCCGTAAGTTATTTAGTATTAAACATCAATAAACATTTAATCACTCTACTGCATCGTTTATTAGGATAAGAACAACGTTTTATTCGCAATAACTAAATCTACAGATTTATTTTTCTTTATTATCTGTAAATTGTCATATCTTTTGGGTAACGATAATAGGCTTTCTTTTGCTTTCTCCAGCCTTTATATGTCAGTCTTTCTTCTCTTAAAATAGCTGGATACACTAATCGTAACCATTAACAATTCTGAGCCTCTGCTCTTCTTAACAGATTTTGGGCCTGTAAAATATTTTTATTTATTGTTTGGATGTGAACCCACACAGACACACAATCATTGTTTTCGTTTAACAATTGCATTCATCCTTTTTCCATGTTATTCTGTTTCTCCATCTTTTAATGTATTCTAGCAATGTTCTTTGAAACTATTATTACTGCTATCATTTCAGTACCAGAGTTTGTCAGCTTCTCGGCTATGCAGCATCTGTCTCGCAGGGAAATGCTTTATTTTATTCAGCATATTTTGTTATTACTTCTCTTTGTATTATGTTTGGCCTTTTTTTTTAAAAAAATTCATGAATTCATGCCACAACACAAGACAAGTAATGCGAGTGTTTTCATTATGATAAAGGATAAAGCACAAGATGAATATGTTTTTTTATGAATTATATTTAGATATTAATTAGATTTATTCAAGAAAATACGTACTTTTTTGGTTGTGTCATATTCTATTTCTTGATTAAAACTCCTTCGATTTTATTAAATTAATCATTCACGGAATTCAATTAGTTATATTGCTACTTTTTTATTAGTTTGTTCTCTGATCATTTTCATTGCTTCAGCTGCATCTTTACGCCTAATACAATTTTGGTGATGAAAATATCAAATGATTAGGAACTGGATATTTCAATATGCCAAAAAATATTCGGTTAAATTTGACTATGAATATAAATGCTTTGAATAACTGCAGTTTCTATGAGGAACAAACAATCATACCAATTTTGAGAAGAAGGTACTTTTAGTTCTTGATAATAACCAAAGAAGGATCTACAATATAATCTATCCTGACATAGCATCTCGACTTCTCTCTCTTTTATATAGATATTTTCATATTTATGTTTTTGCCTGGTTCTCCGACTAACTGAATGTAAGCGTGCCACTAGATTGGCATCAAGGTCGCACTCTTTTGGCATTGAAATTTTTAAATGTAACTGCCATTTCTATTCCAATAGTTTCTCCATATTTGGCGCCATATTCCAGGTACCAAATAGCAATTTCAACATAACATTCTTTCTTTATATTTTTCTTGTTTATTAAAAAAACAAGAATATAATTCTTAGATCTGTACATATGTTTGCTTTTTTGTGGTGTGGATGATGAATGTATTTGTGGCGTTAACATTTTAAACAAAATGCCTAAATGTGTTAGATACAATTTTCTTTTTATGATGGAGTACTGCTGCCATTTATGGTCAGGTGCCCCTGCCGTTCTCCTCAGTGTTCTTGACAAGCTCCAAAGGAGAGTCAGTAATGTGATAGGTACTGATCTGGCGACTCGTCTGCAGCCACTTTCCCATCGTCGAAATGTGGCCTCCCTCTGTCTCTTCTATAAATACTTTCATGGCTTTTGCTCGGATGAGCTTAAGTCACTGATGCCTCCTCAACAGGTGTTTACCCGTGCAACCAGACTGGCAACTGGGTCCCACCCATTCACAGTCAGGTTAGCCAAACGCAGACGACAATTCTACTCCTGCAGCTTCCTCTCTCGCACTTCCCGCCTGTGGAACTCACTCCCATATTCTTGCTTTCCTGACGGCTACAACCTCCAGAAATTTAAAAGCAAAGTTAATACTCACCTACTAACCACTGGACTCTAGCTCTCTCCCCTCCCCTGTATAATCTTCACGTTCTCTCCGCCCATGTATCTGTCATCGCACCTGCTTTCTCAGCTTTCTATTGTTCCTTTCTAACTAGCTTGTACTCCTCACTCTTTTTTGTAATTAATTTTTCTACATTTGTGTAACCCCCTGCACATCAGTGGCGTTTCTGCCTTGCTCGGGGTGAAATGATTAAAAAAAAAAAAAAAAATTCAACCCAAGCAAGGCAGTAGTGCTACTGATGCGCAGAGGTTTACATAAGAGGAGAGTGATAAGAAAAAGGAACAAGTTACAGGGAGTGTTAGGGAATGAGTGAGAGAAGGATGAGAACACTAGTGTGAAATATTTGTAGAAGAGACAATTGGAAGCCATATTACGTCGATGAGAAAGTGACTGGAGTTGAGGTACCAGGTCCGGATCGATTACATTGCAGATTTTCCGTTGGATTTTTTAATGAACCCGGAGATGAATAGCAGGGGCGCCAGCAGTATTCAATACACAGGCGCTTGGTAGATTTATCTTCTCATTACAGACTAGGAGTAAGCACCTTTCTTAAAATTAGAAATATGAAAGTTTTGTTTTGATCATCCTTACCTTAAATAACATATAGTTAATTTATAAATTTATAATTAAACGCATAATTCTAAAGATATATGTCAAGTAATATCAGCAAGCGTAGAATTTAAGCTTGGTGAAATTAAAATGAAAGAAATACTAGTCCAACAACAAAAAATACATCTCAAAATAATAAAATTCAACATTTTTCACCCATCGCATTATAATTCTGTTAGTTCCTTAGCATTTACGTTACGCCTTGCTAATAACAAATAAATGACGAACGATTCCGTTTTGACTGCGAGTAAAGCAGTAAAAACATATCAGAGACGCTGTTTTTATTTCAGTGAGAAAAAGAAAGAAAGAAAGAAAGGATACGATAACACTCACATGAATTTAACGTTTACTTTAGGGAAATGCCAATATCAAATACGGTAGAAGTCTTCATATTCGAATTTCAGAGTCGTTTGGATATAAGGACGGATTCGGATATAATGTGGCATGTGTAATATAATTTAACAAAACACAAGAACGTATCGTAATATATGGAAAATTAAGTGTCTCAAGAAAGCAAATAATAATTTGCAATATTTAATACTCAATAAGATTTATTTTCAATTGTCTTTTTTATTTCTTTTCTCCTTTCGCTTAATATTTGCTGTTCTATTTTTTAAAGTAAGATATTTCTGCAAATGACGTGCACTTGTACATACTGTGCTACCACGGATAATTCTGATCATTCACATCTGTGAGGGGTACAGATTAAAAAAAAGACGATCTAACTATGATATATATTTTGCATTAAATGAAATTATTTCCAACTTAAGAAAAATGGAGGGAACATTTTAATTCAACATCAATTTAAGAGAAACATTTTACAACAGCTTACTTTGTAAGCAATAGTGGAGATAGAATTTACTTTTTTACTCGATAAATTTTGTATTTTCTATACTTAAAATCTACCGCATGCTCATAAAGGCGTGTTTAAATTAAACTTCCGTATCCTTCGTTAAGAGATATGTTTTTGTTTTTAGAAGTGACCGTATTCAGTACTAGATTCAAAATGACCTTGATTTAATGAAGGACTACCATCATGTTTACTTTATTTTGATGCTCATCATCCTGTACTAATCCCCTTCTTTTGTCATAAAAGTATCAAGAAACTTCTTCAGTATGACCCGGTCTGAATTTATTACGTCTATTTGTTATTCCAATAACTTTTTCACCAGAATGGTTATGGCACACAGCTTGGCGCAGAACGCGCGCTACAAGGCTATGATGTTTTCTTGGTGTCATGGATAGTCATTATTTTCTTCTTACCTGCCAACCCGAGATTATCTGGATAAAATTAAGCATGATTAAAATGAATTGCATAAGTTTTAGCAAAATTGGATCCACTGAACATTCATCACAGTTTCAAGAGGAATTCAAATCTTTTCGGACAACTCAGCATGACGTAATGGTTAACGAGCTCTTTTAGTTGTTTATTAGAGCTGAGTAGAGAGTTAAATTCTTGCTGGATCCCGAATACTAGTGATTTTGTGAAAACCTAAGGCAAGTTTAATAAATATTTTCGAAACCTTTTAAGGCAAGTTTAATAAATGTTTTCGAAACCTTTTTACGCAAGCTGCTATTCTCTGATAGATCAATCAAACCAAGATATATACGTTTATTAAAATTAAACATTATTGCAACATTATTATTTCATTTATCGTAGTAGAAATCTTGTTACTTTGGGCACGACAACCTCACAGAGCCAAACCCTTTCCGAGCTGAAGTGAATTAATGTTTTTCTTTTTCTATACCGGTCGCCACCCAACGCGATATAACCCAGTCTGTCTTGATATTTTACCAATAGCTTTTGGAGAAGAGATGGATTCATTAGCACGTAATTGAGTGTAATGAATTTGATTGGAATTCGAACTCGGCTCTCAAACCAAGCCGTTGATCAATTAGGGATTCTTTTCAAATTCTAATCATGAATGGAGAAGTTTAATACATATCATCAAACACCAATATTTGTTAAATAATTTTGAATTTAGTTTTATTAGTGCAAAAAAGTGTTGTTTTATGTAAGTACGTACGACCGCTCACTACATTCTCAGAAAATGAAAGTGTTGATTAAAATTAATTTAAAGCTACAAATTTAAAAATTTAATAGAACATTAGGTTATGAAGGATATTTTTCTAAATTTTAAAAATTACTGAGTACTTAAAAAATTAAATAATAGAGGCATTCACGTCATTTTGTTAAATTATGTTTTACAGATAAAGTTTCTGTAGAAAGATATTAGAGCAGTCATCACCTTTTCAAACACGTCAACCCAGCTATGGTTTGGTCAAAAATGCATTTTTGCGATATCTTTAATTTAAAGTAAATAATATTTGTTTCAAATACTTTAAATCAGCTAATATTTTTCAAATAAAGTTTCAGAAAAGTATATTTTATTTTTAGAAGAATTTTTAATAAAGAGTATTACATTGCAATGAAAGATGACGAAAAAAGCGCTAATCAGTAATATTAGCAAAGTGAAAAAATAATTCTTTTCAGTCAATTTAAATAAGTATTTGAAATGCAGCAACGTGTTTTGCTTATTGAAAATATTAAATTTAATCTATTAACTTGAAACTAAATCTTTTTACTGATTTTTCATTTTTGAAAATTCATTGTGGAGGCTCCTATTCTGAATACACCAAGCAGCAAGCCTCTTCATAGCGATGCTCATGTGTGCTTCGTGCGGGATGTCATTCTGCGCCATGTTGCTACTCTAGCAATAGAAACAGCAGATCAGTTGCTTTATTAGCAACCAACTGTTAGGAAAGAAATAATAATCTCTGACAATTCGACGATGCTTACGTAGTTTAAGAAAACCAACTGCCGTACTTTGATATGCATTTAAAACCAAACGTCTGAGGCTATTGATTGCAGTTTAGGCTGTTTTGAATAAGCCGACGTAGTGCTAACAAATGCTGTAGAGTTATAGCCTCCAGAACTCTAATAAGCACCAATCTTCTTGCAAAATATCTACTGGTGATAATAATTAATTCAGATAGACGATTCAATGTGGAACACTTGTTTGGCCACGTGACATGGTTGGAATGGAAGTTTATTTTATGCCGTTAAAGTGAAGCAGAACTTTGACAGATTATTTTAAGCCGCTTATGTTAAGGATTAAGGTGACTTGAATGGTATAATTATTAATGAGAACGACCAGCAAATCATTACCAGCGAGTTCGATTCTCACTGAATGTCATATGCTTCCGGCTTTGTGCAAAATAAGATATAAATATTGCATATCAGATTGTTTCTCCTCACTTATTTGTATGTTCGTATTATGTCGTAAAAGAAAAAATAGTTGAGTGATTCGTGTATTGTAAATGTAATTTACTGAGTTTGTTATTATACAAAAAAATATTATTTCAAAACGAAAACAAATGGTATTTATATATTTGAAATTTATTAAAACTAACGTGAAAGATTAAACTGACATTTTTCAATTTTTCTTATCGATTAATATTCGGTGTCATCTTACAAATTCGTGAATTAAATTATAAACGCTTAGTCAACCAGTTGTTAGATTATCTGAAAAAATCTTATATATTAATATCCGATATATAATAACTAAATAGATAATGTTATTGTTGTAAGTTCTACGGAGGTTGAAAAAGAGTTTTCTGTGATGCACAGAATTATTCTAACGAAAGAGACCGTGTTGATGTTAAAAATGTCGAAAATCTTCTGGTCTCAAATCTGGTAGGTCTTCCATTGGATTTTTGAGACCGCAGCAATTCAGTTCAAATGTGGCTAAGAATCCATAACACAGCTGATGATGGAACTAAGGTAAAAATGCCTCATACTTTTGCACAGAAATATGATAACAGGAGAATTTCAATCTGGAAATATCTTAATAAATATGTTTTCTATTAAGTTATCAAAATGATTTAATTCTTTTTGATACTATAAAGTGATTTATTGCCATTCTTAGATTGAAAATAAACTAAACAGAATAGGTTCCTAAAGTTTACCTGCTTTTTAGTTGCGATTCCTTGAAATTTGGGATGTAATTATTGAATGCAGAAGCTGTGAAATAACACAGAAATCTACATATAAATTTCCGTGACGTCTGTTTGTCCATAGCACCTTCTAAAATAGCCGTACATGGACCGAACGAGACCACGTTTTGGGAAGATGTACAAACAGGTAAAGGGATATCAAGTACAATTTATTTTATTAGTGTGTGTAAAAACCGTAATGTAGAGTTTTTTCTTAGAATATTTTTCCAAACAAATAAGATTATTCAAATTTCATCGATTGGTTTGCGAAATAAAAGGTAGAAATTAAATTGTAGAATTTAAATTAAAGTGTTTATAAATCTCAACAAAAATGTTAGCGATAACTTTACCAATGTTAATTACTATGAGGATCTCAACAAGCGTCTGCGTATTACGAAAACTTTCCAGCGTAGAGAAAACTATGGAATTGTAATTCAAAATAAGTAAAAATAAAAAAATTTATTCAAAACAATTAAGGAAAATAAACAGATCAGCATAAAATTCACTGGATGTGATCTATTGTAAATAGAAATAATATTGGGAGAAATAAAATATTTACAGAGAATGCACGTAGTCAATGCACGCATGAAATTTTACATTTCCAAATTATTCTGAAATTTTGCAAAACTTTTCATCGTGTGGGTAGATTTGGTCAATTGACATCGATAACAATATATGCTAAAATGTTTATAAAATCAAAATGAAACTCTGTGAAACAACTTTTCCAGATTTTATATTTTACTTTAATTAACTCTAACCGCAGCTGGAAACTTTTATTCTACAAAACAGCTGGTTTATTTGAAATGCATTTTTTTAACTAGACAATTATTTTTCATCGACTTCAAGAACGATACAAGGATATATATATATTTTTTTTTTCATTCTTTTTATTAATCAGTGCATATGTTTAATTTGGAAATTTGCATTTCTTATATTTGCATGAAAATCATATTTTATGTTTTTGGACAATCAAAAGGATCCGCTGTTTTCATGTGTTCAGTAGCATTTAATGTATATTCTAGTTTGAATTTGTATATAATGATTTTAGAAATAAACACATGTATTAATATTAATTCTCGTGAACTGGTTTTCTTCTGCTTGTTCGGCTGCCATTGCCACAGGCCCTATTACTTCCGGCTATTTCGGAGCCATGCATCTGACCACAATAGGCGCCTATTTGCCTCTGCTCGTAATGAGTGTAAGAGGATCCTGAATGACGTCAAGCGGTTGTTTGCTGAGAGAATGAGACAGGGCATAGTTGATCGCAAGTTCGGCTCCAAGGACTATTGGCGGCTGTGCAAACGTGTGCTAAACAACAGAAAATCCTCCAAACTCTCTTAATCAATTAATTCGAGGTCCTCACGACATCTGTGGACAAGGCGGAGTGCTTTGCTCGCAGATTATCAACAAACTCTATATTGAACTTGTCTGGAGTACCCGCACCCGACTTCCCTTTTAGAACGGAGGCTCAACTGAAAGATCTTCACATTACCCCGTCTCTGGTATCTAAGGTAATATCAAAACTTGACCGCCATAAGGCGAGCGGAGGTGGTGGAATCCCGGTTATTGTCCTTAAGAAGTGTGCCCCTAAACTTTCCTCTGTTATCTCTAAACTCGATAATTACTGCTTTTCTGCTTTCTCTTTCCCTGCATGCTGGAAGTCCTCTTCTGTGGTATTTAAGAACTCAAGGGATCTCTCGGACCCATCCAACTACTACCCTATCAGCCTCCTATCAATTTTCAGAAAAGCGTTCGAGGCTATTATTAATGCTGAAATAGTTCAACATCTTACTGCCCATTAACTATTCTCTTACAGGCAGCATGGCTTCCGCTTTGCTAGGTGAACGGCTGATATGATAACAACCATCACGGAGTACATATACCAGGCCCTTAATAATTCCGGCGATGCTCATGCTGTTGCTCTGGATATCTCCAAGGCTTTTGATAGTTTTTGGCACACTGGCCTTTTACGCAAGCTAAAGGGCTATCGTATCACCGGATGCTTGCTTGATTTGATTCAATCTTTCCTATCTAACAGCGTAATAAAAGTCGTTTTGAATGGTCATGCCTCCACATCCTACTGCACGAACGCTGGTGTCTCCACCCCACCCCCGCCAGAGCTCTATCCTAGGCCTGACGCTCTTTTTGATTTTCAAAAATGATCGCCCAGATATGATCAAATCCCAAATAGGCATCCACGCAGATGACACCACAATTTACTCCTACATTAGTAAGAAATCCAGCGAGGCGGAAAAACATAACCTCGCTGCTGATCTTGTGAAGGACCTACACTCAGCGGTTAGAAGTGGCTTGTAAATTTCAATGCTTCTAAAACTAAACTGCTGTCAACCATCACAGATAACTTCTCTTGCACCCCCATAAACATGGACCAAGCGAGTCTACCAGAAAGCAATATACTGCGCCTCCTCGGCCTTACGATATCTTCCGACCTTAAGTTGAATCATTACATTGAGTCGATAGCCTTATCCACTGCCAGGAAGGTTGGGTCACTGTGTCGGGCTGGGAAATTTTCTCCGTCTGATTCCATCTTACAGGTATGCAAATCAACCATTCGGCCGTGCATAGAATACTGCTGTTATATATGGTCAGGCGCCCCTGATTTTCATCTCAGAGTTCTCGACAAGCTCCAAAGGAGAATCTGTAATGTGATAGGTCCCGACTTGGCAGCTCGACTGCAGCCACTTTCTCACCGGCGGGATACGGTTTCCCTCTGTCTATTTTCCAAATATTTTCATGGCTTCTGCTCCGACGAACTTAAGTCACTGGCGCCCGCGCCACAAGAATTTATTTGTACAACCAGACTGGCACATGGTCCTATCCATTTGCAGTTAGATCAACCAACTGCAGCGAACAATTCTACTCTATCAACTTCTTTTCTCGCACCTCCCGCCAGTGGAACTCCCTTCCATATACTTGCTTTCCTGACAGCTACAATTTCCAGGAATGTAAATGCAATGCCCATCTCTTATATACTCTCTAGCTCTTTCTCTGACACCCTCTGAAAATTAGTTTGACTTTCTCTTCACTCTCCTCCCGTCTACACTTTTACTCTTATGTAACCCCCTGCACATCAGTGGCGGTACCGCCTTGCTTGGGGTGAAACGATGAAAAAACTCTAATGTAAACAATTTGATTTCAGTTTAAAGTGTCAGGTTGAATTTGAACTAATTTTATTTCGAATATGCAACATATTTTGTTTTACTATATAAAAGAACGATTTCAATAACCTGACATATTATATGCTATATATTCTATTATGCAAAGTGTGTACACACACATACACACGCACACACACATATACACGCACATACACACGCACACATATATATATGTGAGATATCAAAATATAATGTTGTATCATTGTCATGAAAGATGAGTAAAGAAAATTACACGTTTAAAATAAATGTTTTTCGTGCATGGTTTGGTCTTGAAGACTTTCACAATGCGTTTAGTAAAATAAAGAAAGGTAAAGAAAGTATTGCGTATTACGTATTTATTAGTCATTGCTATTTCGAGATCAAAATTTCATCTTCAGAATGATAGGAGAGCTTGTTTTCACGTTCGTTTACTCGTGGACCGTGCTTTTCAACGAATGGTCATCCTTCGCTGCTATTGCTGTCGTTAATTGTAGTGAGTGTGTGTGTGTGTGTGTGTGCCTGTGTGTAGCTGTAAGTGTGTTTCAGCATGTATGTAAATGTTTTCATCATTGCCCCAAAATAATTTTATCTATCTGCATATATATATATATATATATATAGTACTGTGCAATAGTATTAGGACAAGAACTACTATATCTTTCATGAGACATGTCGTTAATTGTAGTGTGTGTGTGTGTGTGTGTGTGTGCCTGTGTGTAGCTGTAAGTGTGTTTCAGCATGTATGTAAATGTTTTCATCATTGCCCCAAAATAATTTTATCTATCTGCATATATATATATATATATATATATATATATATATATATATATATATATATGTACTGTGCAATAGTATTAGGACAAGAACTACTATATCTTTTATGAGACATACTGACAGAAAATAAACAATTTAATTAAAGTAATTTCATTTGATTTTCTTAACAAATGCTTTAGCACGGAAAAATACTTGTTACAAACTAAATTTAATATTTGGCATAATAGCCTTTTGCTTTGATCACAGCCTTCATTTTGTAAGGCACTGACATCACAAGCTTCTTCAATGTATCTAATGGTATCTCCTGCCAAGCAGATTGTATTTGTTCTCAAAGTGTGCCTTGCAAAGTAACATTAGATTTATCAATTGTTTAAAACAAAATATCCCATAAATGTTCAATAAAATGGAGATCAGGGCTTTGTGGGGGCAATTCAAATTCTGAAGCCTTCCTTCCTCTTCCTCTTTAGTTAAATAATTCTTACAAAGGTTTGGCTTTTCACCCTGTATTTAAATTTCAGTTAGGTTTTTAGAAAAATCACCTCTGTCCTAATACTTTTGCACATTACCGGTAGTGTGCGAAAGTGTTAGGACAGGGTTGATTTTAAACTTTATTTTAATGTCTCATAAAAGATAAAATATTTCATGTCCTAATACTCTATGTGTGTGTGTATACATGCTTCATTAAATACGACTGACAATGTATTGCGATTAAGCATTTTATTTAATTTTACTTGTGTTCGTGTAAGATAAATACATAGAAGTTCCATATATTCAATAAAAAATAAAAGTAAAAATCATCCTTGATAATAGCTAAAGGATTGCAGGAAGAGCTCGGATATTCAGAACATTTGACACACTTCATATGCAGAAAAAATTAATAACACAAGAAAAATTAAATAAAAAGATTAATCGCAGTACCTTGTCAGTCGTCTTTAAAGAAACTTGTATAAAAAAGGATTGCTATTCAAATAAAGGTGTGTGTGTGTATGTGTGCGTGTGTGTATGTGTGCGTGTGTGTAGATACATTTTGCATAGATATATTATGATTTATTAAATATATGTAGATCTATTGCTCTAATCTGCGCAGTTTATGTATGTTGTAAAATGATGATTACTTTTACAATTCTCAAGAGAGATTATGTACAAATTTCATTATGTTTTCCATTAAAATAAACAGAAAGCTCTTGAACGGAAATCAATTTAAGTCTTTACAGGGAAGATGTTGAAATTTAAAAATGCTGGTGATGAAGTTAGGCTAAGTCATATCCGATATTCTCTTAGAAATCTAATTTATATAAATTTGAATACTAACTGATAATTTGATCGGATCATACAAAATGCAGATTATTTTAAAACTTGATTATGTTTCATGAATATTTATTGACTGTGTAAATGTTGTTGCTTTTTATTGTTATTTTAATAACAAGTAACTAAAGACATTATCTCATCTATAGTTGACAATCCGCAACATCACAGATTAGATGACATCCTTAAAGTCTATGAACGATTTGTAATAAATATATTGCGATTTTTGAAGTTTTACATCAGAGCAAAAAGTCACAATTAATATAACAATATATTATGTAATTTCATGTTAGATTTAACGCTTAATGTCAATAGACTGTATATTTTGCACTAGAATCCATATAGCCTAAGTAGAGATGAACAGAAAAAGAATATGATATTTAACGTATGTACATCAATGGATGTAGTCTCATAAAAATAGGCAGTTATTCTATACAATATATTTCTT